>GG745331.1:72376-94217 GCA_000151295.1 Allomyces macrogynus ATCC 38327
GCAGGCTTCAACACCACCTTTTAACATACTTAACTAATGTAATTCTATCATATTCATTCCATAAATTAACAACATATTACATCATCTGCACTCCCTCAATCCTTCATCACTACCTGCAATCGACAGCAAGCAACAAACTAGAGACGAAATAGCTCTAGCTGCCTATACCTTTGCTTAAATCTAATTTTGTAGCAACATATACACTTAGCATAGATAGATCCCAAGACTTATATAACATAAAGAAAACACGTATGCAGATATAAATAAACGTCGTCACATCAAAAGCGAAAATACGACGTGCAAATTGAGTGTCGCGACGTTGCGGCGGGCGCGGGCGGAGCGCGCGCGGGGTCGAGCTGGCGGACAGCTGACGGCAACCGGCACGGCCTTCGTCGGGCGGGGAGAGAGCGCGCGTTGGCGGACACGGGGGGAGCGGTGGCAGGTGTTCAGCAGCGCGCCGCGAGCATGGCGATCGGGTCCGGTCGAGGCAACAGCAAGGGCGGGTGCGTGGTGGTGGAGGCTGCAGGTCGGGACTTGGTCGGTCGTGGCAGGTGGTGCGCTGGCCGGCGGAACGGACAACAACGTGGTGGCCCGCAGGAGGGGGTTGAGCGCAAAAAGGCAAGTGGCGCCCACCCTGCCTCTCTGTCAGCAGGCTGGTCCAGACCACGCCTTCCTCGTCCCCTGGACCGCCAATGACGCGCACTCCTTCTGCGGGCGGGCGCACGTGCTCCGTTGGCCAACGCTGTGCCACCCCGGCCTCTACCGCACCACGTGCACATAGGCGCAGATCCACCGCACCACTACCACCACTGCAAATCAGTCGTCGGTTCATGCATGCCGATCAACATCCTCGACGACGACATTGCTGCAGCTCGTCGACGGCCAGCACCATCGCCATTTGCACCCAATCGCACCAACGCCCCGACCTGCTGCACTCGACGCTGGACCTGCTGGACCTGCTGCACCTGCTGTTACCAGCCGTTTTGCGACCCGCCACCAACAAGCCCGATTCCTTCGACCCCGAAGTGCCAACCGACACCAACACCATGTTCCTCTGCCGCTCGCTCCGTGCTGCCACCCCGCTCGCTGTGCCGCGGCCCGTCGCTGTCATCGCCGCCGTTCGCGGTAACTATCAATGCTCCAACACAACCAACGGTACCCCACGTGCATGATGGCCCCAATTCTCATGTCAAATCCCTCTGTCGCGGCTTATCCCTAGCCGTGCACCACGATGTGACGCCCGCCCCCGAGCCGCCCAAGCGCCAGGGCAAGGTGTGTGTTGCCGCCACCCGTGCTCCCGCTCGCTTGTGCATCAATCGCTCACGCGGAATCCATGTCGGCATCCTGTAGAACTCGTTCAGCCTCTACATTGGCGACCAGGCCGATAGGAAGCCTGCCGGCATCAAGAGCCAGGACTGGATGGCCGAGCTCGGCCGCCGCTGGCGCGCCATGCCCGAATTCGGTGCGTCCCCGCTTGCACCTGCCCTTGCTTCTGTCTCAGTTGTTGATCCGGCCAATGATCCCCTCCCCCACAGAGCGCAAGCGGTACGAGCGCAAGCTCGCCGAACTCAAGGCGCAGCACCAGCAGCTGCTCGACGAGTACCACCGCACCTACACGCCCGCGCAAATCGCGGCGCGTCAAATGATCACGGCGCAGGAGGCCGCCGAGAAGCTGGCCAAGCGCGCCAAGCGTGCCGCCAAGAAGGAGAACCCACAGGCCAAGACGTCGTTTACGCACTTCATGATGCACCTGCGGTCGACGCTGCCGGCCGACCAGGGCAAGTACATGCCCGACGTGGCCAAGTTGGCGAGCGCGCGGTGGGCGCAAATGTCGGAAGAGGATAAGGCCCACTGGATCGCCAAGGCTCAGGAGGAGAAGAATGCGCTGGCGATTGCCAAGGCGATCAATGCGCCCGCGACGTCGGCTGGGGAGGAGTAGAGAGAGGTAGACATTTTTTTGCTGTGTGCGGTTGCGGATTTCGCTCGTTTATTGCTTCGTTCCACTTTACCGTTTTCCATTTTGTGTGTGTGCTGCCTTTTCTCTTTGTATTAAACCCTTCACTCCTCCTCTTCGTTGTTGTTGTCGTCGTCGTCGTCGTTTGCGAGCCCGTTGGTCGCTGGTCTTGAAGAGAAAGACCGGCAACGATGGGAAGGCCGGAGCAAACCGCAACCAGACGCGCCGAAGATGCTCATTTTCAATCATCATCACACCCGCTTGCTTCTCCTCTCCCTCGACTTCATCGTCAACACCAACTTGGACCCCGGGCCCTGCAACCTCCAACCAACGCACAACTCGCTGCAACGTCCACCATGTCCGCCCGCGCCGCGCTCGCCGCGACGCGCGAGTCGTTTCGCAAACTCGGTCGCGGCCAAGTGCATCTCAAGTACCATCGCCACCTGCCCGTCGCGCTCGTGCAGCTCGACAACCCGGCCAAGCACAATGCGCTCTCCGGCCGGATGATGGCCGAACTCGCCGACTGGTGCGCATCGCGCCCCGCTTCGCAGGCTTCACGCTGTTGTCGCGTCAGGGCCAAAAATTCACTTTTTGGAGTTCCTGGACCGAAACCAGCGTCGACCAGCTCGACCAGCACCAGGAAAAGCTCGCGGCCGTGATCTTGACGGGGACCGGGTCGTCGTTCTGTACCGGGTTTGGTGCGTTTCGGTCCCACGCGTCCCTTCGCTCTGGGTCTGTTTAACTACGTGAGCTGATCTGACGCGACGCGACCGTTGACAGATCTCGACGTTGCGAGCGAGCACGTCTTTGATCCGACCTCAGGCCGCGCCATGGCCACGCTCATGCACGACTCGCTAACGCGGCTGCGCGAATTACCGCTCGTTTCGTTTGCCGCGGTCGAAGGCTATGCGATTGGGTCCGTTTCCGCTCTCCATTGGCACTTTGTTCGATCTGGACACGGTGCGCTCACACCGGTCACGATTCGTGTAGCGGCGGCGCCGAGCTCACGACCACGACCGACTTCCGCATCGTCACACACTCGACGCAGATCCGGTTCGTGCAGCTAAAAATGGGCGCCGCACCCGGGTACGCCCCCTCCCTCTCCCACTTCTCCCTCCCTTCCCACCCTCTTCCCATCTCCCTAACCAACCTCTCCTTCCCTCCATCTAGATGGGGCGGCGGGTACCGCCTAACCCGTCTCCTCGGCCCGACCAAATCCCTGCAACTCTTCTTGTCCTGCAAGAAACTCGACGGCGACGCTGCCGTCCGGTGGGGCCTCGCCCAGACTGTCTGCCCCGCAGGCCACGCACTGCACACGGCGCTCGACACCATAACATCGTACCTCGGCGTCCCGCTCCCCACAGAACACCACCATCCGACGTCGTCGGACCGCGTGCCCGCACGCCCGCCCGTATCCCTTGCGCACGGATCCCGCACGTCGTCGGGCGCCGCGGGACTCGATACATCGACGGCGTCGTCGGTCGAGGACGAGGCCGGGGACGCGGCGCGCGGGGTCTGGGGGCAGTTTGTGGCAATGACCGAGCCCGTCGGGCTGGAGGCCTACGACGGGCACAGTTTGAAGAGTGTGCGCGCGATCAAGGCTGCGGTGGTGGCCGGTGATCGCACGGTGCGGGAAATGGCGTTGGAGGTGGAAAGGGACGCGTTTGTCACGTGTTGGGGCAGCGAGGAGAATTTGAAAGCGTTGGAGCGCGCTGCGGCGACGGCCGCGGGCAAGAAGAGGAAGTAAGAAGAATGAATTAATGGGATTGACTAGACGACGTTGTGCGGGCGCGACTTGAACAGGTACCGGTGCCGCACGATGCCGAGCACGTGCCATTCGGTGGAGAGCGATGCGTCAGTCGTGGAGGATTTTTGGAGGACGGCAAAGGGTTTCGCGCACGGGACGAGTTTGCCGTGCAGACGGTGGTGGCCGATGATGAGTTCGGGCGTCGAGTCTGTCGGCGTGTCCTGGGATTCGTTTATGGGCCGGATCAGTATTTTTGGCGGGTGGAGAGATGCGGGAGCATCGTCAGGAATCATAATTCGCACGGCAAACCGGATCGTGCCCAGCGCCTCGCCGGCAAAGCTCGTGTCGGAACAGTCGTCGCTGGACCCTTCGAGCGTGCCCTGCAGCTCGAGCAGGACCAGGTCGCGCGGGTTACGGCTTGATAGCGGGATGTAAATTTGCGGCATGTTGCGTTCAGTTCGGGCAAGCGCAAGGGAATGTTGGACAAAAACGCTGGTTGGGAAAATATCCAGTCCTTCAACGAGCTTGTTTGCCCCTTGCTACAATCGCCCTGATCTAAGTCATCATCCTGTCGCACTGGCGCGATGATGCAGTTTATCGCTGGATATGGGGGGAAAAAATTTGTCTCTTGATGTTTAACTATACACGCAGCAAATCGCGAGGAAACAAGCCAATGTGCAACGAATACAAGACCAAAACCGACGCCAAATACATCAAAAAGGACAAGAAACGATGCGCGATGCGTGACAGGGATATCAACTGTGCCGCGCTCGAGAATACACACGAAGCGCAACCAACAGGGGCATCTACGGCGCAGGCAACCCGGCCACGTCCTCCGGGTACGTGCACCGCTCGTCCTTGCCAACGGACCAGGGCGTGCAGTATCGGAAGTGGTAGTCGCCGGCCGTCAGCTTCTCGAGCAGGCGCAAGTTCTCCTTGGCGAGCAAATCGGCCATGCGCTGCGCGACCTTATCCTTGCCCGTCCACGCGTGCGTGATGACCGATCCGACACAGGGGCGGAACTCCCACCAGCCATTGGCCTCCTCGCACGGCGCGTGAATAAACTCCTCGCCCTTCTTGAGCGTCGGCAGGATAAAGAACGTGAAGACATGCTGTTCGTGCGGCCACCTCGTGCGCCACATGACGGCCTCCGGGTGGTCCGAGAACGGGAACATGATCAGTTTCCGCAGCGTCGCCTTCGCCAAGTCCGTGTTGCGCACGACCCAGAACCCGCAGTTCACGGCATTCGCGTTCTCCGGCGGCTGGCCGGGCGGGTCGTCGGCCATCATAAACGAGGCCTTGTCATGGAACCCCCACCGGTCCATCATCCACTGCAAGTCCTTGTCGGGCTGGTTCACAAACGCGTCGCCGTCAAACATGACAACAATCTCGAACCGGTGCAGTGCATCGTAAATGGCCTTGAGACGCGACCAAGTACCGTGGAACCCCGGTTCGGGCGCGTCGATCCGGATCCGCTGGTAGTCGTACCCATGACGCACCGCCCACCAGGCATTCACCAAGGCCGACGTCGTCACGTAGTCCTGCTTGCCGACGGGCTCGCTGTTGATCGGCTTGGGCGTGCGCGAATCAGCCACCATCACCAGCACGCGCTCGCCCGTACGCAGACGGCCGGGCTGCTTGAGCCGACGGTCCCAGTGGAAAGGGGTCGAGACCTGCGTGTCGAGCGCGCGCCACATGTGTGTCATCATGTCGGCGACCGAGGCGTTGTTGATGTTCGAGACAACGGGCTCCCAGGCCGAGGCCATGCCGAGACCCGGGACGAGGTGCGGCATGTGACGCAGCGCGAGCACGACAAAGACAGACCCGGCGAGCACGCCGCCGAGGAAGTACATCAGGTACCGGAACGTGGCGTGGAAGGCCCTGGTGGTGGAAGCGAGGTAAAAATGGTTGGCATCTGCTGCTATACTTTCTTTGCTAGCTCAAAAGCAAGAAAAGAATGACGTACTGGAGACCCTTGGGCACGGCCGAGGCGTCGCTGCGGTCGTCTGCAGCCGACGCGTACATGGACAGACCGACCACGGCGACCGTCAAGCCAACGACAAACAAGAGCGACCAGTCGTGCGCGGCTGGGTAGAGCGACGCGCCAAAGCACACAATCAGGACCGTCTTGAGGTGGTCAATGACCGACACGCGTCCAGCGTGCGCAGACTGCACGGGCGAGTTGCCGACACTCAGCGAGACAATCGTCACGACCGCGAGCAGCGCCAGCTGGCCCCAGGGCGCGACAGCGAGCTGGGCGAGCACGGGTTCGGCCTCGACGGCCATCATGGGCAGCTCGACAAACAGGACCAAGAGCGAGATGATGCCGACGGCGTAAGGGCCCGCCGTGGCCACAGTCTGCAACGGCGACATGTCGTCAAACGACGGCACATACGAGAGCACGACGTGCGCGAGCGCCGTGAACATGGCGGCGGCGAGGGCAGCGGCCAGCCCCCACGGGTCGTCACGGAAGGCGTGCGCCGTGGCCAGGACCACACCGACCATGACCGTGACAATGGCGAGACCGCCACGACGACCACCGTTCGAGCGGAATAGAACAGCGTGCAGAGCAGCGGTCACGGGCAGACCGAGAGCGAGCGCGACCTGGTGCACTGCGACCGAGTTGATGGCGAGCGACACGTTGAGCGCAACCAAGGCCAGCGCGAGCGTGCCGCCAACAAGCAACGAGTCGCGCTTGGCGACATGGCGCGCACTGAGCGGCTGGTACCGAGAGAGAATGTGCGAGACGAGGTAGGCGGCGAGGAGAGGCACAAACGTCACGACCATGGGTCGCGGGAAGGCGACGAGAATACGCTTGGCAACGAGCACGATGCCGACGCTGGCGACAAGATTGACGAGCACGAGCCAGGCGGCGGTCGGCGGCAGGGCATAGGTGCGTTCGGCAGCGAGGTCGAGCGGCGAGGCGGCATGCATGTCCTTTTGCGCGGCCGTGGTCGAGTCGTCAATGGTGAGCGAAGCGAAGGCGGGCGACGCCGAAGGGCCGGCCAGGGTGGCGCGAGCTGCGTCGTCGTCGTCGGCCGTGGGCACGGGCGCCCACTTGGTGGCGGGCCGGGCGGCCATCTTGGGTGTGCAAAGGAGTGCAAGGCTGACAGTCGAGCGCGAGAGAAGCAGCCGTTGTTGGTCAGTTCCTCGAGTATTTATCGGGTCTGGTGAATTCGGGAGGCGGCGCGGGGATGCACAGCGGCAGGACGGGCGTTGGCCAGGCGTTGGCCGGCCCAGGCTGGGCGTTGTTGACGACGGCACACACAGAACCAAAACTCGTGGTTTGCGTGGGTTGTGTGTGTTCTGGACGCGACGACAAGTCGGCCACTTCCAAGCCACATAACGGCAGTTTGCTCAGTCAACAGTCGCCTCTCGCCCCCCAGCGGCTGGGCGGCAAAGAAAATTCGAATTTTCTTAGCCTCCGGTCAGTTGCTCGCTGGCGCGTGCTGGTTGCATGTGCATCCGCGAGCGGGCACTGGCCAGGTTGCAGCAAAGGTACGGACCCTTGACAGGTCGAATGGTTCGCGGAATGATTGTGCACGCCAGATAGCAACGATACGCGACACGAAGGAGCAACAACACCCAAACTCCTGACCAGAACGGCAGGCTAATAAGTAATTGACGACAGACAGCAGACATTATTTGTGCCTTGCATTTTGCATGTTTGTTTCAGAAGATGGCGGATTTCGGCCCGTTGGTTGGCGGACACGCTCTTGATCAATCTCAGCTGGCCTTGCCCAGGCGGCAAGGTCGCCGCTCTGGCAGAGTTTGGTTCGCCCAAGGGCCTTGCCATGGGACGCGCGAACCCGCCCGCTCTCCGTATTTTATAATTTTTTGGCTGGCTGGCTGGGCTGGGCGCTGGAAAAGGGGCGAAAACCATGTGCGCGTGGACCTAGGGGGACTTCACGAACGACGGCGTGGCAATTGAATCTGAGAGCCTGTGTCGGCGTGCGGCACACGAGACAATCCGCTTTGCTGGTGACCAGGCCTGTCTGCGCACAGCGTGCCCTCCTAGGCGGTCCGGCACCAAAGATGGCGCCCATTGCGCAGGCCAAGTGGGGCAATCGCAGAGCCCAGGCACTGCGAAGGTGCGACCACCAGCAGAAACAATAAGCTGACTGCGTGCCGGTCAGCCGGAAGAGGGGCGAAAGGTGCTCTCTGTTTCAAAGGTCACTGCAGGGGCGCCGACGCGTTCCGGACGCGTCGTAGCGCGTCGTCGCCTTGGAACGGATCTGTTTCGTATCAAAGTGACTTTGATGGCAGGTGGCGGAACACACTCTCTTGACGTTTCGCCCATGGGCAAGCCACGCCGAATGCGCCACATTGATCTTCATGCGCGCACCAGCCACATGCCTTCGCCACCCGGGGGCCGTCGTGTTGCGCGCGCAAACGCACATTGCCGCCAAGGTGGCCAGCTTGCCGACCCTTCCTTCAGCCGGCCAACGTTGCCGGGACGACGACCAAGAGACTGTTGAGCCGCCGACGGAGCGCTCGCCGCTCGCCTCTTCTCTCCTGCCGTCGCTGCCTGCTTTTGGCCGTTCCGTGCTCGGTGCAACTGCCGTCGCTGCGGTTCGAGCCCAACGTACCGCCCGACGCCCTCCAGCAGCAGCACCGCACTCCCGACAACCGCACTAGCGCTCGCCCAGCCCCTGTATCCGGCAATTCTTCGACGACGACCTTGCCGCTGCCCGAATACACTCTGCTACTCCGAGCGCAAGTCAACTTCTCAGCGCCTCCAGCTCCCGCCTCGTCTCGACCCTCAACCGACGGTGCTCCCTTCTCGGCCAAGCGCAGAGCAAGCGCAAGTCGACAAGCGCTCGCCGACCTGCCTGGCGAGCCCGTGCTTCCAGCCTCGAATTTTTGACCTTGCACCGCACCACGATGGGTCTCTTGTCGGCCGCCGACGGCAGCTCCGCCAAGGCGCTGTCGCTCGTCACGCTCACCGTGCAAAACTCGCTGCTCGTCCTGCTGTTGCGATACTCGCGTACTGTTGCTGCTGACGCAACCGAGGGTCCGGCCTACTCGGTGGCCACGGCCGTGCTGCTCTGCGAGGCCATCAAGTTAGTGCTGTCGATTGCCCTGTTTGCGCGCACCGGTGCCGACCGGTCCGTGCCATTCGTACCGCAACTCGTGCGCGAAGTCTTTTCGCCACGGTGGTACCTGCTCGGCGTGCCGGCGGTGCTCTACACGGCGCAAAACAACCTGCAGTATGTCGCGGCAACGCTGCTCGACCCGGCAACGTTCCAGGTATGTGCGCATATGCGGTTCGCGATGGTTGCGTTCGCAGTTGCGGCTATTGCTCACGAAATTTCCCTGCTTTTGGCGTCCTTAGACGACCTACCAACTCAAGATTCTTACGACGGCGTTGTGCTCGGTTTGGCTGTTGCACCGCACCCTCGCGGCGCACAAGTGGGTCGCCCTACTGCTCTTGACGACGGGTGTCGCGCTCGTGCAGCTGCCAACGGGCACTTTGACCTCGTCTTCGGCATCCGCAAACGCGGATTTCGGGTCGCGCGCGATGGGTCTCTCGGCCGTGGGTGTGGCCTGCCTGCTCTCGGGACTCGCTGGCGTCTACTTTGAGAAGCTGCTCAAGCAGAGCAAAACGTCGGTCTGGATCCGCAACGCGCAACTGTCGCTCTTCTCGCTCGTGCCGGCCCTGATCGGTGTCCTTTCGGTCGACGGCGCCCAAGTGCACGAGCACGGGTTCTTTGCCGGGTACACGACGTGGACGTGGGCGGCGATTCTGTGTCAGGCCGTAGGCGGCTTGATTGTCGCGCTCGTCGTCAAGTACGCCGACAACATTCTCAAGGGCTTCGCCACGTCTATTTCCATTCTCTTGTCGGCCGTCGCCTCGGTGTATTTGTTCAACTTCTCGCTCGCACCTACGTTTGTTGCGGGCGCCGCGCTCGTCATTTACGCCACGTTCCTCTACGGCCAGAGCGATGCACCCAAGGCGCTCATGGTCCTGCCGGCATTTGCGTCGCCACGGAAAGTGCGCATTCCGCGAGCCGATAGTGCGATCAGTGATGGGAGCAGTAGCACCGCGGCGAGCCCGCTGTTCCAGAGCCACCACACGATCGATGTGCCGGTCATGGTCGAGGCCAAGCGCGCATAATCGTCGGTCTGGTGACTGTGGCTCCTCGGTCGCGGTCTTTTGTTTGTTTTGTTTCTTCCTCGCTTTGTCGTGCGGTTTGGATTTCCGGTTGTTTTCATCATCAGAGTGCGGGGAGGAGCGCAGAGCAGATTGGCATACATATACAATGTACACAGCTACATACCTCGCTCGTTCTGACCAAGGTTCCAAATGTTCCAAAATGAATGAGATGTCGCAAAACAGGTCGGAATCCCTCGCTGTCGTTGATTTTTCATTTTTCCAATCATGCAAAGTCTCTGCCGTCCACTCACGCGAGTTGTCATCGAATGGTGCCTCAAATGCGAAGACCGTTGCAACAGTTGATGCACCCTTGACCGGCTGATGTTTTTCTTGCTGTTGAGATTGATACTCATCATGCAGCTGATATTTCTGCTCGCGGTCGACCCTCCCCTCATGGTTGGCTCATACTCCACGCACGATTGGTTGATACTTCGCCCACGTCCTTCACTTGCGGCTGGTCGTTGCGCTCGCGGTTGATACTATTTTTTCCCACGATCAATTAAGCGCTGAATACTCAACTTTGATCCAAACAATTTACGCCCCTCACGAATGGATGGACCAGCCGTGACCGCAACTTCGTCCCAGCACGGCACCTTGCGCGTGCGGCCGGGAAAACCGATGGGGGTGGTGGAGGAGACTTGTCGAATCGGTTCAAGTCGGTCACGGTAGGTCTACGCTTTACGGGTTCGTGTCGTTATTCGGTCCCTAACCCGCTGGCTGGCCAAAGAATAGATTTCGCCGACGCAGTGAACTAGCATGCAGGCCGCGGTCCCCGACCACCTCAAGCAGTATCTCTCCACGCGCATCTTTTTGCGGCTGCCCAAGACGCCCGCCAGAGAAATTTCGGCCGCACATTGGATGACCTACGTGCTCAAAAAGACCGCCGCGAGGTCCAGGAAGCGTTGCGCGTCGCGTGTTCTGACAGCCAACCTTTGCTCGAAGCGGTTCGCTGTACGTTCGCGGAACTGCGCATCATATTCGCCAAACGCTGATGCCCTACCGGAGGAATGGGCCCATTTCTGCGCAACTTGACGCGCTCGAAGCGATGCACGGCGAGAGTGGGTTTAAGGTGGACGATGTTGTGGTACGTCTTGGGGGGGTATTTCATCGTGTGCGTGGTGGGTTTGGGCTCACTTGAAATGACGCGTAGAACGATGTGTTTGATATGGCGCGGTGCGCAACGACCAGGATGTTGACGGCGCGCGCACTCGCGGCGTGCAGGGTTGGTGGGACCGTGCTGCGGATTCTGGCGGACATGCATGGGCTGCTCCAGTACGACGCGTACTGCAGCAGCGGGAGCGGAGGAGGTGGCGAGAGCGCGTGATGAGCGGTCGCGGCCGCATGCTCGGGCTTTGGACGAGGACGGGATAGATTGACTGTCCAGCGGCGGGCGACTTGAGCGCCTCCTGGAGGTTCATGGGCACCACGAAAAAATCCCCGTTCATGGTCTTGTAAGAGGGGCGACAGACTCCATCTAGGACACTTCACAATACGCGTTTGGTCGAGCGGGATGCATCGTGATGGTGGACTGGACTCTGGAGATGGGACTGGCTGGAGATGAGAGGAGCCCGAGGTTTGACGTGGACGTCCACGCTGAAAATGACTGGGGGACAGTTTTCGGTGATCGCGGGAGACAGAGTCGACATCACCGGCCGCCGCGTGGAATTCATTTGCGGAAGCGTCAAATCCATCGGATCGCGGCCGGTCCCTTCCGGGCCGAGCCGTTGAGCAGGGACACAGTGCCTCCCTGCACACTGGCCACGTTCAGCCTGGGCAGCCCGGCTTCCACACTGCGGGCCCGCTCAAATAAAACCGGCGCCCGCCGACCGTCCCTGCCGCCTCTCTCTCGACGATCCCTTTCAAGTGCCGCCCCTTGCTTGCTCGTGCCCGACTGCTGCTGCTGCTGCCGCCCGTCGTCTTTTCCACCCCGCGACTTCTCATCATCATGTCTGCCGCTCGCTCGTTCTTCAAGACGTGGTACCGCCACGAGGTGTGTTTCTACCGGTCTGCCGCCGCGGCCGCCTGCCTCCACCGCCGTCGTGCTCGCTGCTGCTGCTCGTCGATCCGACTGA
Organism: Allomyces macrogynus ATCC 38327; assembly: GCA_000151295.1. Classification (NCBI taxonomy): domain Eukaryota; kingdom Fungi; phylum Blastocladiomycota; class Blastocladiomycetes; order Blastocladiales; family Blastocladiaceae; genus Allomyces; species Allomyces macrogynus. The sequence goes on from GG745331.1 coordinate 84,307, forward strand.
ACCTGTCGCATGGAGACTGACGCTGTCCGCCCCACTTCTCGCAGGTGCTGCCGATTATCGCCGTCGTGGGCGTCGCCATGACTGGTGCCTCGGCGTACATTTTCCGCCTGGCGCGCCACCAGGAGGTCGTCTGGACGCGCGAGAACCCGCAGCCGTGGAACAAGATCCAGGCGCACCAGAACACCAAGTTCATCAACCTCAACGAAAAGCTGTCCGAGGACTTCAAGCGTGAGTGGTAAGGCGCTGCCGTTGGTGCCGTCGTTGTCGTCGTTTCGGGCGGGCTCGGGTTCTGTCGTTTCTTGTGGTCGTCACCGTCGATGCCGCTGCCGGTGCTCTCGGTCGGTCGGTTGGTCGGGTTCCCGCCCTCCCTCGTGTGTCCTAGAGCTGAGCGCCGAGGTGCTGGGCGGTAAGTGTGTATATTTGCTTTGAATAGCGCTTGATTTGCCCCTCTGCTGCTTGATTTTGCTGCCAGCGCTCCGTGAAGTTCTTCTTGGCGCGCTCTCCGTGCCGGTCAGGTTCATGCTCGGCCGCTCCATGTCCTCCGCGATCACGTTTGTTGCCACAACGTCTAAGCAGCGTCTCGTCCCGGGGGTTGTTTCAAAGTTGTCAGGACGAGGATGTCTGTGACCACTTGCACGGTCACGTCCATCTCTACTCTCGCCCCACATGCGCACCCGCGGCTTCAATAACACTGAAAAAGGCTTCGGGCAGAGACCCTTGCAGCGGCATGGCATCAAGGTCTGGCGGCGCGCAAATATGTATTGCATGCGAATTGGTATTTGAAGGCTGAAGCAGCATATTGGTTGAATGTGAGCAGGCGCGTCAGCGTTGGTGTTGTTTGATTGTGAGAGATTTAATCATTCTCCAGTCCTCCTCGCACCTTCCCTCTCACATTCCTCTCTCGTTGATCTCCACGTCGCATTTGTCACGGACTGCGTCCTCCCCTTTCGTCTCCACTCTAGCCCTTGCTCCTTGCTCCTTGCTCCTCACACCATTTACTCCACACATCGCACTCAGCACACATCACTCTTCTCATCTCTCACTCAAAGCCACCACCAACTGATGCAAGACAAACCTTCAAGTCTCCCAGTTACGGGATGTTTCAATTAGGGGGTGCCCGCTAGACGAAGGCATAGTTCCCCTTGGCGCGCATTTATCGCTGCTCAAACTCTGGCCTGCTGTTCAAACTCTGGTCTTTCTTGGAGTTAGGGAAGGGAAGTAGTGTTTTGCTTGTCAGTGAGCCGACCAGCGACCGTGGGGGCAAGCCGCGTCATGGAACACCTATCCTGTTGCTTGGATGCTTCTTCTGGTTGACGGTAACCAAGTGGATTAATTTTGAAATGTATCCATGTGGTTGATGGATTACGCTGATTCATGGGTGACAATAGGCAGTAAACGAGCGTAAAAACCAGGCTGTTGCTCGGACAACAACAGTCATGGTGTTCTTGAGATTGTTGACGTCGAGTGCATGTTGCTGAGAAATGAACCTGCTGGTTGTCCAAAAATGCTCAGAAAGAGGTGTGTGCACCCAACCTCTTCCAGCTGACCCTGCACGAAGAGCCCATCGTGAGCAAGTTAGCTGTGCTCGCATGCGAAATGTGTCACCAGGAGACCCCGGCCCTCACCATCAGCAGCGCACGACGCTGGTCCTTCTGTGCCGCAGATCGCTCCATCACGGCGTCTGCCACGATCCCCAGCTGGGCAGAGTCGTTCACGCCGATCGATTGCAACGGCTGCAGCGCGGCACGACGTACACCTGTCAGATCCTCAGTGTCGTTGCCAAAACGCTGAGCTTTGTGTGCGCGGACGTGCAAAGCACGAACCGCTTCCAGGCCCTTCGTGTCCATCGCCTTAGCGCAGGTGCCGTGTCCGCAGGTCAGTTGCAGCACGTCCGCCAACCGTCAGGTTCGCCCACGTCGGCTCAAGCGGGTTCGGCACGCCCTCCCCATGCACGGCACGCTCAAGTCCAGTCTTCCCCACCTGGTACGGGCGAGGAAGTGCGTCGTCGACGGTGTCGGCTCGGCTGGCCTGGTCGTGCAAGGGACTGGGTCGACGGCGCCGATGTGGGGTAAATCGGATGGATGGCGCCGGCGGCCCCGCGGTCGTGAGCGTGTACGAGAAGAGGCGCGTGCTTGGTCGATGCTTCCCACCCGACTCGGACGCAAGGTCGAGGTTCTCCACCCGACGACGCTCACGGTGGGTGTGTCTGGACGTGTTAGTCGATGAAATGAGACGAAATACACGCATCCTGACCTTCCAGGCTCCAACGAGTACAATCAAAATCAATGGCATTTACAAGACTATGGGACATTGCGACGGTCGACACGAGCGAAGCGAAGCGGGGGGCGCGGGCGGGCGAGCGCGAAACGAAACAGCAAATGCGCAACGGCAACAAAGAAAGCCTCAAAACACTACAGACATCGGGGAACAAGACATCCCGCCAATCAAACAACCGAAACAGAAACAAAAGGGATCAAAACCGCGAGGGCAAAAAAAAAAAAATAATCACCGCGCAGGGGAACAGGGGGTGGCACCAAATGGCCAAGACGCACAACCGGGTCCAGCGACAAATGACGAAGCGGGACCGGGGTGGGGAATGGTACAACGGCGGACGCGCGGGCGACACCGGAACAAGCAAATCTACAACGAGGACTGGCTGGACGCGGGACGACCGCGAGGGACGGACCGCAGGCCCAGCAGTGCATCTATCGGCACTTATGCGGCTTCGGCAGCCATCCGATCAGCCATCGTCGCGCGCGCGAGTTCTCCAACCGAGACCATCGACACGCGCAGCCCCAACGCAATCGCCCAATCCGAGACGGTCGTATCCTGGTACCCGAGCTCCAACGCGCGCTTGACCCAGTCGAGCGCAACATGCACGTCCGGTTTCACGCCGTGGCCGTGCTCGTAGCACCACGCGAGGGCAATACACGCCGACGAGTAATTCTGCGCGGCCGCCTTCTCAAACCAGACGACGGCTTCGATCGGGTCGGCCTCGCACCCGGTGCCCTGCTGCAAGAACTGCGCGACTCTGTTCTGCGCGCCCGCGTGGCCCTGTTCGGCCGAGCGCCGGAACCACATGTACGCCAGCCGGTCGTCTTGTGGGACGCCCGTGCCGGACGCGTACATGTAGGCCAGGTTGTGCTCGGCCCAGGGGTTGCCTTGCTCGGCCGCGACGCGGTACCAGTAGACGGCCTGGTCAATGTTCTTTTCGCAGCCGAAGCCTTCCTCGTAGAAGTACCCGAGTGAATTGGCGGCAAGGGCGTTGCCGAGCTCGGCTGCGCGCTGGTACCACTGGAACGCGATTTCCATGTTGCGTTCGACGCCGATCGATTCTTCGTAGACGTAGCCGACGTTGTACATGGCGACGGTCTAAAGAGAACGAAAGTAAAGGTCAGTTCCACGGCATCGAAATTCCCCACCACATCCAGTAAGCAACGAGCGAAACGTACCTCGCCCTGGTTTGCCGCGAGCAAGTAGTACTTGAGCGCGAGGTTGGCGTCCTTTACCACACCAAACGCCTCGCCATAGCAGTACCCCAAAATCCCTTGCCCGCGCGGGTTCTCCTGGTCGGCCGAGAGCCGGTACCACTGAACTGCCGTCGTTGCCGACTTTTCCACCCCAACCCCATCATGGAAACACGTGCCCAACGCATACTGCGCCGCCGCATTCATGCACGTCTCGGCCGCCCACCAGAGCCAGGCCAGCGGGTCGCCATGGCGCGGCTTCGGGTCCAACGCGGCCGTCGCATTGCACGCGAGCCGCGGCATATCCGGATCGCCCAACCGGGCGACGCGCTGCTGCCAGAGCTCCGACTCGCCGCGGTTCATGCGCACGTGAGGGCGGCCGTACCGCCGCAAGAAGGCCAGTCGCGCCATCGACACGGCGTGCCCGGCATTGGCCGCGACTTGGTAGTGCGGCTCGGCGTTCTTGAATGACGCGGTCACGCCCAGACCAAACTCGTAGCAGAACCCGAGAAGACCGCGCGCCTTGACACACCCGTGCTCGGCGGCGGCCGTGAGCAGCTTAAATGCGCGTGACTCGTCGGCAACGAGGGCGGTGCCGCGCACACCAAACAGGAGCAGCTCAGCGACACGCGTCAGGGCGGCAGCGTCGACGGGGGCCGGTGCCACGTGCAGGTGCGGCAGAAGCAGCGGCACGTCACTTGGGATCGGGCGAGGGTCGAATGCGGGCGCGGGCAAGTAGGGGAGGGTCGCAATCAGGTCGCGCACCGGGTCCGGCTCGGCGGAACGAGCGGGGAGCAGCGGGACGGGCGGGAGCGTGCGGGAAGAGCACGACGAGGAGGAGGTCGGCGACGGCACGCGCCGCGGACGGCTGTGCACGTTGGGCGTTGCGTCGGGTGTGGGTGGAGCGCCGTACGGGGCGTCCGTGACCATGGCATCGTCGTCGTCCTCGACCATGGTCATGTCTTCATCGTCGTCGTCGCAGACCATGCGGTCCTCGGCGGCAGCGGAACTTGGGTGGAGATAGGATGTCGTCGCGGGCTGCGCCGTGCGTCGGCTCGCGTGCAGCGAGACGTTGGGCGACGGCAACGGCGTGTTGCGCGAGGCCACGTGCGGCGGGAGCGTCGCCGTGAGCGTCGTGCTTTGCAATGCCGACGCGAGTACCGAGGCATCGAGGTCGTGTTCTGTATTGGCCGTGTCGTACATGGACGGCGTCACGTCGACCTTGATGTTGGCCGACGACGAACTGCTGCTTGCCGCGTACTCGTACTGGAACTCGGCCTCGGCCTCGGCCATGATATCATCGACCATGAGGTCGTAGGGCACCGGCAACGGCGCTGACGTGGACGCGGCAAACTTGGCGGCGACGGGCGAAGTTGGCAGCGAGGCCGGGCCGACGTGGTGCACGGCAAAGGTCGCGGGGAGCGGCGGCAGCGGGAGCGTCATGGCCGGGGCCAGCGTGCGCGGCGACTGCACTGCGGACAGCGGCGAGGCCATAGTTGCTTGACAGAAAGGAAGCGAGGAAGAAGCAAAGCGGCGCTTGTTGGTGCGCGGCTTCGGAACGAGGGCCCCCGGCGAGACGACGAGGACCAGAACAATGGTGACGGACAGTCACGACAGCGACAGCAACGACGAGCTACTGCTGCTCTAGCGGCAGGTGCGCAGGTGGGCGGCAACAGCGGGACAGGCAGGCACGCGACGGGCGGGCAGGCCAGCAAGGGTGCAGCCGAGGGCGGAGAAGGGCTGCTTGCAGGGGCCGACAGTCGCAGAGCGTGCGTTTGCCGAGGCCTGTGCGTCGTCGCCGGTGTTGTCGTCGTGCTCGTCGAGGGGTCGAGCGGTCGGTGGGTCGGTCGGGAGGTCGGTCGGTGGCCGCGAGGGAGGAAGATGGGGATGGAGAGAGAGGATGCGGCGAGCAGCAAGCGGCGAGCAGAAGGGCGAGCGAGGGCGATGACGAGCGAGGCGGGCGGGGCCGCGCGCTGCTATAAATCGGGCCACGGACGGCACGAGCAGAACACGGGTCGGCACGGGCCGTGCGGGGTGGAAAGGATGAGGGCGCTCGCACGCACGCACACGCACGGTCGGTGCCGCAGGGCTCGGCGTGCAGGACGTTGGCGGAGGTGCAAAATGACCGCCGCGCCCAGTGGACCGCGCCACGACCACGGCAGGGCTGCTCGCAGCACAGCAACATCGGCCGGCGGCGGTGGAGGAGGGGCGCGCGCACGAGCGGCACGACGCCCGCATTCAGCGCAGTCACCTGACGCTGGAGAAAGACGCGACGCGTCGCCTCGCTGGCCAGACGACCGACCACCAACCACGGCCACCTCGACCACCACCGCGACCACCACCGTGGCCAACAACGAGGTCGCGCCCGCCGCGATCGCCGTGACGCGGCCTGCTTACCCCTCTCATCGTCCACATCGTCGCGGTCCGGCCTCGAGCTTAACGTTATTGCTTCGTTCGCAGACCCCGGCGCACCGCGGCCCACAAATGGGCTGCGCGCCGTGGTTCGTCCGCGCCCAGCGAGCCGATGCTTGCTTGACCCCGCTTGCTTACCATGAGGCATGACTTTGCGACTGATCGACATGCGATGCGTCAGGACCAAACCGTACGCGCCCGCTTCCGTGCGCCCCACCGGCGTCGTCGCGTCGCGGCCCCCGCCATGGGCCAAACGAGGCCCGACAGGGATCAAGCTCGCCGCCGTTCCCATCGCAGTCGTGACCCGAACGCGTCGCCTTGCTGCGCTTGCCGAGGGCCGAAACAAGGACGGGTTCTACGCGCGCGACGCGAACCGAACCGGTCCTCGCTCGCGTGCAGACACGCACGCACGCACCGCGTTTCCTGCGCGCAGCGAGCTCGGGATTCCTCGGCCGAGAAAGCTTTTGCGCGGGGGGTGGAAGGGTTGCACACGGTCGCGTCCTTGCTCGTCACTCCGCCCACGCATGACGCGCCGTGGCGACACGCGGCTTCCTGTCGGTTGTTCGATGCGGGGCTGTTTTGGACTCGGTCGGTCGCGCTGGTCGGCCGAGATCGTGCGCCGCTTGGTTCCCACGGTGCACGAGCACATCCCTGCCGCGCCACACCACCTCTCAACACCACTTGGCCAGTGGCCCCACCATCTCCGTACCGCCACCACTTGCTGGAACGAGCGGTCATCTCTTTTCGCGACGCGACGCGCCGAAGCGGCGCGCGTGCGGCCGGTGATGCCACGGCCGCATTTCGTGGGCGGCGGCAGGGCAGGAACTGGACCGCAAATTGTGGGGCCAAATCACTGCAAGCTGTCGTCGATGCCTGCCGACTGATGGGCTGGCACGATTGGCGCGAATACATCCTTGCTTGACAGTCGTGCACGCTGCGCCGACTCTCGTCGCTCTGCCACGTCGTCGCCGTGTGCTGGTCGGTCGCAGGCGACTACTGCGCATACATGGGCTCGCGCTAATCCTGGAATGGGCGGCGGCGCGTCGCGTTAGAGCTCCATGATCCCTTGTACTATGCTTCGCGTTGGTCGGTTCGTGCGCGTCGTGCAAACTGAACTGAAACTCGGTCGATTTGTTGCGGGGGTGGGGCAGAGAGGATGCGCGACACGGGAGAGAGCGAGCTGAGAAAACGTGGGCAGGGCCGCCGGCATAGCCTGCACGAGCATGTGTAACCAACGTTGATTGCGATAACTCTCTCAATTGTTTGATGAGCAGACGCGAGCAGCAGAGGCACCCGTCCAGTCAACGGCCAACGCGATCAGCTGCGAATCACGGCAGTGCGAGACGGTGCGCGAGACGCGACAGACCTCCAATCACTCGCACGTCCAGCCAACGCCCACCTCCTCGTCCTTCCGCTACGCCGGCGCCGTCGCTTGCCGTCTGGGCGGCGGATCGCGCCCGCCGGGACCCCACGTGGGCCGCGTCATTGTGCGCGACAATGCCCCCGACCCTTCCGCTGCCAAGGGCGAGATCTGGCGCATTCCTGGCGGGTATGGCATGGGCGCACCGCCGCTTGCTTCACTGCCAAGCCGGCGCCCATGGGATCCATCCCGGCCCCGCCGTTGCGCTCAGTGCCGTCGGCGGGCGTTCCGGCGGCCGACTTCAATGGATCCCTCTGAGTCGCCAAGCTCACTGCGCGCCAGGTCGCCCATTCACTTCGACATATATTTCTCTCGCCCTTCCGCCACCACGAACCTGCCCGGCCGACCGACGACTGCAAAAGACCCCGCACCGATCCTCACCCCGCCGCCATCCACCCTGCACGCCGCGCCCGCCATTCTCGACCACCGCCATGCTCGTCCGCGTGGTGGTCGTTCTTGTGCTGACAACCCTCACCCTCGTCCGCGCCGACTACGCGCCGCCCGCGGCGTGGTGCGTGACGCCCAAGGGCTCGTGCCCGACTCCTTCAAGCAAATCCATTGATTCGTGGAAGATGGCCGAGGCAGACACGCTCGGTGACACGCCCGATACCATGTTCACGGCCAACGCCAACGCGTCGCTGCCCAGCGGGTACAAGGGGTGCGGCGACGGAGTGTGCGCGATCCTCTCGGGCGAAACATGCGGCACCTGTCCCGCCGACTGCGGCGCGTGCGCGTACGGCGCCGTGCCGATCCAGCGGTGCGTGCAGAATAACATGTTTGCGCTCACGTTCGATGATGGGCCGTCGTATGTATGTAGCTCGAGGGCTGAGTAATTTGTGGGTGCAACAGAAGGGATCCAAGAAATGATTACAAATTGATGAATCCCGATTCTGCCACTAGTCGACGGACCAGGCGGTGCAAATCCTCAACAGCAACAACGTCACGGGTACCTTCTTTGTCAATGCCATCCACGCGCTCGAACAGCCGTCGTTTGCTGCATCCATGCGCGCGGCCGCGGCCGCGGGCCATATTATCGGCACGCACACGTACAACCACCGGTCGGTCGTGAACGGACACACGGAAGGATTGCCCGCGACCAACTTGTCGATCGGCACGCTGCGCACGTTGATGTACTTCAACGACATGGTCGTTTACGAGAATATCGGGAAATTGCCGCGGTTTTTCCGCCCGCCCTACCTCGAGACGAATGCGGGCATTTTGCCAACGCTCGATACCTGGGGATACGTGCCCGTCGGCGTTTCGTTTGATACTACCGATTGGGAACAGTCGACGCGCACCAACTTGACCGACGCGCAGCGCGCGGCTGCGGTCATCCAGCAGGTGACGACGATGCTGGCCGCGAGTCCGCCGGGAGTGACGACGCCTGCGGCGGGGGTCTCGCTGGCCGGTGGCGCGATTCATTTGCAGCATGATATTTTGGGCTACGTACGGCCGACGATTTGCCTGAACACTTTCTTTCGAGCAAGGCTGACCTTCTCCACCCACTCGCCAGTCGATGAACGCACTGCAAGCCGTCATCACGGCGCTCCGCGCGCGCCGCGACTTGCAGCTCGTCTCGCTCGCCACGTGCCTCGGCATGTCGCCGTATCGCAGCGCACGTACATATCGCTTCTCTCATCCTCGACCCCGTTTTCTCTCTCTTCTCGCCTGACGCTGAGTTGGGCCTGTTGATAGAGGAAAGTCCCTTCTTCCACAACCGGTTCCCGGGGAACAAGTACCCGACGATCCCGAAATCGCGTACCAAGGGCGTCCTCGGGAACATCTACCTGTACTCGACCGCGGCCAACGCGACAGGCCTGCGCAAACCGCCGCCTGGGTGGGACTCGCCGAAAAAGGGTGAAAAGTCGCCGAACGTCGACCACCGCGGGGACCTGCTGAATGGTGCGGCACCGCGCACAACGGCGGGCCACGGCGCGGTCATGGTCGCGCTCGCGCTTGCGGTCGCGTCGATGTTGGCGACGTTGTGACGGTGCGCGCGGCTGGTTGTGCGCGTCGCACGTCACTGAGATCGTTTCTTCTGCTTCTCGTGTTGTTGTTATTCCCCCGAATTCCATTCGATATCCCGCTGCTCTGCTGCAATATACACCCGCATGTCTGTCCAATCACTGTTTCCACCACTCGTGCACCTGCATCGTCTCCTCGTACTCGTCGCGCCACTCTTCCAGGACCCCGTCGTCCCGTGGCTCGTCGTCATCGTCGCCAAGATGCAACGACGCGAGTGCCGCCAATAGTGGCGTCGAGACGGGCGACGGCCGATCCGCGTCCGAGTCCGAGTCGGGTGTCGCGGTCCCACGCCGCCGCGGGTGGTGCGCGTGCACCACGTCTGGGAAATGGTGTGTGTGGAAGGCGGTAATCAGCGTGCAGATGTGTTCTTCGTGGCGCTAGAGAGAGAGAGAGAGAGAGAGAGAGAGAGAGAGAGAGAGAGAGAGAGAGAGAGAGAGAGAGAGCGGAGGTCAGTCGTGGGTGGGGGGAAGGGTATGGCGATGCTTAAGGTTGAGTCGCCCGAGTTCGCGCTGTGCGACTAGTCCTTTTCGCGCGCTTGCGGCCTCTGCATCTGCGGTTCGATCCTTGCAAGTCGGCGAGTGCCAATC
>GG745331.1:97385-109437 GCA_000151295.1 Allomyces macrogynus ATCC 38327
CGCTTGCGCGGCGGTCGGGTGCGGGATCGGTGGAGTGAGCGCAGTGGCCGAGAGCAGGTGCAGGAGGTGTTGCAGGAACTTGTCGAGGTCCGGCAGCAATGCGCTCTATAAAACGTGCACAAAATCAGCGGAGAACGACTACGACTCGGTCCACGCGCCCACGCCAAACGACGTACGTAAATCGTCTTGACCGCATCTACATACTCGTCGAGTTCCGCCGGGTACTCTGGGTCGGCTTGTGGCAACATGTGCGCAAACAACGACTCGCGCTGGTGCTTCTTGAACGTCTCCACGTACTCGCGCAACGGCAGCGGCAACCCCTCCCCCTCGCGCGTCCCACCCGCCGTATCCACATGCACGCCCGCGGCCACCGCTGCCATCCCCGCCTCGGCACTCGCGCGCCACTCGCCGCCGCCCGGTAACGGCGACGGCGGTGGGGACGGTGCCGGCGACGGGACGGGTGAGACGGGGAGCAGCAATTGGTCCTGCGAAGACACTTTTTTCCGCGCGGCAAACATGCGCCGCGGCGGATGGTGCGCGGTCGGTGGGGTCGGCATCGTGGGTAAGCGCGGTGGCGGCGCGGGGAGATCGATCGCTGGGTACCGCGCGACGAGCAGCGCCCACGCCTGCGCATAGTCGTGCGGCGAGGCTTTGGTCTCGAAGGGTGGTGGCGCCGGGCCGACGGGCGAGTTGGACGGGCTTGCGGTAGCGGGGGATGCGGGCGGTGGGTTGAGGTGGTAGAAGCGCATGAGCGTCTCCTTGATGGCGCGCGCGCGTGGTAGGTCGCCGAGGTGGCCGAGAAGCAGTTTCCAGAGCGTGAGCGTGACCTAATTGCGAAACCACAGCGTCAATACAAAGTCCGGCGGAGCAAACTGTTGACGCGAAATTTCACCTTTTTCAACAGCGGAAAGGGTGTCCTTTCCGGGTCAGCCCGGGCCAGGAACCGGATCAGCGCCAGCGCGTAGGGCGGCTCGCCAAAATCGAGCGGGATCTGGAAATGGAAGCACGCGAGGACGTGTGCAAACATGCACCCGAGCAGGACGCGGAGGTCGGCCGGGACCGTGACGACGCTCGCTGCGGTCGAATTGATGATACTCCCCATGGTCACGGCGTCGAGATCGTCGAGTGCCGCACGGAGGCGCGGCCACAGACACGCAAGAAACCCCGCCTGCGCGAGCCCCGTATGCGTGCGCTTCAGGGAAATGATCCACGGGTCGCGACTGGATTGGCGCGTCGGCACGCCGATCGCGATCCAGTGCAGGCGGTTGAGCGCTGTGCGCCACGTGGTCGTGTCGAGCGCGTCGAGCAAACGGCCAATCTCGCGCTTGTGGTCGGGCCACGACATGTGGTGCCATCTTTCTGGGATTGCCAACGTTGGTGACGATCAAACGCTGTGCGTGGTGCGGCAACAAGGCGCACCTTCGAATGGGATGTCGCGCGGAATGAGGCCGTCCTCGCCAATTGTGAAAAATGCGGCGAGCTCACGGTCGATCGTGTCGTATTCGTCGTTGTTGTAGTTGGTGATCTATGCGCTGACGGTGAGGGCGCCGCTCGCTGGTCTCTGAAACCAGTTCTCGGTGCAGACAAGTACCGGAAGAGCGTCGAGCAAGTCGGCCGAGTCGGCAACCAGCTGGTCGCTGGTTCCAGCCGGCGAGGCCGTGAGCGACGCCATGGTTGGCAGTTGTTGCTGTTGCTGGACAGGCGGAGTTCGCTGGACAGCCGGTGAAGCCGCCGACCCGCCGTGAACACCCGAGTTTCGGGTCCCAATAGAGAGCAAGCCCGCTGTCGTATTGCTTGCGGGCAGTTGATTGTTGTCTTGATCGTTGGTTGGCTCGAATTATCGTCGCGCAGATTGCCGATCAGAAGTGGTGGTGTGCAGGAGATAAGCAGGGACGCTTCGCGGCTGGAGCCACGTGCAGCATCCACCGCACATCCACCGCACGCGTCGTGCGTTGCGCTGGAGCACGTGCATGCGCATGACCACGACGCGCACCGCGCCCACCGCCCACCGCACGTTCGGCGGAGCACGCCGCCCACCAATGCACACCATCGATCACACCGCAAGAAACCACCAACACCTCTCGCCCCGCGCGGCACCCGACTTGCCGCAAACGCACCCGCGCGCACCCCCTGTACATACGCGCCCGCGCCGGCCCTGCCAACCCAACCCCCTCGCGCTATGAACCTGTCCGAGCGCTCCAGCGACCTGTCCTCCGGCTCGAGCGACGGCAAGTACTGGGTCGAGGAATTTCTCGAAGCGCGCGGCCACGAGTACTTTTGCAATGTCGACGAGGACTTTATTCTCGATCGGTTCAACCTGACGGGCCTGAACGCCGAGGTCGAGTGGTACCCGCAGGCGCTCGACGTGATTCTCGACCGCGCCGACACGCACACGATCAACGACGAGATTACGCGCACGCGGCTCGAGCGCGCTGCCAGCACGCTCTACGGCCTCATTCACGCGCGGTTTATTTTGACGGCGCGCGGCATGCAAAAAATGGCCGACAAGTACCGCCGGCACGAGTTTGGCACTTGCCCGCGCGTTTTATGTGGTGGCGCGCCCGTCCTGCCCGTTGGGCTCGACGACGTGCTCGGCAAATCCAAGGTCAAGCTCTACTGCCCGAAATGCCAAGATATCTACACGCCCAAACTCGCGCGCCACGCCAACCTCGACGGCGCGTTTTGGAGTACCACGTTCCCGCACCTCATGCTCTCGAGCCACCCGATGGCGATCCCAGCCGACCACCGGCCCGCCGACCACCCCATGGATAAGGTGGGCTTGCCCGAACACCCGCTCGAGACCTACACGCCCAAGATCTTCGGGTTCCGGATCCATGCCGTCGCGTCGCGCCAACGCGCACGCCAGAAGTTGCGCGAACTCGTGGAGCGCGCGCCAGAACCGGGCAAGCCAACAACGGCCGTGAACGCAAGTGCCGCCGCGGGTGCCGTGTCGGCCGCGTACTTGGCGGGCGGGTTTGATATGGCCGTCGACCCCGCGCTGCAGGCATGAGGGCCGTCTGCGTCGATTTATTTCTGTTTCTGCTTTTTTTGACATTCGTTCTGCTCGGCTTGCAGTCTCCCCTCCTTTTTTCGTGGCCGTTTTGTTTGGGTTCGTGTTATTGTTGATCTCCGCTGGGCGTTTCCCTCTTCTATATATTCCTGAATACAGCAGCATGACTCGGACACGTTTACATCCCTGCTGCGACGCCCGCGAGCCAGGATTTGCGATGTGACATATGTATATCGACGTTCCTAGACCAAAAACACCTCCTTTGCAGCAGCAGTGCAAACCTGGCGCAATGTACCAGCCGTACAGTCTTGCTTGCGCTGCCTGCGACAGAACCATCAGTATCGCCGCGACGTCCCTCGAATCAAGCGACCTTGACAGAAAAGACGCGGCATTTCCAGCCTTGCCGTCCTCAGCCCAACCCACCGGTTGATCCCACCTGAGCCGTTCTCTTCCAGCGGCACCAGTCAGTCGCTCTCCATGGCGCGCGCCGCGCTCAACGGCCTCGGCGACAATCGATCAAGTAAATCCTGCAAAAATTGTATCAAGCACATTGCTCCCACCCTTCATATATACTTTACACCATCCCCCCTCTCCTCCTCCTCCTCCTCCTCCTCCCGCACCACTACACCATCCGCGGGTACCACCACGGCACGCCCGCCATCTCCCCCATCTCCCCCGGCTCCTCAAAGCACGTATCCGTCCTAATTGCGTGCGTCGGCCGCATTTCGCCAAACGTGCGGTAATCATGGAACACGTCGCGGCGGCCCAACCGACCACAGAGGGCGGTGCGCATGGACGCGGCCCAGGGAGCACTACTGATCAGGCCCGTTTCGACGTGCGCGCAGTACCAGTTGATCAGGTCCCCCGTCGCGCCGGACTCGCGCAAGTTCCGGCTCGTGCTCCCGGTAAATGTCTTCGTGTCGAGGTGTTTCATCGGGTAGGCGTCGAGGATCGCGAACCGGCAGTAGCCTACGGTGCCTAGGGGGTGGCGTTGGTTCGGGTGAGCGGTGGGATAGGGCCCATGACGGAGAATGAGAGGGTGGGGAACGTACTGCACACTGGGTAGAGCATGTTGTCGATGCCCCATGCCGATCGCGCGTCCCATGGGATCAACGTCCATGCGCACGCGTAGGCGCCGCGCGAAATAACTAGTCGGGCGAACAAGTGTGATCAGCTCGCGGTGTGGAAATGTGAACGTGATGGTGGCCAAGAACACGAGCAAAACGTACTCGGCGCCATCATTTCAATGAAATCTGCGGTCAAGGTTCGGCGTGTTAGTCAGTTGCAAAACCACAAACCTCTACATGCATGGAAAACAGGAGAAACTCGCAACAACGCACTCGCCCAATGGCCGACCTTGTACAGCGGCACGCGCCGCTCAATTCGACCCTGCGCGAAATGCTCGCCCATGGTCAGCGCTGACTGCGCAAAGTGCACGTTATACTTCTTCATGGCTTTCGTCGCGTCAACCGGATCCCACTCGAGATCAATGCTCACGTCGTCGTCGAGCAGCCAGATATAGTCGTAGGCGAGCGCCACCTCGGGCGGGACAAACCGCTTGACAAACCAAAACTTGTTCTGCCCGCGCCCACGCACGGTTGTGACGTTCAGGTACCAATCAAACTCAGTCCAAGTGCTGTTGTCCCACAGACACAGCAGAAACGCGAAGTTGTCGAGCCCAAACTGCTGGACGAGCTCGTCGACGCGGCGTTTTGACGACTGGCCCGCGGGGACCACGACAAGACCGAGTTTGCGTCCGGAACCGCGCGGCTCGATGTTGGCCGACTGGTCGTCCCAAAACGCCACATCCGGGTCGATGCGAGACCGGTAGTGCTGGAACACGTCGTCGCTGGCCACGGCCGTCGCCTTTCGGTCGCGGTCCGGCAGCGGCTCAGCGTCGCCGCGGACTGGCGGGAACCACTCGAGGTGGGGATCGACGACGGGCGTTACGCCGGTACCTGGTGCAGCCGACGCCGTTGATGTGGCCGCGGTAGCATCCACGTCGGTTGTGGCAAGGAACGTGTTCGTTGCACCACCTTGGTCGAGGTCATGCGTGGTCGGGGCCAAACTCGTTGGCTCTGATGGACCCGAGCGCAAAACGAGGCCCAACAAGACGAGAGCCGCGATGGCAACGGCTGCGAGTACGGCCCGGCGGCGGTGCGGGCCTGTTGCAGAATACAACAGCTTGCGCAGTGGCCTTGGAGCAATGAGCGGGGACCGTGCAGGGCGTGGCGACTTGAGCAGGAGCGACTCGCCGTCGGTCACGGAACTGCCGCGGCTGTGCGGAACGTCATCGTCGTCGACCAGGTCGTAAGCCTGGGCCGCGCGCCGGCTCAGGAGGTCGGACATGCTGGCAGCGATGCGCACAAGGATGATCGAAGGGGGAACGTTGGCGGTGCCAAGAGGAGTCAGGAGGGAGGGCGAGAGAGAAGGTCAGCGCGCAGGCGGGTGCGGCCCGACGAAAGAGGCGATCTGGCCCTGTCGTTGGCACCGTGAACAATGTGAACAAGGGAACAAGGGCGATCACGCTAACCACCGCGAGGCCGCGTGGGCTGGAGGCCGTTCCACCATCTTGACATCCAGCATGACGGGGAGCGGGGACGCACCTTGATCGCAACCTGATCCCCTTGTTTTCTCCCAGTCCCTCTTGCTTGTCATATCCGTGCCCGATCTGCTCTCCCCTCTCCTCCTCGCTGTCCTCGCTCCCTCCAAGTCTTTCTCCCTGCAACGCTCTCGACCAGCACCATCCTCTCGCCCGCGCTGCCGCCTGCCGCCTTCCGCCTGCCGTCACCATGTCTGCGGCGCTGCTCCCGCACACCAGCGCCGACAGCGTCCTCGACGATCCAGTACCCGTCGCACAACTGCACAAGATCGACGCCGGCCGCTATGCCGCCCTGCGCCGTGCCATCCGCGCCTGGCCTCTCATCCTCGCCGCCTTTACCGTGCTCGCCACGACCGCTTGGGCCCTGGCCCCACGAAGGACATTGCAGCGACCAGATCTTGCCGACCTGGCACCAGCGGCAGCCGTTTTCGGTGCCGACTCTCCCGTACCATCACGCAGTCCCGGCGCACCTGCCAGTTCGACTACGGCGCGACTGCTCATGCACCCTCCGCCGGCCTCGAGCGCCTTCCGCTTCTTTGAGCGCGAGCCGGGCAACCTGCGCCGGATCACCAACGGCAACGCCCCGCGCGAACCGCCGCTCGAGCGCAAAGCAGGTCTACTCGCGATGCATGTGAGCGCCTCGTCGCCGACCAAGTCGGTGCTCAGTATCCTGACCGAGTTTGACCGCGCCGGGTTCGATATCACCCTGTTCCATGCCGACGACAATTACCTCGAGCTGTGGAGCAAAGTACCGGGCTACGAGCGGTGGGCGACCGTCTACGCCGCGGGCCAGTCGAAGTGGTGGTTTGCCAAGCGGTTCCTCACGCCCATGGTCGTGGATAATTACGATTTTGTGCTCGTTTGGGACGACGACGCGATCTTGCCGGAGGGGTGGACGCCCGACCAGTACGTGGCGCTACTCAAGGCGTTTGATTTGCACGCCGCACACCCGGTCGTCGTGCCACTGCCCGCCGAAGTCGACGCCGATGACGCTGCCGGCCAGACGAGCGCCGGGAACAGCGACGATGTGCCCGATACGGACGAGGGCCGTACATCTCTCCACCGCCGCGGCACCGACGTCGCGCAGATCGCCGAGCCTGCACCGACCAACGCGACGACCAACGGCACGACCAGCGACTCGAGCGAGTTTGATCAAGTGATTGGCCAATTCACGACCCGTATCGCAACCGACTTCCCAATCTTCTCGCGCGCCGCCTGGCCATGCACGTGGCGGCTCATCTCGTACGACGGCACGACCAACGAGGGCACCTGGTACCCGACGTGCGCCGCGCACGGTCTGTGCCGGTTCGCCATCGTCGACTCGTTCCCCGTCGGCCGGCGCGGGCCTGAACCTGCACCCGTCGAGTCTGACGTCGATGCGTCGAGCGACACGCGCATGCAGGCTCTGTGCAGTGCTGCCGCCACTTCGGCCGATATGCCGCACGCGCCGATGCAGTATGAAGTCGTCGACACGATCGACATCCCCCGCTTACCGCCACCTCACGTCGCGGACGCTGCGCGGAAGGCCAAGGAGGACCGCGACCGGAAACTGGAAGACCTCGCGCGTAAACTACATGTGACGGTGCCCGAGTTACTCTACGAACTCGAGCGCGAGAACGACCCGGCTGTGGCGATCCCGCCCGGGAGCGTCGCGCCCCCACTCGACGTTGCGCCGTGGCACACGTCCGACCGCGTGCGCGCCATGTGCGCGTACTGGTTAGCGCGGCCCACGACGGCGCCGCTGCGCGCGTTCACCAAGGACGATGTCGAGGGGAGGCACACGTGCCCGGAACCGCACTGGCCGTCGGAAAATTTGCCATGGTGGGCGGATCAGTTGATGTCGCCCGCGGACGCGCGGGCTGCGGGGCCCCCGCCGCAACGGACGGGGTTCATGCTGGCGAGGGATCGCGAAATGGCAAGGACCCGTGCGCTCAGGCAGTTGATTGATGATGAGCGCCGTCGCGTGCGGGAGAAGCAGGAGATGGCGGCGTGGTATGGCGCGCCGTACGAGCTCGGTAACTGGGGAAGTCGGTAAGAAGGGAGTTGCAGGGGCGTGTCGCCGTATGTCGTGCGTTGGCTAATGTTTGTGGAGGTATCGAAGTGTAGATCGGGTAATAATCCATTTGTGTTTTGGGTTGCTACCCCTTGCAGCAGTTGCAGCCCCTCCGCGTCTCTGAATTCGGGCGATTTGATGCGCGTTTATCCCCGTCCACCGGGACCCAAGGGGGAGAGAACGTTCCGGAGACAAAGCAAGTCTTCTCGCCAGTTGTCAGACCTTGCCACTCGCATGGCCGCGCCGTTGAGGACAATCACCCCGCGTTCACAGCACGGATTCGACGTCGCGCACGTCGTCGATGCCAAATCGCCGACGCGGCTGCGCTGACCAAGGGAGCGCTGAGCGAACCAAACTGACGGCACGGCTGTGACGCTCTTGCCGGTAACCATATCATTTTTCGCCAGCAAGAACGGTCGTCATCGTCGCCATCTCTATTCTTTCATCTCTCTCCATTCTTGCACACACAATACACCCCTCTTCCTCAACAGCAAACAAGCAATGCTTGGATGCTCAGTAATGCGCCGCGGGCTTCTTGGCGCGGCACTTTTTGCCGTGCTTCTTGCATTTCTTGCCCTGGACCTTCTTCACCTCGCCCGTCTGAACCACCTTGGCCGCCGCCTCCTGCGCGACCTGGACCGTCGCGGCAGGCGCGCTGCCCGTCGGGTACAGGCTGGCAGGCTGCTGCTGCGCGGGCAGCTCGTTGGCCTTGTACGCGGTCGCTGGCTGGTCCTGCTTGGGGAGCTCGTTGGCCTTGTACCCGCCCGTCGCCGGCTGCTGCGTCTTGGGCAGCTCGTTGGCCGTGTACCCGGGCTGCTGCGGCTGCTGCGTCTTGGCCTCCTCGTTGGCCTTGTAACCCGTCTTCGGCTGCTCGACAGCGCCAGTCTTCGGCTGCTCGGCACCGCCGGTCTTGGGCTGCTCAGCAGTCGGCACTGCAGTCGGCTGCGGGCCAAGCGTGACCGTGACCGTGACGGGCGTACCGTTCGGCCCCGCAACCACCGTGGTAATGCACGGATCCGCGGCACCGCCGCTGACCGTCTTGGTCGCGGCCGGGATCGGGATCGTGACCGTCACCTTCTCACCCGACGGCGCAGCGACGATCGTCGTGATGCACGGGTCCTGCTGCGCGGGGATCGTCGCGGTCGGGATCGCCGTGGCCGTGGGGATCGCCGTTGCGGGCGCCGTGGCCGTCGGCTGCGGACCGAGCGTGACGGTCACCGTCACAGGCGTGCCGTTCGGACCGGCAACGATCGTCGTGATGCACGGGTCGGCGAGCGTCGTCGTCGGGACGGGGATCGTGACCGTGACTTGGCCGCCGGGAGCGGCGATGATCGTCGTGATGCACGGGTCCTGCGCGGCGGTGGTCGACGTCGGGATGGCCGTGGTCGGGGCAGCCGTCACGGGGTTCGTACCAGTGGGAGCGGACGTGGGGGTCACGACGGGGCCGTACCCGGTGGAGGTCGTCGAGGACGTGTTGGGGATCGACACGGGCGCGGTGGACGTGGCAACGGCCGTGCTCGACGAACCGGCACTGGTGGAGGTGCCTTGAGCGGTGGACGAGGCGATGCTGGTCGACGACGCAGTGCCAGTGACAGTCGGCTGAGCAGTGGACGAGGCAACGCCAGTTGACGAAACGGCACCAGTCGAGCTCGATTGGGCGGTGGACGACGCAGTGCCGGTCGTGACCGACTGAGTGCCTGTCGAAACGGCACTCGACGTGCTCGACTGCGTGCCCGTCACAGTGACCGACGGAGCGGCACTCGTCGTGCTCGACTGAGTGGTCGAAACGGCAGGACTGGTCTGAGTGGCCGAGACGCTGGTCTGGGTCGACTGGGCCGTGGACGTGGCGGCACTGGTCTGCGTGCTGGTCGAAATCGCGCTGGTCGTGCCAGTCGTGACGGGCGGCAGCGTCGTGGTGCTGCTGCTGGACGTGGCCGTGGTCTGGGTCGAAATCGCCGTCGTGGAAGCCGAAGAAACTGTCGAGACGCTCGACGCGGTCGTCGTGGTCGTGCCCGTGGGCTTGGGCGTCGTCACTGGCGTCGTGCTGGTGGCCACCGAGCTGGTGGTCGCTGCCGAGCTGGTGAATGCCGAGCTGGTGGTCGCAGTCGTGGCCTTGGAGGTCGTCTGCGTCGAGCTCGTCGTGGTGCTGCTCGTGGCCTGGGTGGTCGTGAGCGTCGAGCTGGTCGCAGTCGTGGCTTTGGAGGTCGTGAGCGCCGTCGAGCTGGTCGCTGCCACCGTCGTCGAGCTGCTGGCCGTCGTCGCCTTGGACGTGGTCTGCACGGCAGTCGTACTCGTCGCGGTACTCCCATACGTGGTGCTGGTCCCCGTCTTGGTCGTCGTGGGCTTGGGCGGGAGCGGCACTTCCGGCGCGACCTTCATCCCGGCGTCAATCGCGGCGGCCAGCGCGAGCCGCACGTACTCGGCGCGCTGCGCCTCGCCCGGGTCCTTCATGTCGCCGAAAACACAGGTGCCAATGGCCACCGACACATCAATGTTCGGCTGGTAGGTCGCGTCGTTGATGTGCGCGATCGAGTAAGCCGACGCGAGCTTGTCGACGTGGTTGCACCGGTTCCCCAACACGGTACCGGCACCGGTCGTGAACCACCACCCGGCGACGCGGTACATGATGTCCTCTTGCAGCATCAGCTGCTTGGCGATCGCGTCGGTGCGCTTCAGGTTGCCGCCGAGCGCGGTCGAGATGGCCGGGGTCAACACGCCGGCGAACGCGTACTGCCAGTTGGGCGGGATCTGGTTTGGGGGAGGGGGCCGTAAGTTCAGTTGGGTGCGGCGTGCGTAGGAACGGACACGGTGGAGAAGCAAAGACGAACCATGTGCAGAGCGCCGACACCACCGTCGGCAACCTAGGGGGCGAAAGTCAAGGTGCAGCGTGCGCACATCGTGGTTAGTTTGGGGTTTGGGCTGCTCCAAACGCACGACGCCAAACAAACGACCATCGACGTGATACGCACCTGCTCAAACACCGTCAACCGCGCAGTCTCGTGCGCAATGTTGCCCAAAAACATGGCCGTCTGCTGCGCCGTGCACAGGCCAAACTCGCCGAGCGCCTGCTGAATCTTCACGAAATGATCGAAATTGGCCATTTCAAAGACCGACGCAAAGACGTTCGCCGGCACGTCGCAGAACGGGAGCGGCGCCTGCGTGACGGTCGGCAGCGTCACCTTGACGGAAACAGGCACCGCCGTCGCGGCAAGCGCGAGCAAAAGGGCGATGGCTGCCGTCGTGAACAGGACAGGCGTCGCCATCGTCTTGGCCATGGCTGATCGAGCGCGGGGTCTATTCGGGCCGAGTGTCTATCGAGATGATCCGCGACGTGATCGCGCGGGCCGTCGGCGAGGGTCGTCGTCGAGGGACTTGGTCTATGTGGCGGCGGCGGCGGCGGTGGGCGACCCAACGAGCGAGAGAGAATTCGGGTGGGTGCGGGGGAAGCGTTTGCGAGCACGCAAAGAAGATTCGAGCGTGCGGGGTGCGCGGCCTTTATATTTTCTCCGGCTGGCCTGGCGTGCGATGACGAGATGGAAGCCCAGGTGGACACACGGGATGGGCGTCGCATGTGCGCGCGCACCCAATCCAGCCGGGCCACGTTACTCTGGCGTCGCAGTGCACGTGGGACTGGTTACATCGCCCGAAATACTCGAGAAAAGGACGGAACGGGCGTTCGCGCAAGGCGTCGCCAAGCGGAAGGGGTGGAGAAAGGTCCGGCCAGGCACGACGCCCGACAGTTCGCATGGTGCCGCCTTGATGTGGCACCAGATTTGACATGAAACAGCCTGCGCCACTTTGATTGGCATCGACTCACTGCTGCACCAGTCGCCTTCTGGAATGCATGCGATCAAGGATCCTGCAACACGTTGGACCACTGATCAGATCACCGCAAGGGACCAACCGTCGCCGCGCGTCTCCGTAGCGACCGCCCGCCGCGCCCATTCCTTCGTTCATTCCATGGCATGAGCATGGTTGGTGCTGCAACGACGCAGCCCTGCGCTCGTCGGATCTGTTCTTGTCTCCAAAATGAGCTGGACTGTATCTCTCGCGGGCCGCGACGAAGCGAGGCGTGGCGGATTGCTGCTAGTTGTGCCAGACGCCGTCGGCCTCGCTATCCAACACCGCGTCGGCGCACCTCCCACCCGTCGTTCCTGCTGCCGCGGCACGATCCACGCGCGCTGTTCGCCACCATCGGCGCCACAGGAGGGTCGTAACAGACGCGAAGACGGCGACAGGGGAGGTTGTCCACGCGTGAATTGTTGGCAGAGCAGGTGTCGCGCGTCGCGCTCCGAGCTACGCCCCATGTACCATGCGCCAAGTCCACGGTCGCCGCGTCCATCTCGTGGACGACCCAGTCGTGACTCTTAGCGGCGGACCTTTCGGG
>GG745331.1:109537-128087 GCA_000151295.1 Allomyces macrogynus ATCC 38327
CCCTCAGCCGTGGACGAGGAGACCCTGGTTGACCTCTCAGCCCAGTGTTATTAGGTGAGCAGGGGGGGAGGCACGACCACCGACGACATCAAACTACAAGGGGAATCCAATTCAAATCCCAACCAAGACTCTGGCTCACGCCGCGGCCACCAACACCGCCTCGGACCCCAAACACTCCCTCCCCTCGCTCCTCCTCGCCGCCGGCCGCGCAGCCGCCTTCTTTACCGGCGCGCTCGCCCCACTCATCGTCCTGGCAAGCGTCGCCGGCACGCCGGCACAATCAACAAACCCGTCCCCCGCACACACCTCGCGCATATGCCAGACCCCGACCTCCTTATCCAACACTGCGCGCTTCCCATCCGCGTCCGCACTGCACGGCGCCGCCGCCGCAAGGACATATGGCGCACACACGTCCGCCGCCGCGGCTGCATCGACGCGCTTCGCGCCACCGGCGGAGCCGCAGGGGGTCGGGAGCGACGCAAACACGGCCATGGGAGTGTTACCGGACCGGGTGATAGTGGAGCAGGTGTCGCGGGATGCACACTTGGCCGCGTCCCATTTCCCGCGCGCGAAATAGGCTTTTGTTGCGTCGGTCGGACGCACCACGTAGTGACTCTGCGCGGGACTTCCGTCGGGGGCCGCGGCCGCGGCGAGATCGGTCCCCGTCGAATCGAGCCACGCGGTGAGGGCGGGCCAGACGCGCCGGACAATGCTTACGTCCGCGTCCATCCAGTGCACGCTGATCCCCGCGGCGAGCAACGCGTGCGTGATCGCCATTGGCGATTGTCGCGAGCGCGAGGCGTCGTAGCACGGCAAGTTCATTTGCCGGCACAGGCGCAGCCCGTTATCGTCGTCATCGAGGACCGCAATGATCAACGCGCGGGTCCCGCCGTACGTGACGAGGGAGTAGACGGCGTTCTCGACGAGTGACCGCGTTGCACGCGTAAACGGGATCACCGTCACCCCTTGGTTCGCATCCGCCGAAACCTGCATCTGCGCGAGCGCGGCCAGGTCAGCCACGTGCGGCTCGTACTTGACGGCCACCAGCCCCGGCGGGAGGAGCCACGGGTGCGCGAGGTGGGCGTTGACCATGTTCTGCACCTCGGGCTTGGCCAAGTACGCCGCTGGATCGGCCGCGTCGTGGATCAGGCCGGCCATTTCGTGCGTGAACTCGTAGTCGGCCTCAAAGCCCAACACCTTCTTGGCCTTGCACGTATCGGCCAGCGTCCCGACGAGGTCGTTGCGGCGCTCATCGACATGCTTGTGGTCGGGCGAGACCAAGTCGGCCACCTCGTGCACCGAATGCCCGACCCCCGTGCCGGCATTCACGACCATGGCGCGGTGCGGAGACTGCTGCGCCAAGATCAGCGCCTTGGTAATGTCGCGCGCGTGAATGAAGTCGCGGTAGTGCGACCCGTCGCCCTCGATCGGGAGCGGCTGGTGGTCCATCCACTTCTTGAGGAACACGCCCGTGACAATCGCGTAGGCGCCCGTCGTTGGCTGCCGCGGGCCATACACCATGAAGAACCGCACGGCAATCGTCGGCAAGTTGAAGATGCGGTCGTACAGATCCATTTGAATCTCGCCCTCGTACTTTGTCGCCGAGTAGGGCGTCAACAAGTTGGGCGGATCGACTTCGTTCATCGGGACCTTGCCGTTGCCGTAGTACGTTGACGACGCGGCATAGACGACCTTCTTGACCCCGGCGATCCGGGACGCGTTGAGCACGTTCACCGTCCCGCCGACGTTCGTGTCGAGACAGAACCGCGCCATGGCCGGATCCTTCATACTCGGCGCGACCTTGGACATGGCCGCCAAGTGGTACACGTAGTCGACGCCCTGCACGGCCTGCAAGATCGTGTCCTGGTCCATGATATCGCCATAGACAAACTCGACGTTCGCGTGCGTGACCAAGTGCGCGATATTGTGCAGGTACCCCGTCGCCAAATTATCCAAGATCCGCACCTTGTACCCGAGCGACAACAACCGCTCGACCAAATGCGACCCAATAAACCCGGACCCGCCCGTGACGAGCGCCGTCGTGCCCTGTGCGGCAACCGGTTCGCGCCGGTCGAACCGCGTGTCCGCGCACGGATCGAGCCCGCGCACGGGGCCTTGTGGGACAGGCATCGGGATGGTCGTGACTGCCGGCGGCGCCAAAACGGGCGCGTCGTTGGTCCCGCCGCGACGGGAGTCGGTGTCGTGCACGTGCGTCGCCGTACCCGCGAGCAGTAATACCGACGCGAGTAATAGCGCGAGCGCCGTCGTCGCGCGCGGCATACTCGTCCCGGCCCGCGTGCCCGTCGGCATTTTACCCGACACCAGGACCTCGGCCGCACCATCCATGTCGATATCGTGACGCGCTTGACTCGAGGCCGTCGCGGCCGCACGCACCACCGTCGCGAGCCCCGCCACGAGCACCAGCGCGGTGCCCAAGACCAACCCGGCGGTCGCGAGTCCCGTCACCTCGCCCTCGACCGCGGCCCGCGGCGGATTCGCTGTCGCGGACGCAATGCACGCGATCGCGAGTGCGACGAGCACGGCGGGCCGCACGTGCCGGCGGGTGGCCGTGATCGTCGCCGCGGAGAAAGTGGAGACGAGGGTCGCGCCGACCAGGAGTGGGAGGGCGGATTGGCGGAGGAGGGTGGGTGGGATGCCGAGGGTGGCGGAGAGGAGGGCGGTGACGAGAGCGGCAAGGAGGACTGGGTGTTGGATGAAGGAGGAGGTGCTGGAGGAGGTTTCGTGCGAATCGGCAGGGTCGCGGCCGTGTAGGATCGTCGTGGTGTCGGCGCCGAGCCAGAGGCTGGTGACGCCAGTCGTGGCGAGGGTCGCGAGGGCCGAGGGGAGGGTCGCGGATGTGGGCCATGCGACGGCGAGGAACCTGGTGGCGGGAATATGGAGTCAGTTTGGGCCGAGGCTGGCAGCGGGTGTGGGAATTGGGAGCACGTACACGAGCACAGCGAGCAGTAGCGCCAAGTGTACCCAGGACCGCGCGCGCGTCGCGTGGTGCAGCAGCGCGGCGCGATACGTCGGCCAGTGGTCGTCTTTGTCGAGGCCGCCGTCGTGCTGCCGCGCGCGCGGGGCGTAGTGCGCGGATTCGAGTGTCATGAGCATCTAGTTGCAAAAGAGGTTGATCAGATCACGGTTTCACTTTGGCGGCGTCTGATCAGACTCCCGTACCAGCAGCGACAGCACAACGCTCGGATGTACGAGCGCCATGGCCGCCGCGTAGGCGACGGTGCCCGCGGTAATTGCAGCTCCCGCCGCGCAAGCATAGGTCCACTTGATCTTGCCGCGGCGCCAGGCTGGGCGCGTCAGGCGGCGAATGGCGAGGACCAGTGCGGGCACGCCGACGAGGACGGCGGCGAGTGCGGTCGGGTCGGTCCAGTTGATGACGCCGTCACCTGATTGCGCGGTGGCATCGGCGAGAACGGTCGTGAGAAGGCTGTTGGAGCAAGCGAGGCGTCAGCTCCGCCCAGACGGAGATCATGCTCGCGGGACCGCCAGCGACTGCAGCACGTACAAGGTGTGCGCGACTGCGGAGAGGGTGAGCGCGGCGCCCGCGACCAGGGCGGTGCCGCGGCCCGCGGCGGGCGCGTCCCGTGGTGGCGAGCTTGAGCTTGGTGGTGTCGTGAGCGGTGGCGGGGTTGAGCTCATGGTCGGGATCGGCGACGCGGCGGCGCGGCGCGCGCTCGAGGCGGCGTCAGCGTGGTCGGCCATGGTGGTGCGCGGGTGCAGCGGCGGGGCGGCGGCGTTGGCGCCGTGTTGAGCGCGGTGTGGAAGGGAGAGCGCCCACGGCGGCGCCGGGGACACGGCCAAGGCGGCAGCAGCGCAGGAGTGGAGCCAGCGGCCCCCGGTGGGAAAACGGAGGTGGGCGCGTTGTTGAAAGCAGCGCGGCTCGCGCGCCTGGTGGGAGGCAGCCTGACGCGATCACGCCCAGACCACGTGCAGCCTCACCGCACGCCCACCGCACGCTTTCGTCGTCGGCCGGACGGCAACGACGACAAATTCCAAGATCAGGTCGCAACAACTTCGATTTTTTTTTTACTGCAAAACCACGGAAACGTACTGCGACGCCGATCGCGAACCGCCAGCTCGCCGTGGTCGGTCGCGCGGCACCCACCCGATCCGGCCGGCACAGTCGTGCTGACAAGGATTTGGAATCGAATGCACGGCATTCGCGTCCACCTAGACGGGCGGCACAAGCGGCGCCGCCATGTCGCTCGCCACCACTGTGACCCCGCGGCCCGCGACTCCTTGGTCGTTGGGTGCCGCGTACCGTGCAGTAGCGCGCCGTGCGCGATGGCGCCGATGAGCTGTCACACCATTGACCACACCAATCGCGATCAGCGCCGTCGTACCCGCTGCCAGTGCCAAGGAGACGCCGTTCGCACTCGCGGCACCGTCGATCGGATCCGCCGCGGCCGCGTCTCCCGCCTCCGGTCGTCGCGGCACCTTCGTCGCTCGTTATCGCTGGCGCAGCGCTGCTCATGGACGTGACCACGCCTGCATCACTCGTTGGCTCGAGAGTCGTGCTGCCTTCGGTCGTGATCACGCCTTCCTCGCTCGTCGACTCGGGCGTCGTCGCCACGGAGCCATCTGCGGTTGTCACGGTTGATGCAGCAGCCGCAGACGCCGTATTTTCGGTGGACGCAGTAGGCGCGGCCGTCGACAAGTCATTTGCAGGCGTTGCCGTCGATTCTATGCGTGCTGAAACCATGGAGGCAACAGGCGTCAGTTTTGCGAGGGCAACATGGCGAAATAATACGAAATGGGACCGCACCAGTCGTCGCGAGCGGTGTGCTCGCGGCAGCGTCGCTGCTCGAGTCGTCGACCGTACTTTGTGCCGTGCTCGCGGTCACGTCGATGTTCGTGGCCTCGGCCGTGCTGAGTGGCGCGGCTGTGGTCGTGTCGGCGCTGCTCGATGCGTTGGTTGTGCTTAGTGGCGCAGTTGGGGTCGCATTGGCGCTGCTCGACGCGTCGGTTGTGCTGAGCGGTGCGGTTATTGATGCGTCCGAGGACGAATCGGCTTGTATTGGCGGACGTGCTCACCGGATCAACGCTGGTGCTGGTTGCAGATTCCATGGCCGTACTCGTGGCCGCTTCGCTGCTCGACGACAAGTCTGCCGTTGGAGCTGCGTCACTACTGCTCGTCGACGAGTCGGGTGTCGCAGTCACGTTGCTGCTGCTGGTCAACAATTCGGACGTTGCGGTCGCGTCGGTGCTGCTGGAAGATGAGTCGGTTATTGCGACCGCATCCGCACTCCTCGTCGCCAGATCAGCGGTCGTGCTTATCGGTGTTGCCGCGGTCGTATCCTCGGACGTGCTTGCAGCCGATTCAGCGGCTGCTGCTGCTGCTGCTGCTGCTGCTGCTGCTGCTGCTGCTGCTGCTGCTGGTCGACTCGGTGGTGCTCAGAGGCATGTTCGTAGCCGCGTCGCTGCTGCTGGTCGACGACGGTTCTTCGTGAGGCGAGGCAGAGATCCAACAACAAAACAGCGCGTCAGATATTCTTTCCTCGCCCACTTTCGCTCAAGTCGGGCGGCGCGCGTACCAGCCGTACTGGTGCTTTCAGTCGGCGTGGGCTCAATAGTTGTCGCCGACACTTCGGAAGTTGTGGCCGTGGTTGCGGCAGTCTCCTGCGACGAGGTGAGCTCGTGCTGTTCTGCTCGCTGGTGGAAGTGGTGGTCGCGGGCGAAGCCGAATCGCAAGTGGAAATGGTAGGCGCGATAGTGGACGACGCGTCGGTGGACGTGATCGAGGCCGGGTCCTGCGTGGAAATGGTGGAATCGGCCGTAGTCGAGGGCGCCACCTGCGTGGGCGGGGTCGAGTCGGCCGTTGACGAGGATGCGATGATCGCGGACAGATCCGTGGACGACGACGAGTCTGGATGCGAAATGCACGGATTTTGTCAGTCCCGTCGGACACGCAGTCAATCGGTTTGGAGCATACCGATGCTGATCGTGGCCGTCAAGCTCGTCTCGGTTGCTGCATAACTGGTCGCAGCCGTGCGGCTCGCCTCGGAAGTTGTGGTGCTGCTCTCGGGGCTCGTGCTCGAATCTGCAGTAATTCAAAGGTCAAGTCGTTGGCTCAGAGGTCCGAACAAGAGGCAAAGCAGAGATTGCATTGAGTCTTCACAAAACATGGCAAAACGAATCATGACAAAAGCAACTTCTAAATCTCACCTCAATCACTTTCTCAACAACCAAGCACTTAGACCTCCTGCTGGACGGCACTACCGATGCGGCGACGCGCGCGCACCACGACGGCCATGACCATGCCGATCGCAACGAACAGGAGCGAGCCGAGGCTCAGTAGGTTCATCGTAGCGGCTGGCTGCGCTGCAACAATCGCCTGCTCGGCGCCCATGCCGACGGCACGCTTATGGTGGCGCGGCGCGGCCTGCTGCGGCTGCTGCTGCGTCGTCGGCTTCTCGATCTCGTAGTACACGTACGGCTTGGCGTGGTGCACACGCTTGACCACCACCTTCTTGTGCACGACAGGTTTCTTGTGCACAATCACCTTCTTGACTACCTTTTTGACCACCTTTTTGACCACTTTCTTCGTGGGCTTCTTGAGAATCACGGCCTTCTTTTGCACGGGCGCGACCCGCGTCACATAGACAGTCTTGACCGGCTTGGGTGCGGGCTGCGCGCGCGCCACGTAAACCGTCTTGATGGGCTTGGGTGCCGGCTGCACACGTGTCACATACACGATCTTGGGCGCGGGCTTGCCGCCGTACACGGGCTTCGCGGGCGCGGGAGCCGGCTTGCTGCCGTACACGGGCTGAGCAGGTGCGGGAGTGGGCTGCTTGCCACCATACACGACCGTCGGCTGCGCGGGCGCATGCGGCTGTTGCGGCTTGTTGGCTGGGACTGTCACGTAGACGGTGTGCACTGGCGGCTGCATGGGCACCGACTTGTTGGGCAGTTCCTTGGCGTCGCCGCGCGGCGGCACCGGCGCCGACGTTGGCGTCACGGGCTTGGTAATGACGACCACGGGCTGGCCGTACCCAGCGTTGACGTGTGTCGTCGTCGAGGCCGCCGGGGCACTCGTCGGGATGGACTTCTTCGGGTCCTGCGTTGCGGGCGCCGTCGCGGTCGAAACGGGGACCGACTTCTTGGGGTCCTGCGTGGGCGTAATCGGCACGGTAATCACGACAACCGAGCCGTACCCAGCGCGCGTCGTTGTGGTCGTGAAAGCCACATTGGTCGTGGTCGTGATGGGCTTGGGACCCTTGGGCTCGGGCGTCGGCTCAATGTCGATCGTCGAGGTGGGCTCTGGCACCGTCTTGGGGTTGCCCTGAGTCACAGACGTCGTGGACGTGGCCGTCGTCGTCCTCTTGGGCTGATCGGGCACGGTCACGGTACTTGCGGGCGACGTGGGCGTCGCCGAATCGCATGGCACAGAGCTGGTCGAACCTGCCGGGTGCGTCTCCTGCGCGGTGGTCGTGCCGCTCGGGATCGTCTCTTGTACGGTGCTCGTACCGGCTGGGATCGTCTCCTGCACGGTGCTCGTACCGGTGGGAACCGCCTCGACGCTGGTCGTGGTGGCCGGTGCCGTTTCCGTAGCGCCAGTTGTCGCGGGCGCGGTTTCAGTCACGCCAGTAGCGGGAGCGGTTTCCGTAACGCCGGTGGTGGGAGCAGTTTCCGTCGCGCCAGTCGAAGCCGGGACGGTCAGCGCGTCCGTGGTCGTGGCCGGGATCGGTTCCGTTGCTACACTGGTCGCGGGCGCTGTTTCCGTGGCTGGGTTCGTTGCCGGTGCGGTTTCAATTGCGCCAGTTGCAGGCGCTGTTTCCGTCGCGTCAGTCGTCACCGGGAGCGTTTGCACGTCCGTAGTCGTGGCCGGAATTAGTTCTGTCGCCACGCTCGTTGCAGGTGCGGGTTCCGTTGCGCCAGTCGCCGGCACAGTTTCCGTTGCACCAGTGATCACCGGGACGGTCAGCACATTGGTAGTCGTGGCCGGGATTGGTTCTGTCGCCGTGCTCGCTGCAGGTGTGGGTTCCGTCGCACCACTCGTTGCGGGGGCAGTTTCCGTTGCACCGGTCGCAGGAGCGGTTTCCGTCGCGCTGGTCGAAGCCAGGAAGGTCAGTACGTCCGTGGTCTTCGCTGGAATTGGTTCCGTCGCAGCACTGGTCGAGGGCACGGGCACGGTATCCGTTGCTGGGTTCGTGGATGGCGCGGTATCGGTCGCACTGGCGGTTGTCAGGATTGGCTCTGTCGCTGGCGCGGTTTCCGTGGCCGGGAGAGTCGCGGGCGCCGTGAGCGTGGGCTCCTCTGACACAGCGCCAGTCGTGGCGGGTTCGTTTGCTGATGTCGTGCCGTAGGGAACAGTCGTGACGGGAACTAAGGGTGGAGAGAAAAAAAATCAAAATCAGTCAACCGCATCAACCAGCAATCAAACTCCTGTTCGGCACAAAAATAACGTACCCGTCTCAGTCGGCTCGATGACTGCAGTTGTGGCGGGTGTGTGCGAGCCTGCATCAGTGCCCGTGGTCGACGTCGACGCGCTCGAATCGAGGGTGGACGTGGTAAGCGTGGCTGAGGCCGAATCAACAGCTGAGGTGAGCGTGGACGTGGTCAAATCGGCAGTCGACGTGGCCGTGGCCAAAGTTGAGTCTTGAGCGGACGACGTGATGGATGCCAGATCCGTTGACGATGATGCATCTGCTGAAGTGGCGCGCGAGAAGCCGTGAGTCTCACCCTCAGGCAAAAACAATGAAGGGAAGTGGATCATGAGTGTACCAGCGCTGGTCGTGGCTGTGGAGCTCGGCTCACGTGTCGCGGTCCCAGTATCGGTAACAGCCGTCGAAACTGAAAATGGCGAGTTCACGAGCGACGAGTGTCAGTAAAATGCCGTGGAAAAACGAATCAGAAGCGCGCAGACCGTAGACTTACCAGTCGTACTGAGCAGCGTGCTCGTGGCCACATTGCTGCTTGAAGACGAATCGGCCATGCTGCTGAGCAGTGTGCTTGTGGCAGCGACGGTGCTGCTCAAAGTCAGGTCCGTGACGCTGGAAGTTGCACTAGTTGCCACGTTGGTGCTGCTTGACGAAGAGTCAACTGTACTCGTCGGCGCGCTCGTAGCAGCAGCAGCGTCGCTTGTGCTCGCCGTCAAGTCGGATGCTGTCGTCAAATCGGTTGCTGTACTTGTGGCCGCGGCGGTGCTGCTCGACAAGACATCGGCCGTACTGGTCGCCGAGCTCGTGACGGCGTCGCTGGTACTCGTCGTCAAATCTGCGGTCGTGCTCGTGGCCGTATCGGTGCTGCTCAGCGTCGAATCAAGCGTGCTGGCTGCGTGGCCGTGGCCAAGTCACTGGTGCTTGCTGTCGAATGTGCGGTCGCGCTCGCGCCCGTGTCGCTGGTAAGCGTCGACGATTCGGCCGTGCTGATCGGTGCGGCCGTGATCGTGTCGCTGGTGCCGACCGAATCCGTGGTGCTGCTGAGGAACGAGCTGGTGGTCACATCCGTATTGCTCAGCGTGGTTTCTAAACCGAGCGAGAATCCAAGCGCGTCAGTGCTTTGCGCACATGCAAAAAGATGCGGAATAGCACGCACCCGACGCACTGGTACTGTCGGAAGTCGTTGCCGTCGGCTCGGCGATGGACGTGAGGGACTCGTCGGAATTGGTAGCCGTGAGCGTCGCCGAGATGGTTTCGGTGAACGAGGTCGCGGCTGGCTCACTGGTGGACAAGGTTGTTGCCGACGAGCTCAAATCCTCGGAGGACGTGGTGGGTGCGGGCGTGGTCAGAGCTTCGCTGGACGTAATCGAGGTCGAGTCTTGCGTGCTGGTGGCAGTCAAGGTCGAGTCCCGTGTCGAGGCGACGGTTGTGAGCAGATCGGTCGTCGAGGATGCGTCTATATCGTGAACATGGCACTTGTCGTGAGTCTCCACCCTCAAAATTCAAACGGCGCGGATTCGGAGCGTACCAGTGCTCGTTGCGGTCGTCGAGTCCGTTTCGCTCGTTGCGACGCTGACATCGGTGCTGCTCGCCAAATCTACGTGCGAAAAAACCCCGCCGCGAAGGCAAAGCGTGAGTCAATATGCTCAAGTTCGGCGCGGCGAGTGGGAACCAAATAAGTACCAGTTGCCGCGGCAGTCGTGCTCGTGGCAGCGTTCGTGCTGCTCGAAATGGTCGCGCCATCTGTCACCGTGCCAGTGACAGCGTCAGTGCTGCTTGTCGAAAAGTCGGTTGCGGTGCTGGTCGGCGTGCTCGTCGCAGCGTCGCTGCTCGATGACGAATCCGTTGCCGTGGCCGTGGCAGTATCACTGCTGCTCGAGATCAAGCCTGTCGTCGAGCTGGTAAATGTGGCCGTGGCCGCATCGGTGCCGCTCGAGGTCAGATCCGTTAAGCTGGTGAGTGTGGCCGTGGCCGCATTGGTACTACTCGTCAAGTCGGTCGTCGGGAGCGGTGCGAACGAGGCCGAAGTTGCGTCGCCGCTGGTACTCGCCGAATCGGTCGTGCTGAGCACTGCGCTCGTGGTTACAGTGCTGCTGTCGCTCGACGAAGCGTCAATCGTGCTCTGCAGCGCGCTCGTGGCCGTAACGGCATCGCTACTCGTCGAATCAGTCGCGCTGGGCGGCGCACTGGTCGTATAGTCGCTGCTGCCCGATCCCGAGCTGGCTGTGGTCACGACGTCGGCACTGGTCAAATCGGTCGTCGCGAGCGGCACGGTCGTGCTGTCGCTGCTCGCCGGCGGCTCGGTCGTACTGGGCGACACACTCGAGGTGACGGCATCGCTGGTGCTCGACGAGAGCTCTGAAGTGCTGGACGCGCCAGCGTCGGTGCTGCTCGTCAAGGTATCACCCGCCGTAGCAGTCGCAGCTGTGGCACTGCTGCTCGCCGAATCCGTCGCGCTCGCTGTGCCAGAGATGCTTGCCGAATCCGTTGCAGTGGGCGGCATGGTCGTGGCCGTTACGCTGGCACTGCTCGCCAAATCAGTGCTGCTGAGCGTCTCGTTCGTGGCCGTCTCGCTGTTGCTGCCCGTCGAGGAATTGGTCGCAGCAGGAGGCTCGGTCGTGCTGAGCGTTTCGCTTGTGGCCGCGGCACTGCTGGTGCTCGATGACGAATCGGTTGTTGCGGGCGGTTCGGCCGTGGACGCGGCGCCGCCGCTCGAATCCGTTGCCGTTGGCAGCGCGCTCGTGGTGACGACAGTGTCGCTGCCGCTCGTGCCCGTGCCAGAATCGCTCGTCGAGTCTGCTGTAGAGAGCGGTGCGGCCGTAGTGCTCGTCAAATCGGCCGTACTGGCCGCTGCGCTTGTGATAGCATCGCTGGTACTCGTAACAGCGCTGTTGTTGGTGCTCGATGTCAAATCGGTCGCACTCGGCAGCTCGGTCGTGACCGCGGCGGTACTGCTGCTCGACGTCAAATCGGTCACGGCGGGCGGCGCACTCGTCGTCGTATCGGCAGCGCTGCTCGTCAAATCGGTCGCACTGAGCGTGGCGCTCGTGGCCGTAACACTTTCGCTTGTCGACACTGTCGCCGCGGGCGGCGTACTCGAGGTGGAGTCGGTGCTGTTGGACGCTGCGGTGCTGCTGGACGCCGCGGAACCAGTCGTGCTCGCCGGAGAATCCGGCGCGGTTGTGGTGCTGCTGGTTGTTTCAGCCGTTGCCGCCGCACTGGTGCTATCCGACGCGGAAGTGGTGGAGAGTGCGGTATAACTGGTTGCGGAACTGGCCGTGGGTTCTGTCATGTTGGGTGAGAAATAACGGTGAGTCAAAAATTAGCACGAAAGTGGAAACGGGCCGCTGCTTGGCGCGCCGCACCTGTTATGCTTGTCCCCGCTGCAGACGTCGATGCAGTCGTGCCCGCACTGGTGGACAGATCCAAGCTAGTCGATGCCGAAACGCTTGCCGTACTTGCGGTCGACGCCGTGCTCGCGCTGATGGTTGGTTCCGAGGTCGCGATCGAGGCCGAAGTGGACGTGCTCGAGAGCGAGGTTTGGGTCGATCCGACGGCTGTGGTTGAGTTGTTTGAGGCCGACGAGACGGTCGTAACAGTGCTGTTGCTGGTCGTCAGCGTGGCGGAACTTGCCGCGCTGGTCGTGAGCGTCGTGGTACTGGCGCTGGTGGCCGTGCTGGCCCCGGCCGCACTTGTTGCCGTGCTGGTGCTTGCTGCAGTTGAACTTGCCGTCGGCGCGGTACTTGCGGTGCTCTGAGTGGCCGCGGTGCTCTGCGTGGTCTGCGTGCTGGTCGTCTGGATACTAGAAACCGTCGTCTGCGTGCTGGCGGGCGTCGATTGCGTACTGGCCGTCGTCTGCGAGCTGACTGCGGTCGATTGCGTGCTGGCCGTCGTCTGCGTGCTGGTTCCATGGTTCGTCGTAGCCGTCGTTGTCGTCAATGCGCTGCTGGTCGTGACTGCCGTCGATTGCGTGCTGGTCGGCGTCGTCGTCAGCTTTTGGGTCGTCGTCGTTGTCGTTGTCGTTGTCGTCGTAGCAGTCGTCGCCTTTTGCGTCGTTGTCGTGGTTGTTGTCGTTGTCGTAGCAGTCGTCGCCTTTTGCGTCGTTGTCGTAGTCGTTGTCGTGGGTGGGATGGTCACGGCTGCAACATTTAATGGGTGGAGGTCGCGATCAATCACCCATCCAATCACCAAACGCGATCCGCAGAACGTACTCGTCGTGGACGGCTTACCACCGCCACCTCCACCGCCCCCACCTCCACCACCTCCGCCGCCGCCGATAACGAGCGCGTGCGCGGTCGGCGCGAGTAGGATGGCCAGGACAAGCGCGGCCCAGAAGATGACGGCGACGAGCGCACGCCGCCGGCGCGCAGGTCGCACCGTCATGGTGCCGCGGAAAAATCGGCGCGGTTGGGCAGGCGAGCGGGTGGACGAGCGAGTGGACGAGACTGGCGAACGGGCGCGAGTTGACGGGGTGGTTGGTGCTGGTCTATGCCCCAGGCTGAGGGTGAGGGGGGGAGGAGGAGAAGAGAGGAGCGGGGGCGGGAGACCCGAACCGGTGCACGAGGAGACACGCCTGCCAGTCCATCCGAGGAACCGAAGTGTGGCGAAATGTACCGGTTTGCGCGGCGCGGAGGCGCGAGCGCGCAAAAAGCGAGCAAGTCAACCTCGCCGAAAGTGATGGTGTCTTGGGCCGCGGCGTCGAACGTCCATATGGCGTGGGTGCGCGCTCAACTGACGACGCGTCGTGCGCCGGCTACTTCATCCACTTCATCCACTTCAGCCTCGCGTTGCAAAGCGCAGGTCCTTCCACGCGCGCAACAACCCCGGGTACAAACAACTGGCCATTCGATTACATACCCAAAACCGTCGCATGTACACCTCCAACACGCTCCCGGACGCGCATCCGTTTATCGCGTCCCGTACGGCGCGCCATACCACTTGGCCATCCCGCCCATCTCGCGCATCCGCCGACGCTCCTCATCAATCAACCCCTTGAGCGCACGCATCCTCGCCATCTCCCGCTCCCGCGCCATCACAAACCCCATCCTCTCCGGCGGCGCCCCCACGGCGCGCGCGTCCGCGGGCGACTGCACCTGGTCGGCCCACCACGGCAAGTTCCGGATCTTCTTCCACCGGCGGTCCGGGCACTTGTGTTTTGCGGCCTCAGTCTCGTTGGCGGGAATCACGCGCAGCGACACGTGCGGCGGGTTGGACCAGGTCGCGCACATGGCGCGCACGCGCGCGCTCCCGCGCCATGGCGCGATATCGAGCGGCGCCGTCACGGATGCGGTGTCGGGCCGGGCCTCGGCAGCGGTGCCGTTGTTAGTCTCGTCGAGTTCGTCGAGCAGTTCAGGGACCGTGATGTGCATCTTGTGCGCGAGCTCCTCGAGTTTCTTCTCGCGCTCCCGCTTAGCCTCGCGAGCGGCGCGCGCGAGGGAGGGGGAGGGCAAGCGCGGGACGTCGATCGTGTCGGCAACGTGGTAGAACGGGACCGACGCCGTGTCGGCGGTGCCGGCGGTCGTGGACGCCTGCAGTGCGCCGCAGAGCATTTGCATGTGCGCGTCGCCCGACTCTTCTTGCGGTGCCTCCTCCTCGGAGCGGCGGCCGACGGGGAACGATGAGATGGACGCGAACCGGCACAGTCCGTGTGCGGCGCAGGTCGGGTACCATGCGGCCGCGTTGGATGCGCCCGAGTAAGAGAGGAGACGCCACGCGCACGGCCAGGCGGCGCGCGAGAAGACGGGGAAGGAGGTGCCAATGCGCGTCGTGAACATGCCGGAGTTTGGTGTGGATTTGGTCGAACTGGCTGCTGTGACTTTCGTCGTCTTGGCGGACGCGGAATGCGTTGGCGATGGAACCGGCTCGCTGCTGGCACGCGTGGTCGCGGAACCGTTAATGCTGGTCGTCGGCTGCGCGTCCTCGTCGTCGTTGGCGTTGGCCGCCTGCGCGTCGTTCTCGCCGAGCGCGACCATGTCCGGGTGCGCAAAATGCACGTCGAGCGACTTGAGCAGTGCCACAAAGTGGTCAGGCGCCCAATCACCCTTGAGCACGGCGTCGTCGTCCCACAGAAGCACGAAATCATAGTTCTCGACGACCATGGGCGTCAGGAAACGCTTGGCAAACCACCACTTGGACTGGCCCGTCGCGTGCACGGCAGTCCACCGCTCGTAGCCCGGCACTTTACTCCAGACATGCGCGTAATTATCGTCCGTGTGGAACAACATGACATCAAACGCGGCGCTATCAAAAGCGTTGAGCACGCGGCGCACGACCATGGCCGGGGTCGTGGCGCCAACCGTCATGGCCAACAAACCCATTTTGCGCTTGAGCGGCGGGTCGCGCGGCGCCGAGCCGCGAATGATGTGACCGTAGTTGCCCGGCTCGCGCTCAAAGAAACGGAAGGCGCTCGAGGCCGGTGGCGGGTGCATGAGCAGTCGCTGCGTGGCGACTTCGACCGTCATGCCGTGGGCGTCGGCAGGCGCGGCAGGAATGTCGCTGGAAGGCGCGACCAATTTGGCGAACCGGTCGGCGAATGATGCGCGGGGCGACGCCGAGTTGGAGCGGAGTATCCAAGCAGCAGCGGCGAGTAAGGCGAGGCCAAAGATGAGTACTGGCCACTGGCGGCGAACGAGGCGCTTGACGCGGTAGGTCGTGCTGGTTGAGGCAGAGAGCTTGTGGAGCGCAGAAGCGGGCAGGAACGGGTCGTGCGCGCCGGCCATGGTGCTGCTGGCGGGCTCGCAGTCTGGGACGGCGGCGGGTGAATGCAGCGCCGTTGCCATGTTGATGGTGATGCTGGCGGTGGTGCAGGTGGTGGAGGAGAGGAGGTGGAGAGCAAAGAGAGGAAAGAGAAAATAGAAAATCAAGGCGGCGTGGCACTTCCTGGCGGTGCGTCGAGTCGGCGGGGCAGAGGGCAGAGCCACATGACGGCTGATGTGGGATCGGAGGCCTCGTTCTCGGTCCTCGGATGGCGTGCGTTGCGCCGGCGTGACCTTGAGCTGCGCCCGACGCCTCATCAGCTCTCCACCACGCTGTCGGGCCAACCAAAATTGTGATTTTACAAGCGCGCGTACTTATCTTCTCTCTTCTCTCTCCCAACTGTCCTCCCCTGCCACCCCCGCAAGCGCAATATGCTGCCCGCCGACCACCGCGCGCGCCGCTCTGCTCACGCTGGCGGCTCCACGTCGCCGTCGCCGACCCTCGTGCCGCTTGACCTCAACGACGACTTGCACCTCGACGCCGCCGGCAATCTCGTCGACGGTACTCCTGCCCGTGGCGGCTCGCTCGACCTGTCGCTCCTGCCCAAGACGGTGTCAGCACGCGGTCATGCTTCCACTGCTCCCGGCTCGTCTCTCCGCAAGCTCCTTCGTAACGCCACGTCTGGCCCGCACCGCCGCCGCGCCCTGCTCTCGGCCGTGGCCGCGCTCGTTGTCCTGCTCGTCGTGCTCGCAGCCACGTCGGCACCATCAAGCACTAACACGCCCGCAGCGACAGCCAACGACCTGGCGGGCGCAACGCCGTCCGCAGCAGCGGTACCACCATTCGCGGCACCGACGGGCGCAGTCTCAGCCAATGGTGACAGTGATGCTGCCGCTGCACCATCCCCGCCTGCTGACCCTGTCGAAGTCGTTGTGCCGCTCGTTGACCCGAGCGTCGAGTGGTTCCCGCCCGCCATTGCCAAGTCAAGCGAGGCCGACGACGACGACGACTCGGACGACGCTGAACTGTTGCAAGAAGAACAAATCGACCGTGCGGCCACGGCTGTGGCCAGCACTGACGTGTTCCACCACTTCCGTTCGCGCGCCGACCCGGACGTCTTTTTCCTCGACTCGGACGCGACCAACATTGAGCCACTCGGCACTGAGCGCAAACTCGGTCTCGTCGTGGTCCCAGCTGGCCAGACGTCGAAGCGCCGCGTGAACAAGCTGATTCACCAATTCGGGCTTGACAACTTCGCGTTTTTGCTGTGCCTGTGGGACAATAGCACCTGGACCGAGTTTGACTGGTACCCGAAGGTCACGACCGTGCGTGCGCGCGGGCAGGCCAAGTTTTGGTTTGTCAAGCGGTTTGTCCCACCCGAGGTGGCGCTCGCCTACGACTATATCTGGATGCTCGACGACGATATGAGCATTGATTTGGGCTGGGACCCGGTTGACGCGACCGAGGCCATGAAGAAGTACAACGTGCACTTTGCGCAGTCGGCACTGACCATGGGCGAGCACTTTGACCAAGGGCAGATTGAGAAGCGCGTGCCGCTGTTTGCGGTCGGGCATTGGACAAGTACGTTTGGGTTTCTTTTCAATGGCGAGATGATGCACAAGTCTCGTCATGCAGCAGAGACTGACTTGCTGACTCGTTTACTCCGCACTAGATTTCATTGAAATGATGGCGCCGAGTACGTTGCATCCTGTGCCTTGCTTCACGTTTCTCGATCGCGGAGCATTGTTTGCTCATCGCCCGTGACTCTCTGCTCCATAGTCGTATCGCGCGGTGCCTACGCGTGCGCGTGGACGCTCATCCCGTGGGACACGTCCTCGTCGTGGGGCGTCGACAACATGCTCTACCCCGTGTGCAGTAAGTTCTCCATCCACACTTTCCCCGCCAGTACCCCCGCCTCTTTTGCTCACGCTGCTCGACTCCCCACCGGTTAGGCTCGATCGGGTACTGCCGCTTCTCGATCCTCGACGCGTTCCCGATGAAGCACCTCGACACCAAGACGTTTGTGGGCAGTATCGATAAGAAGGTGCGCGAGGCGAAAGCCACGGGCGACTTAATCGACTGGTTCTGTGCGCATGTGCAGTCCGGCCTGCTGGGCGGCGGGTCCTGGGCGGCCGCGGTCCGGTCGGCTTTCTGTGCGCGGCTGCAGCGCCGTGACGTGTTCCACGAGTACGTGTCGTTTGGCGAGATGCGCCCGCGGCACGCGGCAAGGCAAGATACGTGCTTTGAGGAGCCGGGCGAGATGGGGGAGATGTCGAGTGTGCCGTGGTGGTACCCGCGCATGGTGTGATGTATAGGTTGTGGCGGGGAATGTTATATTTGTAGACCTGGATTATATATGTTCAACGTGATGTCGTCCAAGCAACGCCGGCCCAGGATCGCTTCAAACGCGGTCAAACCGTTTCGACGGCTCGTCAACGCGCCGTCGACGTCGACCAGCGTCGCTCAGACCAACATTACGCTGTGGCACGCTGCCAAGGATTGGCCAAGAATCACTCGCCGATAACCAAGACGCGTCGAACAGAAATTTAATCAATTATCAAGCCAGCGTACAACTGGTTAGCCGAGACACCAAACAGGTTGTCCGCCCAAGATGATGACAGGAGTGCTTGCCTGCCTATACTGCGCACCGCTGAGCACGAAAACTGCGTCCACCGTGCGCGCAAGCCCACGCACTTGCCTCGACGAACAAGTAGACTCGGATTGGATGCAAATTTGTCTTCTTTGTGGCACACACGCCTTCCCGCCTTCCATCCGAGCGACGCCACCTCTTCACGCTCGCCCATTCGCCACCTGGCTGTCCTCCCCTTGCGCGCGTCCTTCGCCACCCACACCACCACCCGGTCGCCCCCGGCCAGGTTTGGCGTGATCTCGCCTTTCTCGCCTGGACGAGGCGGAACTGCACAACGACGCCCGGCAACGACGACGCCAATCTCTGCCAGCGTGAGGCGCACGCCCGGCCTCCAAAAACGCGAACCTGCCAGGTCGACGGTTCTCTTCTCCTCTAGTTTCCGCTCTCCGCTGTCGACGCGCCTGCTGTTGTGAACTTGAACCGCAACGACAGCTCCCGCGCCGCTGCATCTGCTCTGCATCAACTACCGCACCTGCAGCTCCCGCCCCCTCAAATCCGCTCCACACACCCACCACCATGGTCGCCAGCCCTGCCGGCTCTGCGCCATGGTCGGCGACGGCGCTGACGAGCTCGGCCGCCGTCGTGGCCGGTATCACACACTCGCTGTGCGTATCCCTTCCGCTCCACTCGTTTCGAGCTCTCGTGGCGCCGCAAACTAACGCATGCTCACCATGCCTCATTTAGCCCTGCTGACGCTGCAGCTCGCCGCCGCCTGACGAGCAACTACTTTGCCGCCCTGCGAACTGCACTCGCAACGCCCGCAGTGCGATGGCCCGAGCCCTCACGCTGCCACGGCCAATCTCGC
>GG745331.1:130158-179214 GCA_000151295.1 Allomyces macrogynus ATCC 38327
CGTCCTATAGTGTATATATAAGATCTAATTCTCTATAGCTTAGCAAGCCTGCACTGGCTCAGGATCACTTAATGATACTTATCTATGGATCATCATACTTATCGACGACTGCATTGCGACGTATCTTAGCGGAGTCGACGTTCAGCTATGTCATTCCCGCCATTCCATTAAATAGATACAACTGATTCACCATGCCTCTACGTAAGCGATCTCAACCAGCATCTTTTATTCTATTCTCGTGGCGCATGTATCACCTTTTATCCTATTCATCAGCCTCTCTTCTCTGGACGCGGTGATTCTGTGTTTAGCTATCTAGTCTTTGACCTTATGTCGATAATTTCAGCATTACGTCGTGTTAGTATGTTAGCTGCTCCTATGGTGTTTGGGGGCTCTCTTTTAGCGCCTCACGAATATATACTAAACAAGGTCATCTTATCTATTGTTGCCGTCCGCGTTCATGATCCGACAGTGTCAGCATTGTCACGTTCCTTTACGTCGCGACGGTGTCGGGGCTCGCGTCGACCCCCGTCGTGCCCTTGCTCGTTGCGGCGGTCCTGACATTCGCCGCGTTCGTTCTGCTCGGTATGACTGCGTCGGTCGTCCCGACCTCGGCACCGGGCGACTACCTCGCGGTGATCCGCCCTGCCGCACGGGATCCCTGTGCGGACCTGTCGTTTACGCGCAAGGAGCCGATTCCCGTCGTGAATGCGACCACGGCGCTCGTCACGGGCGGGTCCGGGTTTATTGGGTCGCATTTGGTCGAGAAGTTGCTCGCGCTCGGGTACAAGGTTCGGATTCTGGATAATTTGGCGACGGGGTACCTGCACAATATCGCGCACTTGGTCACGCACGCGAACGTCGAGTTTGTGTATGGCGATATCATGGACCAGGACACGATCTTGCAGGCCGTGCAGGGCGTCGACTACGTGTACCACTTGGCGGCCATGTCCAAGGTCGCGCCGAGTATGAAGGATCCGGCCATGGCGCGGTTCTGTCTCGACACGAACGTCGGCGGGACGGTGAACGTGCTCAACGCGTCCCGGATCGCCGGGGTCAAGAAGGTCGTCTATGCCGCGTCGTCAACGTACTACGGCAACGGCAAGGTCCCGATGAACGAAGTCGATCCGCCCAACTTGTTGACGCCCTACTCGGCGACAAAGTACGAGGGCGAGATTCAAATGGATCTGTACGACCGCATCTTCAACTTGCCGACGATTGCCGTGCGGTTCTTCATGGTGTATGGCCCGCGGCAGCCAACGACGGGCGCCTACGCGATTGTCACGGGCGTGTTCCTCAAGAAGTGGATGGACCACCAGCCGCTCCCGATCGAGGGCGACGGGTCGCACTACCGCGACTTCATTCACGCGCGCGACATTACCAAGGCGCTGATCTTGGCGCAGCAGTCTCCGCACCGCGCCATGGTCGTGAATGCCGGCACGGGGGTCGGGCATTCGGTGCACGAGGTGGCCGACTTGGTCTCGCCCGACCACACGCACGTTGCCCCGCGCCGCAACGATCTCGTCGGGACGCTGGCCGATACGTGCAAGGCCAAGAAAGTGTTGGGCTTTGAGGCCGACTACGAGTTCACGCACGAAATGACGGGCCTGATCCACGACGCGGCCGACCCCAAGGCGTACTTGGCCAAGCCCGAGGTGCAGAACACGGTCAATGCCCACCTCGCGCACCCGTGGCTCCTCCCGCCGGGCTTGCTCACGGCCAAGTATGCGCCGCTCGTCAACGACCTGCCGGCGCTCGCGTCCGTGCAGGCGCGCGACATGCAGCTGACCGTGATCCCGTACCACGCCTCCTCGCGTCCCTTGCTCGAAAACGCCGTCTACTCGCTCGTCAAGCACGGGCAGGCGCCGCACTTCTTGGTCGCCGCGGAAGACGCCGGCTCGCTGACGTCGTGTCTCGCCATGAACCTGCCGTGCTACAACGCCACGTCCGAGGGCGCCCAGTGGGTCCTGCCGCGCGTGACTTCGGCGTTGCTCGACTTGGGGTACACTGTGCACGCCGCGTCCATTGACGCGAGTTACGTCCGGGCCGTCTGGCCGTCGTACACGGCCTGGCTCGACTCCGCCGACGCGGAAATGGCGGGCCAGTACGAGCCCACCGGGTCGGTCAGTGCCGCCAACTACCTCGTGCGCCCGACCGAACCCGCCCGCGCCTTCTTCCGCACGCTCCTCACGACCTCGGGCTCGCCTGCGCGCGCATTCGCGACCGCGTTCAAGGCGCACGCATCGCTGTGCCAGTCCCGCACGTCGTGCGCCGCCGTCACGCGGTCCGGCAAACTCGCCGTGCGCGACTTCTCCTCGATCCACGGCCGGTCAGCGCCGTGTGCTGGGGGCGCAGTGATCGACGTGTGCACGCGCGCGACCGCGGCGTTTATTGACCCGGCGTGTGCGAACGGAGTTGCGGGTAAGGCGCACAAGTTGGCCAAGTTGGGCGCCTGGTTCATGCGCGAGGTGTGTCCCGCGGGCGCCGGGGACGATCCGGCACTGCGAAAGCACGAGTGTATGGGCGTGCCGGCCGCGCTGTTGAGCAGGCGGTCGGCTGGGCTGCCGGACGCGAAGGCGACGCCGGCGGTCGTGGAGAATGAGTGTATGGGGAAGGTGGCCGCGTTGACGGCGCAGTGAGTGGTGGAGAGAGTGGATTTTGGGAGATTTTTGTTGTAGACTGGATGTAGATTTCTGATGCGGGTTGGGGGAGGGCGCGGGCCGCGGCTTTTGATGTTGCACGTCCATAGTTTGGCCGTGTCGTCCACCTGCTGAAATGCATGGATTTGCTCATCAGTCTCGTCGTACTTGGGCATACAAGACAGTCGTGTTGCGTCGCTATTGCACAACGTGTGGTTGACAAGGCTTTTCGTAGAAACTGGAAGTCGAGCATGAGGCATCATCCTACGATCATGAGTCCAAGACACTTTCGCCCCACCCCACCCCACACAAAACAGTGCATTCTATCAGCGGCAATGGCGCAGACACCAGGAAATGCAATTTGGAACACGCAAACAGAACACAAAACCAAAATATCGTCGAATCAGCTCGTTGGTTGCGCGACTGTACACTCGGTCACCACCTTGGCCGCGACCTTAACTTCTGGCTTGATCTTCGTCTCTTCCTCGTCGTTCTCGTCTTTCTCCAC
Source organism: Allomyces macrogynus ATCC 38327 (assembly GCA_000151295.1). NCBI lineage: Eukaryota > Fungi > Blastocladiomycota > Blastocladiomycetes > Blastocladiales > Blastocladiaceae > Allomyces > Allomyces macrogynus. Next base: position 133,303 of record GG745331.1, read on the forward strand.
CGGGGCAAGCGGGTCCCGGGTGAGCGGCCCAGCCCAATACATGTACGTCCCCTGCGGATCCAGCTCGGCGCGACCCGGCAACTCGACGCGGCCATGGAACAGCGCGCCGTCCACGACCATCGAATGAAACTCGCCCATCTCGCCACACAAATCCACACCGCCACTATCTTTGGCCGCGGCGGGCACGAGCCACTTGTTCAGCGCGTCACGATCGACCGGTTTCCCCACCACCTCCCGCGCGCGCTTCTCCACCGCCTCCTTGTCCCCCCACGCCTTGGCGAAACTTGGCAAGTGCACGCACGTGACGACGGGTACCATCTTCATCGCGTCGAGGACCAAGTCCCATGCGAGGGCGCGGTCGACGCCCCACAGCGGGCACCAGAGTGGGACGCCTGCGGTTTTCGCCGCGCGCCGCATGAACGCCGAGCAGACGTCCATCATGTCCCCCGTCACGAGCACGTCCAGGTCGAGCGACCGGATCGCGGTGGCGTACCCGGTGGCAAAGTCCGGGTCGGGGATCACCTCGACCCGGCGCAGCGGCAGGTGCAGGGCCGACGCTTGCGTGGCGATCCCGCCGAGCGGGTGCGCGAGGAACCGGGGGGACTTGGGGTGGAAGGTCACGAGCGCGACGAATTCAAAGTCGTATCGCGGGACCGAGTTGGTGCTTTGGTGGTTGGGCGGCAGCAGGACGCCCGGCGGAAGGTGGAGACGGTCGTCGCCGTGGTCCGAGTCGCGCGCGTGCTGGATGCCGAGCGCCGTTGCGAGCAGGTCGGGCTTGTGCAAGAGTAGGTGCAGGACCAAGGTCGAGTCCTTGCCGCCGGTAAAGCACAGTGCGAGCCGCGGGCGGCGACGGGCTGGCAGCGCGGCCACAGGTGCGGGCGCGGGCATCGGGGCGGCGCTCGTCGCCGTCGGTCTAGTTGATGGTGCTGGATTGCTCGTCATGACGGATGCTGGGAGTGCGTTGGCTGTGCAATACAGATGAGAGGATGATTGGTTGCTCGTGGCTTCATTCAGTCGCTGGTGGAGGCCAGCCTACTGGGCGACCTGGCACATCACGAGGAGGGTCGACTCCTGGGCGGTGCGTATTTTGTACTCAAGTCGATCAATGTTTTCTGGTTTCGACCCAGCAACGAAGGCACAAAGCCTCCTTTTATTTTCCTCCCGCCAAAGCGCGCTGTTGATTGCACCCCCCCGGCCCGACAACACCTCGCCAAAGACTTGCCGCAGCGACCATGGCCTTCGTGCTTGCCCTCACCACGACGCGCCGCGCCCTGACCCGCCCTTCGACGACCACCATCGCTGTCACGACCGCACGCCGCGCCATGTCCAACGCTTCCTCCACCGCAACTCCGCTACTCCCGGCACTCGCGACCCCCGATGCTGTCGCCAAGCTCCTGACGCACGCCGACGCGGCTGTGCGCGCGCGCATCTGCGTGCTCGACACGACCTGGCACATGCCGCACTTCAAGCGCGACCCGCTCGACGAATTCCACCACGGCCCGCGCCTGCCGCGTGCGCAGTTTTGGGACATTGACGCGCTCGCGCAGCACGGCACCGACCTGCCGCACATGCTGCCCATCACTGAATCGGACTTGGCCAAGTTGTGCGCCCAGCTCGCCGATCCGACGCGCGATGGGGCCCGTGGCCAGCCGCTCGTGCGCGAGGGACAGCACGTGGTGGTTTACGACCGCGCGGTCGTGCCCGCGCGCACGGCGTGCCGCGTGTGGTGGACGCTCCGCGCGCTCGGGTGGCCCGTGGACAAGGTGTCGGTGCTCGATGGTGGCATGGACGCGTGGACCAAGGCTGGACTGCCCGCCGAGCCCGAGGGTACGGCGCCAGTGCCGTTGGCTGAAGCCGACCCAGAAGTGGTCGCGGTGCTCAAGGACATGCCCGTCTGGCAGCCGACGACCGTCGACGCGGACCTCATTCGCGACCTCGACTTTATGAAGACCCACCTCGACACTGTCCAAGTCGTCGACGCGCGCCCGCCGGGGCGGTTCGCTGGCCGCGACCCGGAACCGCGCCCGGGTTTGTCGAGCGGGCACATGAAGGGCGCCCTCTCGATTCCGGCGGGTGCGATGCTCGATCCGGCCACGGGCAAGTTTTGGCCGCGTGAGAAACTGGCCGAGATTTTCGCGACGCTGCGCAAGGACATGGATGTGGTTGCGAGTTGCGGATCGGGTGTGACGGCGGCAGTCGTCGCGTTTGGAATGCATCTCGTGGACCCGGCCAAGAAAGTGCCGATTTATGATGGTAGCTGGACCGAGTGGGCGAGTCGCGGGATGCCGATTGTGAAGGACGACGCGACGGAATAAAGACGTATCCACGGTTGCGGTGGGTTGAATCTGCGGCGACTGGATTAGTCCCATGAATGATTGTTGAGCTGAGACTCCAAGACGGCAGAAGTTATCTGGCTCATATCCCGCTGCTGATTGCCGAAACCACCTCCAGTCAACAAAAAAACGCGAGGTGCATCTGGCACATGTCGAAGGCATTGGCACGAAAGCAGACCACACACTCATTCATCGTCGGCGCCCATATTTGAACTGGGAAAAGTGTGTCGTGCAATTCGTCTTGGCCACGCCAACCTGTTGCGTTAGCTTCAATCAAAGACAGCGCTAGGTCGGCCACACGACGAGAAGCGGAGCTCATCTGCGTCAGGCGCGTGGATTTGGCTGGATCCAGGATTCTTCGCGGTCGGTCAAAAAGAGACGAACCAAGAGCAAGAGGAAACTCGGACACGCCAAAAAAAGGACATGGCGGTTGAGACGGGCGACACAAAGACGCTCGAGGACCAGTTGAAGACGATTGAATCGCATGTTGATCAAGGTCTGCACCCAGGTTTGAACCGAGGGATGCGTACTTCAAATTTTCGAAAACACCACTGACCTGACTGGCTCGCGCCCTCCCAGCGTTTTTTAATCCGCGCGCTCCGGAGAGGAGCGACCGCGTGCGACAGGGAGATGGCCAGCCCACCGTCCCCAGTCCCTACTAGCGTGCGTAAGAATCGTCTCATTATGTTGATACCACACACAATCCACGCCCCGCTTTCCTACCCCTGCGCTGCCTTGGCCGTTGTGTCCTCGACTACCTCGACGCGCCCATCGGCGTGCCACTTGCGCTGCACCTTGCCGCGCGGCACGGTCCCTTCCTGCACGTTGAGCCACCATGTCCACAGCCGCTCGAGCCCGAGCGCGACCACATCGACTTTGGCCGTGAGCGGGATCAGTGCGCCGAGGTAGAACGGGTCGTGCGGCGTATCGACGAGCAAATCGTGCTGGACCTGCGCCGTGGCCGGGTCCTGGTTCGCATAGAACCGGGAAATGCACGTTGCGAGCTGTTCCGATGGCGAGGATTGGATTAGGACGGGGCATGCGGGTTGCGCCGACGTCTGCAGATGGGGACAAGTCAACCGTGAGGATAACGTATCAAACAGCGTGTGATGGGGCGCGATCGCAACGCAGCGTACGTACCAAGTTCACAAACGGATGCGCCAAGAACGCATCCATCGCATCTTTCCCCTTTTTGACAATCTCCTTACCGGCATACATGCGCACGACCCCCAGTTTCCGGTTCGTCAAGATCGACAAAAAGTCCTTGTCGGCATTCTCCACCATCGACTCGGCGCCAAACCGCGGGTCCATGTCAAGGTACGGCGACCACAGCGCGACGGCTGCGGGTTTCGGCAAGTCCAGCTGGCTCAAGATCTGGAAGAGCCCGACTGTGAGCGCGCCACCCGCCGAATCGCCGAGCAGCAGGATCCGGTCCGGGTCGACGGCCAAGTCGCGCACGAGCCACAGGTACGCGGCGACCGCATCGTGCAACGCGCACGGGAACGCGTACTGCGGCGATTTCCGGTAATCCACAGCGAGCACGGCGAACCCGAGTTTTGCGAGTTTCCTGGTCACGGGGCGGTAAGTCCGCGGCGAATACAGACAGAATGCGCCGCCGTGCAGGAACAGGACCACGTCCGTGCGCAGTCCCGCCGAGAACCGGTCGCGCGTCGCGACCCATTCGGCACCGACGACGCGCGTCTCGTTTGTGTCGTCGTTGTTATCGCGCGGTGCGGACGGGATCCCGAGCGACGACAAGTCGGGCTCGTGCCGCGCGCGGTGCACGGTGATTTCGACGGGGCGATAGACGACGCCGTCGAGCGCGCGCGCGCGCTTCAGGACACCGCCGAGCAGTGCCATTGGGATCTCGGTCAGGATGCGGATGAGGAGCGGGCTTGGAGTTACGGCACCAACCGCGCGAGAGAGGGCGACAGCAACGGCCGCGCGCCGTGTCGAAGTCAGGAGCGGGCGTTGGCGGAAAATGGCCACGTAGAGCGTGGCCAGCAGCGTCTTGAGCCAGAGATAGCTGGCAACGAATGGATATGCAATGTCGGAAACGGTCCACTGCGTTGGTGTGGGGGCGACCAACAGGGACGCCAGTTCGGGAGTTGGCCTGCTCATACTTGGAACGGGCGTTGGCAGTGGGTCGAAGCAATACAGAGAGCAGTACTTGCAGTTTCTTGGCAGTTGTGGTCGAAGAGCGTCGTAGAGAGTGCAGCAAGTTGTGCGTGATGTTGGTGCGGAGAGCTGGGGTCGTCGACGACGAGCAGAGAGGAGAGCTGGAGAATAAAATGATGGACCGCTGCCACTTTTGTTCGCGTCTGGCTGCCGACGCCCCGCTGAAATGGTCGGCTGCCGCCGACAAATGAACCCGAACCAGCCTGCAATGACGATGCCAGCGGCTCAAGCGGAGCGGCAAGGAAAAAAGGCAAAGCACGCTCTCGCGACTCGCGACGCTCTGAAAAATCAACAATTCAACCATGGCGCGTGTATTGGCGGACATGACGAAAAAGATCCTCTACAGAATGCGGATAGCTTGCGTTCGGTCGCGACACTGCAATGCTAATTGCTGCGTGACCTGGACAAGTAGAAACTGGTGGTGCCGCACGGCACCATAGCGGAAATGAGCTCGTGGCGGCAGACAGCGTGCCGAACGGGCAAAAAAGAAGCCGATGCGTGCGGTGAGCCGGTGGGCCGGGACCAACCCGCGCCGGATATGAGCAGGCAGTGGTTCAAAACAGTATCACCGAGGGAATCAAACTGGGGGAGAATGTGCGTAACGAGAGCGCAGTAACTTGGCCCTTGACGAGCCAGCTCGAGGGAGCATGATCGTTCGTCACTCCTCGACGACTTGCACTGCGGTCCCTGTGGTATCGTCGACGACTTCGACGCGCCCATCAGCATGCCACGTGCGCTGGACCTTGCCAAACGGCAAGGCGCCCTCCTGCACGTCGCGCCACCAAGTCCACAGCCGTTGGAACCCGAGCTGCACCAAATCCTGGTTGGCGGTCAGCGGGATCAAGACACCGAGAAAAAACGGGTCGTGCGGCGTGTCGACGAGCAAGTCGTGCTGCACGCGCGCCGTGGCCGGATTCTGGTTCGCATAAAACTTGGAGATGCACGCGGCGAGCTGCTCGGCCGGCGACGACTGGATAAGGACGGGGCACGTGGGCTGCGCCGTCGTCTACGAGTTGAACATGGTTCCGGTGAGAATGGACTGCTCTTGAATCGAATTGGAGAATAAGGTGTGCCAACGGACCTGGTTCACGTACGGGTGCGCCAGAAATTTGTCCATGGCGGCCTTGCCCGCGCGAACGACATGCTCACCCGCGTACAAACGCACAATGCCGAGCCGTTCGTTGGTGATGATCGACAGGAAGTCCTTGTCCGCGTTGGCCATCACCGTGTCGCTCAACCGCAAATCCATGTTGAGGCACGGCGACCAGAGTGCGACGGCTGCCGGCCGAGGCAAGTCGAGAGCGGAAATGGCCTGGAAGAGGCCCAGGGCCAACGCGCCGCCCGCCGAATCGCCGAGCAAGAGGATGCGCGCGGGGTCGACACCTTCGTCGCGCACGAGCCACAAGTACGCGGCGATCGCGTCGTGCAGACCGCATGGGAACGGGTGCTTGGGCGACTTGCGGTAGTTGGCGGCCAGGACCGTGAACCCGAGTTTCGCGAGCTGCCGGGTCACGGGGCGATACGAGCGCGGCGAATACAGGCAAAAGGCGCCGCCGTGCAAAAACAAAACAATGTCCGTGCGCAGCCCAGCAGCAAACCGATCCCGCGTCGCAACCCACTCGGCACCGACGACGCGCGACTTGTCGTTGTAGTCTGGGATCCCAAGCCCCGACAGGTCAGGTTCGTGACGCTCGCGGTCGACCTTGATTTTGATCGGCCGGTACACGACCCCGTCAAGCGCTGGTACGCGTTTGAGTACGCTGCCCATGACCGCCAATGGAATCTCCGTCACGATGCGAATAGGCCAGTGGCTTGGGGTCACGGCGCCCAGCGACCGCGCAATCGCGATGGTCACGGCAGCATGGCGCGTCGATGTGGGGAGCGGGAGCGGCTCGAAGAGGGCCGCATAGAGCGACCAAAACAACGACTGGAACCAGGCCACGACGGCGAACAGCGTGGATACGAGGTCGGAGGGACTGGCCATGGCGCGCGTGCTTGGGACACCGAAAATTGCGGCCACATCTCCGGATTGGCAGTCGGTCGCGGTCATGGTGCCAACACTCGCTCGCCGAATTCGGTGCCGAAAATTGCTGGGTGGGCAAGGGCGGGTGCTGCAAGAGCCTTGGCGGGAGCAGGTTGGGTTGGCCTCGCAGCTCGCTGGAAGGGACGAGAGAGGGAGAGGGCGAAGGGGATGAGCGATCTTTATCTTGCCGCCCGTGGCGAGGACTGCGGGGGGGGGGGGGGGGGGGAAGCGTGAAAGTGTGGAATAATCACCAGCTTCACCACACTCCCTGGCCTGGCGCATCAACTCTGCAACCAGCAGCAAAGCACCAACTAACGCTCATCAATCCGCAAACACAGGAGGAATCGACCAACCAACAGCGAGCCACTCATCTAGGGGATTTTGCAGTCGAGACAGGCATGAACCCCTCGCAAGGACGCGGACAAGATGGAAACTGACCGCGCGTGTGAAAACCGAGACCAAAGTGCGCGGTCCGTTCAGCAACTGAGGTGATGTCTTTGACTGAGCTCACAACGACAATAATATTATTGGTATGATCAAAGCACGGCGATAAGCATAGTTTTTCTTCAGCAACCGACGAGGGCACTAGCGAAGTTGGTGCGCAAGATTGGGATTTATGGTGGATGCCCTCCGAAGATGAATAGAGGAAGCAAGGTCGGTTGTTGGACACTGGTTTAAAAAATGAATGAAAATAATTTCGAGAAGGCTTAACGAAAGGAATCAATTACCGGTGGAGAAAATGGGGAGCAAGTCACAATTTCTTGAAGCGCGAGTTGTCGTCCTGATACTCATGCCTGCTACTCCATTTCATTTGGGTGGGTTGTCTGACTTCGTCAGCGCATTACACCCCCCCTTGCGCACTGCTCCGCCGTCCCGATCGCTCATTTTGTGATCTGTTTGAGCAAAATTGCCTTAATAATTCTGTTGATCTGACAACGCATTTCGAACCACAGTTGCAAGTCACGTCGCCAACGGCTAGAAACCATACGCGAAGGCAAGTTAGTTGCCCTCGATTTGGCGCCTTGCCGCCCCACGCGCATGCGTTCAGCTGTTCATGTTAGCGTCGCCGACGCTCTCCACCACTTCAGTTCGTCATACTCGCCCACTTCCCATTGCACCCTTGCTTTTGGTCGCTCAGAGTGATCATATTCTGGTGCACTTTGGTTGTCAGCGTCAATCCATTTTTGAGGTCCCATTATCCCTATCCCTCTTGGTCTTACGGCTTTCCCTTTCCCTCTTCCCAATTCGGGTGAGCCCGTCTCCTTCCTGGGCCCACATCATTTCTCCTCGACGACTTGCATGACGCGCTCCGTCGTCGGATTGTCCACGACCTCGACGCGCGCCGCCGTCTCGCTGGCAAGATGGACGCATTCCGTCGCATCATCCTCGACCTCGATGCATTCTGTTGCACCGTCTACGACCTCGAATCTCCCCGCCGTATCCTCCAAATTCTCCCCGGCCGCATATTCCGCCAAATTGTCTCCGACATCAGCGCATTCTGCCGCGTCGTCCACGGCCTCTACGCATTCGGTCGCATCGTCCTCGACTAGGATCCATCGCGTCGGATCTTCCACGAGATCAACACATCCCGTAGTATTTTCCACGACCTCGATGCGCCCGTCAGAATGCCACATGCGCTGGATCCGGCCAAACGGCACGGCGCCGTCCTGCACGTCGCGCCACCACGCCCACAGCCGATCGCGCCCGACCTGGGACAGGTCCCGGCCAACCGTGAGCTTGATCACCACCCCGAATAGAAACGGGTCGTGTGGCGTGTCGACGAGCAGGTCGTGCTGCACGCGCGACGTGAACGGATCCTGGTTCTCGTAAAAATCGGTAATACACGTGACAAGCTGCTCCGACGGCGAGGACTGGATCAGGACGGGGCACGTGGGTTGCGCCGTCGTCTACCAAGCCGGAGAGGGAGAGCGAGCAGGCTGGTCAGCAAGATCTCGGCGGATGCTCGGTGGAGCGGGAAAAATAATGTAAAACGATTCTGCAACGGACCTGTTGCACAAAAGGGTGTGCCAAGAAATTCTCCATGGCGGGCATGCCCGCGTTGACGATATGGTCGCCCGCGTACATGCGAATGAGCCCAAGTTTCGGGTTGGTGATGATCGACAGATAGTCCTTGTGAGCGTTCTTGATCAGCGACGAGTCCTCAATCCGCGGGTCCATGGTCAGGCAGGGCGACCACAGCGTAATCGCCGCCGGTGGCTGCAAGTCGAGCGCGGTAATGGCCTGGAAGACGCCCAGCGCCAGCGAGCCGCCCGCCGAGTCGCCAATCAGCAAGATGCGGCCCGGGTCGACGCCCTCGTCGCGCACGAGCCACAAGTACGCCGCGAGCATATCGTACAGGCCGCACGGGAATGGATGCTTGGGCGCCTTGCGGTACGCAGGAGCCAGAACCGTGAATCCGAGTTTGGCGAGCTGCCGCGTGACGAGACGGTACGTGCGCGGCGAATACATGCAAAATGCGCCGCCGTGAATGTAGAAGGCCACGTCTGTGCGCGACCCTTCCTTGAGCTGGTCGCGCTTCGCGACCCATTCGGCATAGATCGCGCGCGGTTCGTCCTTGTAATCGATCCCAAGTACGGATAGGTCCAATCCAAGATTGTCCGGGTCCACGTTAATGGTGATCGGCTGGTAGGCAACGTCCTCGAAACGAGCAGGCAAACGCTTGAGAATGCTGCCAACCATGACTAGCGGCACCTCGGTCGCGGCGCGAATGATCCAGTGGCTTGGGACCACGGCGCAAAGTGATCGCCCAAGCGCCGTCAATGCGGCTGCGCGGCGTGTCGATGTCGGCAAAACGCGCGGCGTGATGAAAAGTGCGGCATAGAGCGACAGAAACAGCGTTTGGAACCAAACGAGGGTGGCAAGCAACGCGGACACGATTTCGGAGAAACTGGGGAAGGAGCCCCAAGCAGGTGGTGGAGTGAACAGAGCGTCGAAATCGCCAGCGTCAAACTCGCCAGCGTCAAACTCGCCAGCGTCGGACTTGCCAGCGTCGCAATCCGTCGCGTTCATGCTGCTGTCGCGCTCGCTCGTCGGCCCGGCGGTTTCCTCGCGTGGACAACGAACGGTGTTGCAAGAGTCTTGATCCGAAAAGTGGGGGCTGGTGTTCATGGAGAGACGAGAACGGGGCCAGCACGGCCGCGGGCCGATTTTTAATTTATATGTGCGCGTCGTGCTGTGGCGTAGAGTGCAAGCGTTGCGCATATTGTTTCGCCGTCTCGTCGATGCACCCATCAACAGTTCCAAAGTACATGCGTTGGCAGGCCCCACTCTCGTACGAGCAGAGAAAGGAGTCTAAATCGACGTGCAGACCTCGCAGTCCGCAGAGGTAAATAAATACCGACGGAAGCAAATTTCAGATTCCCTCAATCAGCCGCAGCACCGACGGTCACTCATTGGATCCGACCCGCAATCACATGGGGAAACCGAACGTTCCTGCGTTCGGCACTCTCGGCAGTTTGTCCAGCAGGCCGACGGCATGGAAGCGGAGGGCCGCCGCATGCAAGACCAAAGGTCGGCATGGAGACAGAGCGCGTCAGGTTCATCGACCTATTTGTTTCAAAGCGACAGCCGACGACTGTGATGCGGCAAACCTGATTAGAACTGGGCATCGTTCTACTTCAGGACATAGCCGAAGCTCAAATCTCAGACAAACCTGTCAACCGATCGATAAAACACCAGAGAAAAAGACAGCGGCAATGCGTCTTTGCCACAGCACTCGATCAGACGTGAGAATCTCGACGGAAAGCGACATACTGGCATGCAACGCAGGACCGCAACACACAAGATCAACAACTGGTACATGAGTATGATATTCATACATGGACGGTGCCCTACGGAACCATTGTAAAACCGAGACAATCAGCGTGGCGGACCGCGCGTGTCGCGCGGACAAAGAATAACAATGCCCGATTGGCGGCCGCCTGTTGCACAAACAGGAGTAGAGAGCTAACCAAAACGGCACCACCAAGCGGATCAGACTCGTGGAAAAGCTAGATAGCAAGAGCAGGAGTCAAAGTATGCATGGAAAAGGTATTGGAGCAAGCTCGAAAGGTCAAAATGCACCCTCCTTACTCTTCGAAACTTTGCACAGCGCGACCCGTACAGTCGTCGTCCACCTGGACGCGCCTGTCGGCGTGCAACATGCGCTGGATCTTTCCAAACGACACGGCACCCTTTCGCACGTCGCGCCACCACATCCACAGCCGCTGGAACCCGAGCTGCACCAGGTCCTAGTTGGCGGTCAACGGAATCAGCACGCCGATAAAGAATGGGTCGTGCAGGGTGTCAACGAGCAAGTTGTGTTGCACCCGCGCCGTGGCCAGGTTCTGATTCGCGTAACAATCGGGAAAGCACGTCGCAAGCTGTTCCGATGGCGACGACTGGATGAGAGCGGGACTGGAGGGCTGCGCCGACGCCTGAAAGCGTAAATGCCGCGTTCAATGTGAGAAATGGCTGATCAATCGTGAAAAGAGCATTGAACAGCGCGGAGACGGACCTGGTTCACAAACGAGTTCGCCAAAAAATCGTCCATGGCTGGCTTGCCCGCACGCACGACGTGCTCGCCCGCGTACTTTCGAATGATGCCGAGTTTGTGGTTGGTCAGAACCGACAGGAAATCCTTGTCGGCGTTGGTGAGCACCGAGTCCAAGAGCCGTGGGACTATGCTCCACCACGGCGACCACAGCGCTACCGCGGCTGGCCGTGGCAAGTCGAGCGCAGAAATGGCCTAGAAGACACCCAACGCAAGCGCCCCACCCGCAGTCACTGAGCAACAGGATGCGCGCCGGATCGACACCCTCTTCACGCACGAGCCACAAGTACGCGGCGATCGCGTCGTGCAGACCGCATGGGAACGGGTGCTTGGGCGACTTGCGGTAGTTGGTGGCCAGGACCGTGAACCCGAGTTTCGCGAGCTGCCGGGTCACGGGGCGATACGAGCGCGGCGAATACAGGCAAAAGGCGCCGCCGTGCTTAACAAGACCACATCCGTGCGGAATGCGGCCGCAGATCGGTCGCGCATCGCGACCCACTCAGCACCAACCACGCGCGACTTGTCGGTGTAGTTTGGTAGCCCAAGTGCGGTCAAGTCTGGCTCGTGACACTCGCGACCAAGTGTGACCTCGATCAATTAAAGAGTATGAACTCAAGAACATTCTCTTGCGGGCCCTGAACGCCAGGCCGCTCACCACGCAAGATGAAGGGGACTTGTGTCCGCTGTTGACTAGCGCCCAGCCGAACCATCCGGCCCAGCCGAACCAGCAGATTTCGCTCTTGAAAGAAATGACAAATGACAAACGAGACCGAACGCGTAATTCATGAAAGCGGAGCATCTGCCATAATCTATTTCATCGACTCTTCAACATACACGCTTCACAGCGACGTGCATTGCCACTCGTCATCCATGGTTTCTCCTCGATCAGTACGACGCGCGGTTCTTCTTGACGACGCGGCACTTCTTCTTGCCGTGAGTCTTGACCGGCTTCTGCTCGGCTGGCAGCTCCTGCGCGTAGGTCTCAACCGTAATGATCGCGGCGGGCTTCTCAGCGACATTCTCCTCGGCCGCATTGAGCGCGACCGTGGGCTGCGCGACAATCGTGGTAGCGACAGGGAGCGTCGCCACCTTCTGCTCGACCGCATCTACCGTGCCGCTGACCGTGTAGACGACCATCGCAGGCGCCTGGGTCGGCTCCGCTCCGGCAATCAGCGTCGTCGTCGCCGCCGGCAGTTCCTGCGCGACCTGCGTCGTCGGCTGCGGGCCAAGCGTCACCGTGACCGTTACGGGCTCACCGCGCGGACCGGCAACGACCGTCGTAATGCATGGGTCGGAGAGAGTCGCCGTCGGGACGGGGATCGTGACTGTGACTTGCTCGCCCGACGGCGCAGCGACAATGGTCGTGATGCACGGGTCGTGCGGCGCCGTGGCCGTCGGAATGGCCGTCGGCTGCGGGCCGAGCGTGACCGTGACCGTCACGGACGTGCCGTGCGGGCCCACGACAATCGTGGTGATGCACGGGTCGTGCGCGACAGTAGTCGGGACCGGCAGCGTGAGCGTGACCTGCTCGCCCGACGGCGCAGCGACGATGGTCGTGATGCACGGGTCATGAACGGCGACGGTCGTGGTTCCATCGACAACGGGGACCGTGGCAACGGGCAGCGAAGAGGCAGGGATGGCCGTCGCCGGGAGGGTGGCGGGGGACGACGTGGGTTCAACGACGTGCGTGGTCAAGGGCTCGACAGCCTGCGTGGTCGTCGGAATGAGGGTCACAACAGCGCCATAGCCGCGCTTAATGATCACGGTGCTCGTCGTGGCGCCGCTCGTCGGGTTGTTCGGCGAGTCGGGAGCCGTTGCCGTCTGGGTGGCCGCAGTGGTGGACGTGCCAATCGTGATGCCGGCCGACGACGAAAGGGCCGCAGACGAAGTGGAGGTCGACGTTTGCGTCGCCGCCGCTGTACTGGTGCCCGTGGACGTGCCGATAATCGCGGTTTGCGTCGACTGCGCCGTGGTCGAAGTGCCAATGACTGCGGTCTGTGTCGACTGGGCCGTGGACGAGGTACCGGCCGAAATCGCGGTCGACGATTGCACAGCGCTGCTGGTCGCCGTGGTGCTAGTGCTGGCTGCGGTGCTGGTGCCAGTCGTGGTGTTGGTACCAGCTGCGGTGCTGGTACCCGGAACCGCACTCGTGGTCCCGCCAATCGTAGTGGTCGAGCCCGAGGTCTGCGCCGAGGACGTGGAAGTGGCGGTGACTTGCGCCGTGCTGGTCGCAGCCGCGCTCGACGACGTGCCCGTAACGGTCGGAGGAGGGCCAAGCGTGAACGTGAGCGTTGGGGGCGCGCTCGTGACGGTCGTCGCCGTGCTGTTGCCCGCAATAGTCGTGTTCGTGCGCAAGGTCGTTGCCGTCGTCGTTTGCGTAGTTTGGGCCGCAGTACTGGACGTGAGCGTCGTCGTCGGCGGCGGAATGGCCGTGCCAGTCGCAAAAGTGGTGCCCGTGGTTGCCGTGGTGGTCGGCGGCGGAACGGCGGTGCCGGTCGCAAACGTGGTCCCAGTCGCGGCCGAGGTAGCCGTCGCGCTAGTCGCCGTGCTGGTAGCCGTCGCAATCGCCGTGGCCGTGGCCGTGGCCGTAGTCGTCTTCGTGGGCGTGTCCAGCACCTGGCCGTCGTTGCGCAGCGCCAAGAGCGCCTTGCGCACGTATTCGGTGCGCTGAGAGAGCCCCGCATCGAAGCCGGTGCCAAAGACACACCGGTTGATGCTGTCGGTGGTTAGGTAAGTCGGGAAGTACTCGCCCAAGTCAACCTTGGTCAGATCGTAGGCGTTGGCGCGTGAGGCAATGTCGTCGCACACGTGGCCAATCGTCGTCCCAGCGCCCGTCGTGAACCACCACGCCGCGACACGGTACATGACGCGGGGGTCGACCATGAAGTTGAGCGCGGTCGTGCCCGTGTTCGCCAAGTTGCCGTTCAGCGCTTCATTGATGATAGGGTCGTTGAGCCCGGCGAATGCGTACTTCCAGTTGGCCGGGATCTAAAACATGGGCGATGGTACGGAGGGGTGGAGAAGGTCAGGATTTGGGTCGTCATCATGTTGGGCATCAAGTGGTGGAGGGCCAGGGTGGGCGTACCATGTGCAAGGCGCCTGCACCGCCATCAATCGGCTGTGAGAAAATCGTCAACTTCGCCGTCCTAGAAATCGAGAGAAACCGGTCAGAAAATAGTTCTACACACTGTTTTGGAAAAGATAGCACGGAGAGCTACTCACTCATGCGCGATGAAGCCAAGAACGGTGCCGGCCTGCTTGATATGGCACAAGTCGTAATCGTAGAGCGCCTGGCGAATGAACGGCCAGTGGCTGACGCTGTTGCTGCCGTAAACCGCCTGGAACACGGCGTCGCTGACCGGGCACGTCGGGGTGGCGATGATGGTCGGCAGGCCCGGCGGCACCGTCGGCAGCGGCGGCAACGTCGGCACGAGCGTCGGGACGGCGCCAACGGTCGTGACCGTGAGCAGAGTTGTCACCGCGAGAAGCAGCAGCGTCAGAACCGACTTGGGATGTTTGGTAGGCATGGCGATGGCGGTGAGGCCGAACCGCGTCTATGGTCTATGGTCTCTGGGCGGCGGGCGGGCCGGCGCGGTGCGTGCGGGTCGACTTGGACAGCTCGCTTTGGGCGCGACTGGGCTCGTCGAGAGTGTAAACTGGGTGGAGAGGGCGGGTCGAGGAGAGAGCGCTCTGGGGAGCTTGGGAGAGAAGGGCGGCTGTCGGTTTTTGTAGTCCTCTTCCTTGGGCGTCATCGCTGTTAGCTTGTGGGCGACCCCCGTGTCCGTTCGCCCGTGCGCGCGGGCGCCGCCGGGCGTGCCAGAACCGACAAGCAATCGCAATGAGCCGGCCCCCTTGTCACGGACGGACCCTTTTCGCTGATCTTTTCGCCCGCGCATGGCGCAACAGCGCGTGCCCGTAAGCGAGCCCGAACCCCTGCTTTCGTCCCGTCCGGCAACAACAGGTTTTCTGCATCGCGAGGGACGCGCGCGCACCGCGCGCCGGGATGTGGAGCGAGCAAACGACTGGCCGGGCTGAAATTGGGTGTTTGGACAACAGTAGTCCCTTGGGTGTGGCACAGGCGCGCGCGCGCGGGGCCCCGCATTCGAATCCGGTGCTCGCTTTGCGCTGAACCGTCCCTTTCAGCCAGTTCAGCCCGCTCGGTCATCTCGGCGGGTACGGTGGCAGCGCTCCCGTGGCCCTTGTCGTCAAATGACCAATACGCGCAGCAACGAACCCGGGGACCATGGCGCGTCCGTCCGGGAAGGGCCGCGACGTGGCCACGTTCCGCGTGCCAGGGACGGGGGCGGCTGATGACGCTGATGTCGCGCTGATTTATGATGTCGAAACGCTTGTGAGGGAGACGCAATGCAGCGTAGAACAAGACCTCAAGGCGACATGCTGAATGCAAAGGGGCAGGAGGCAATGTGTAGGCAATACCGACAGCAAAACGCGATGCAATGCTCACCGAGGAAACGATTACACTACTCCCTCCCAACCAATACAAATAACCGTCTCCTCGCCAGCGAGCCTCCGATCACGCTCACGCCCGCGCGCGCGACACCTGCTGCTGCCCTCCTCCAAACAACCGCGACGCTGGTACTCCCGGCGCGCGGAACTCTGGCGCAGGCGCCGCATACTGCACGGACGTGCGGCGATGCAGAAACGAATGCGCCGGGACGGGCGTTGCCGCCGCCACATTGCCTGGGTTCCCAAACTGCGGTGCCGGGAACTGCAGCTTACGCGGTGCTGGCGACAGCTGATGTATCCCGAGCGCGTCACCACCGATCCCTGTCGCGTCAATCATGGTGGCGTCGAGCGGCGAAATGGCGACGGCCGCGACCGTCGGCCTTTGCGGGGTGACGAGACTAGGGTGACGAAGGGCGCGTGGTGCCGATGACGAAGGGGCTGCGGAGCGCGGCGGGTGCAGTGCGCGTGGAGGTGGGGTCGGCGACGGCGACGGCGACCGCGGTGCGCCGAGCGCGAGCTGGCCGATCCGGTGCGCGAGTTCCGGCCCAGTGGCGGCGGTACTGGGGGTCGGGGTCGCTAGTTGCTCGGCGCGGTCGAAACCGGTCAGTTGATGCGCGCGCGGTGTTGCTGACATTTGCGCGGCGGGCGTGGTGAACCGCGAGTGCAGTGTTCGCGGGCGTGATGCGAAAGACGGGGTCGGCGACGTGCGTGATGCCGATGTGGGCGGGACCTTGCGCTTAGTCGGGGTCACGATGCTCATGTCGTCGTAGTCGGTCGACTCGTCGACGAGCGTGCCCGCGACCGACGGCGCACGCGACCGCAGGACGGTCCCAGGCGTGATGGTGGTGGACGAGGAAGAAGATGGTGGGAACAAACGGTTTGCGGAAAGTGGTTGCGAGGACGGGACGGGGGTCGCGGCAGACAAGGACCAGGCGCTGGGACCACTGGATGGGAGTTGTACGGACGCGTGCTTGGGCTTGAGCACCGATGGCGGACGAGATAATCGGCGCGCCGAGCCCGTGCCCGTGATCGACGAGGCCGGCCGCGACGTGCGCGATCGCGGAACCGAGGGCATCGCAAACGTCGCGTCCTGCAGCTGCTGGTGTTGCTGGAACGTCGAGAGCGGAGGTCGTTGTAGTGGCGGCTGCTGTTGATGCTGCGGTTGCGGCTGGTACTGCTGTTGCTGTTGCTGTTGTTGAAGCTGCTGTTGCTGAAGCTGCTGCTGGTACTGTTGCTGCTGTTGGAAATGCTGCTGCTGCAAGAGCTCCTGTTGCTGCTGTTGTTGTTTTTGTTGCTGTTGTTGTTGCTGCTGCTGCTGCTGCTGGAACGCGGAATCACTATTGACGGCCCAAAGTCAGTCCGCGCTCTTCCTCTCCCTCCACAAAGACCACACGCGCAAACGTACCCGAGCTGCCCCTGCCGATTAGCCAACGCCGTCTGAAACAGCGGCCCGGATCTGGAAGGCCGCTGGACGATCCCCACGGGCACGGCCATCAAATTGCTCAACTGCGGCGTGAGCCCCGTCGACGCGTCTGCCGTACTTCCTCCTCTCGGCGACTGCTGCTGCGCCGCGGCCACGGCCGCGGCCTTCGCGTCGACCGCGCGCATCTTCTGCACTGCCAGCGTTTTCGCACGCACTCGGTCAGCTCTGGCCCGCTGCTCCTTCTCCCTTATCGCAAAAAGACACGCACGCAATTTCGCCTCGCGCTCCTGCACCTGCACCTCGCGCGTCATAACGGCCTCTTCCCGCGCCTGTGCGTGCGCTTCCCTTGCGGCCGCAGCGGCCTCGCGCCTCGCGACTTCGTGCTCGCGGTGCGCGAGCGCCTGGTCGCGCCGGCTCATTTCGGCCTCCTGTTCGGCCAAGTGCCGCTCGCGGCGGTTCAGCGCGTCGCGTGTCGACTTGACGTTCAGCGCGAGCTGGATCGCCGGGTGCTGCATGAGGTCGGCGGCGGTCGGGCGGCGGGATGCGGTCACTTGCAGCATGGACGCGATGGCTTCGCGCAGGGTGCGCGTGTACTCGGTCGGGATCGGGAGGTACCGCGCGTTTCGGATGTTGTCGTGCAGCTGCCGGTGCGAGGTGCCGCGGAAGGGGGGTCTGAGGTGAAGAGAGGGAGGTTAGAAGGGCGAGGTGGAGAGGGATGAGGAGAATGTGGAGAAGGGCGTACTCGAGCGCGCACAGCTCGTAGATAAGGCACCCGAGGGACCAGATGTCGCTCTTTTCGTCGTACGACGTCTCGTTGACAAGTTCCTACGCGTCGAAGCCGCGTCGTGTCAGTCCAATATCTCGCAGAAACGTCGAGGTTCGACGCAAACACGCACCGGGCTCATGTAGAACGGCGTGCCAACAAACGTGCGTGCAAACGCCTGGCCGCCGCCACCGTGCACCTGCGTACTCAGGCCAAAGTCGCCGAGTTTGACGTTGTTTTCCGCATCGAGGAACACCTATCGGCACGGCACGCAGCGCGCTGTCCGTGTCAGTCAGAGCACTGGTTTTGGTTGCACGAGAATCTGGAAGGGAGGAAGCGTACATTGTCAGGCTTGATGTCGCGGTGGAGAATGGCGCCCGGCTGGTTTTTCCTCCTTGCGTACTCGACGTGGCACTCGTGCAGTGCGGCCACGAGCTGCGAGAAATAGGACCAGATGGTCTCCTCGGGGATGCGTATCCTGGCGACGCAAACGTGATCAGCACCAACCAACGAGGGTCGAGTCGTGCGCGCGCACGTGGACAAGAGCCGCGTACCGCTCCTGGCGATGGCGCTTGATGAGCGTCGACAAGTCGCCGCCCTCGCAGTATTCCATGAGAATGTAAATCAGGTAATTTTCGCGGTCGACAAACCGCGAGTAGTAGCGGACAATGTTCGGGTGCACCAGGTCGCGCAAAATGTTGACTTCCTGCACGAGTTGCCTTCGCTCCTTTTCGCGCATCTTGCGGTAGTCGATCTCCTTGCGCGCCATGATCTACGCAGACGCAAAGCGTCAGATTTTCAGTCCGGTAGCAGCGGGGCTTGAACGAGGATTTTACCTTGCCGTCGTCGCGCCGGCGCACTTTACAGATGCGGCCAAACGACCCGGACCCAATTACGGCCAGAACGTCAAAGTTGGCCGGGTCGCACGGGCCCGTATCGCCCGAGCTCGTCGGCTGTGCGGGCGCCGGTACGGGCGTGCCCGCCGGGGCCGCTGAATTGCCCAGCATCGACGCAGGCAGGTCGAAGTTGTCGTGGGGCCGCAAATGGATGGGTACCGCTCAGGCAGCGGCGGGCATGGGCTGCGGCGCGGGTCCGTGACAGAGTGCAAGGAGTGGTAGCGCGGATGGACGGCAGGAATCGGTGCGGGGATGGGGCCGGCGCGAATTTGCAATGCACGACGTCGACAAGTCGGCGCCCGGGCTGGAGTGGGGGAAGTGGAGCCGCGACGGGCGACGAAATAAGACTCCGCTGCCTCAACTGCGATCTTCACCTGATCTACCCGCCAGCCCTGTCGCCTTGTTAAATGAATATACCACGGTGCCTAGCAACCAACCGGCAGCGCTCGCCAAAACGAACACATCCTCCCCGCTCGCAACGTGCTATGATCAGCAAGACCGTTCGCTTCACCACGCTCACCACGCCCGCCGCGGGTGTGGCACCCATCTTGGCGCGCGCGCAAGACCACGAACATGCCGCCGGGAACCCGCGCGCCGCCGTCACGCTGTCCGGCAACGCCATTGCCCTCTTCGATGTATGGTGCAGCCGCCAATTGCCATGAAATCCAGCTGCAGATCGCCCTATCATGTGCCCAGAATGCAGCCGAGCAAATGGTGCTCTGTTGCAGGGTGGGGAAGATGCCCGGGGGTGAATGAAGAGGCTGCAGGGACTTGAAAAGAGGGAGCTGTGATTACCCAGCCAGCCAGTCAGTCAGCGTACAAGAGCTGATCACCACAAGTTCACTTCCCTTCGGTTCATTCCTTGCGTGCCGTAGGTCCGCGACGTGAAGCGAGTTGCCGTCTGGGCGTCGCACCCGAAAACCGTATTCGCATCCAACGCCGTCATCCATGCCGCCGCACAGCGCGTCTATGTGCCCGTCAACCAGCACATGGACCTGCCACGCTCGGCTTCGCGCAAGACGATTTGGTCGTGGCCATGCGCGGCCGACTCGAGCCAGCGGAAAGAGTTGAGGGTACGGTCCCCGCTTGCCCGTCGTGGAGGACCCTGTGATTGCGTGCTGACAGCTGGACGACGATGGCCAGATGGACGACATCATCTCCTCCTTGATCGCGCCCGCCTGCTTCTCGGACCACCTTGTCGTCGTGCACGATACCGGCGCCGTCTCGCTCGTCACGCTAGATCTTGCCACGGTAACAAGCACAACGCCGCTCCTGCCGTCCCCACCGGCGCGCGGGCACAAGGTCGTCTTTGCCCAGATTCTCCCGCATCCGACGCGCGCAGGCACCATGACCGTCGTGGTCGTGGTCAGCAACGGCAAATCGACGCATACCGTGACCGCTGCCAACGTGTCCGAGGCCGCAGGGGTGCAGCCGCTTTATTCGAACCAACTGACCGAAGTGACAGGCGCACTCGTCGACACGGCACTCGAACCGGCCAAGGCGCAGCTGTCGCTGTTGCTCGCCGACCGCGTCGTCTCCTACCGGCTCGATTTCGCGACCGCCGGTCTGGTCCCGATGGCCACGACCACACTCCCCGCGGGTCCGGCGTACCTGAAACTCGCGGCATTGCCCAACTACGTAGCCGTTCTCGCGCGGTCCAACGCCGACCCCGCGCCGGGCAAGTCGGCCTACTCGGTGCACCTCTACGAGCTGCAGTTTGGCACGTGCCAGGGTAAGACGACGTTCGATGCCGATATTCTCGAGCACCTGCACGATAACCAGGGCAAACTTCCCGCGACCGTGCGTGCTGCCGGTCTCTTGGCCGTCGACGACCACGTGCTCGCGTGCCTCGTACTCGATTCGGCCAAGCGCGGCCCCTCCAAGGCCGTCCTGTTGCGGTCGGAGGTGCGGTTCCCGACACTCACGCTCATGTCGGTCCTCGGCAAGAGCAAGGCTGCGGCCACGGCCAACGCGGCAGCGTCGGCGGTGCATTTGACCCTGCCAGCGTCCGACGACGTGCAGGCCTGGAGGCTGTCGGTGCAGGCGGCGCACGATGTGGACACACGGTTCATTCGTGCCATTGACCAGGCGTCCACGGCCGCCGCGCTCGAACAGGCGTTTTTTGACCACATCAAGCAGGCTGCGATCGCGCAGGCGCGCGAGTCTCCGCGGCTCGCGCCGGCCGTGACGTCCGCCGTGGTCCGCAACCTGTTCGACCGCGCGCTCGTCTTCTCGCGGCGCGTGCTCGAGTACCTCCTCAAGCACGCGCTGATCACGGACGCCATGGCGCAAGGCGGGCTGCTCAAGCACTTGGCCGACCGCGCATTGCCGCCCGTTTTCTTTGAGCTGGCGCTGCAGAACGTGGTGGATCTCGGGGAGGCCAACGTCGTCGACTTGATTATTAGGCTCGTTTACACGGTGGCGCCCGGTGCCGTGGCGGTCGCGGGCGACGAGCGGACGCCACTGACCATGGATGCGGCGGCGGCGCGGCGCGTGCTGGTGCTCGCGCTGGCGTACCCGCACACGGACGTGTTTGTGCATGATACGCTGTGTAAGTTGGATTCGACGCAGGCGCTCGTGCTGCTGCGCGTGCTCTCGGAGCTCGTGCGCACGGGGAATGCCGACAAGGTACGATTCTTTCGCTTCTCCACCCGCTCATTTGATTTGTGGAGGCACTTGCTGACTCGTGTCTATCCCCCAACCCCAGGCGATCCCGTGGCTGTCGCACCTGCTCGACGCGCACTTTGTCACGCTCCTCCTCAACGCGCCGGCCGACACTGCGGCGACACTGGTGCGCGACCTGCTCGACAACTTGGAGCCGCTGGCCAATTCGTTTGAGGCCGAGCAGGATATGATTGGTGCACTGAGCTGGTTCCTGATGCACGCGCGCCGCCGGCAGGAGCAGCTGGTCGCCGACAAGTACGTTGCCATGGACGGCACGGTGCGGTCCAAGAAGGCGATCGTGCAGCGCGAAAAGTACACGATCGAGGTCGTGCACTTCTGAGCGGGCATCGGGAGTTGGTTTGGTATTAGTTTGGCTTGGGATATCGGCTGTGATTTGTTTTGCTTTGGTCAAAAACGGATTGTGTTTTGATGCTTTCCTGCTCGCAGTTGCGAATGGCCAAGTCGCGTGCGGTGAGGGGTCGTGAAAGCCATGACGGGCTGGTCAGCAGGAAATGATCCACCTCGCCAAACTTGCAAATTCGTTTGCGATTGGTCCAACTGCTCTCCATCTCCCAAACAGCAACAACTTCTCGTTGAACCCCCGATTCTGGACCCACGCACGTCAAGGTAACCAACAGCAATCGTCAAGAAATGGGTCGACATGACGCGCGACATAACCACGCGGCTGACCGACATCCGACTGTGCCAGCAAGACTGCAGCTAACGATGATCGAATTTTCTTGCATCGCACGCAGCCCGCCCATATACCCACCATGAGTATGATGCCGCCACCGCAACAGCAGGGTCCGTCGTTCACGGACAAGCTCAAGATGGGCGCGATGATGGGGTGTGGTGTGGGAGTTGGGCTTGGTTTTGTCATTGGCAACATTCAGTACTTGATGTACGACGATTCCGACAACGGGTTCGCGCATTCGGTTCGCGATAATCACGACTCATTGAACGCCTTGACCGCCCACGATAGTTACGGTGCGCGCGGCAAGGGCTACCTCGGCACGCTGGCCAACGCCATCACCACGTCGGGCGCGAGTTTCGGGTTCTTCATGGCCGTCGGTACGTTATCCCCTTCCCCATGTCTCTCTTCTCCGCTTGCGGTTCCTGATTTGGATGGGTGTTGATTTGTAGGTTCGGTGATTCGCACGGAAGGCGCGCGCGAAATCGCCTACCCGCCGCAAGCACGCGTCACGGCGCGGCCCGCGGCTTTGGTCTCGGCAGAACTGCGCGAGTCGTATGCGCGCATGGCAGCGATGCGCTCCTCGTCGTGAGGAGCAGAGGGGTTGAGGTGTGGTCGTAAAAAAAGTTAGCATTCTAGAGCGATGGGTCGGTTGTCTCCATGTTGCTGCTATCAGGATCGGTCTGAATCGAGCGGTCGCTATTTGGTGGAAAGCGTTCACAGCACGGTGGATGGACGGAAAAGCAAGTCATGTTGCAAAAGAAATCAATCCTGGGGCTCAACGAGCCTCTCTTCCTCGCTCCAGTTCTCGCAATAGTGCACGATAGTCCCCACCGTTCACGCGGTTGCGGTGCGCGGCGTCGGTGCCGGCGCAGTGGCGGTTGTTGCCGCGAGCTTGAGCTGCTCTTGCACAATGTTGCGGATCGTCTGGGCCGTATCATCGCCAAAGACCTGCGAGGGGAGGAAAGACAGTTGGTGAACGAGATTCTCGCTTGTACGTGCACAGTCGCGTTTAGCGCTTCGCGCTCAGGCCTGCATACCTCGCGGATCTTGTCTTGGATCGAGCCGTCGAGGTACTGTTGGAATGTCTCGACGACTTGGCCCGGCTGCACTGACTGCTTGGCCATCGCTACAACGATCGTCAAAACCGCGAAGCCGCGTCAGCGTATACACCTCAAGAGGATCCGTGCGGAGTGGGGCCGACGCACCTTGCGAGTACCGCAGTCGCGGCCAATCGCGGAGGACCTGGTGGGTGTCGAGCAGCGCGTCAGCAGTCGTCCACCGCCACCGCGAGCGATCCACAGCAACAGCACGCACCACGCGTGCCTGGTCGCGATCGACCGTCACATGGTAGAACGTTTGTCCCGGCGATGGCGCGAGAGCTTGGCTGCAGACCCACGCGAGGTCAGTCTGCTGTTCGCGACACCTACGGATGCGCGTCGTGTTGGACCATTCAAAGAGTACGGGCGACTTGCCCGCCAATGGGGATGCCGCGGAAGCGTGTGCCGCTCCTGCTTGCCCTGCCTTGGACGCGGTGCGCGAAGTCGGCGACGTGGGTGATCGAGTCGCGCCCTTAGGCCGCGAGCGTGCGGGCGGCGGGGCGTCGGGCGGCGGGGCGTCGGGCGGCGGCTCGACAGCTTTCATTGCGGTGGGATGCGGGTGCGAATGCAGAGGGTTGCACAGTGTCCGGAGCTGGTGCGCGAACGCGGTGAAGACTGCTGGTCGCGTTGGCGTCACGGTGAAGGACGTTGTGCTCGTGGTGTTTGCAGAAAGCAGGTTGATCAAGGCGTGAGACGCTCCCAGCTCAGAGGACTCCGCCTCTTCTCATCGCGCCACGCTCAAATTAGCCGTTCACCTGCCCGTTCCATGGCCTCGCTGATGCGTCACGCTGGTAATGACGTGGGCGACACGGACGGTTTTCATCTGGTTTTGAAGCCATCTCCAGCCAAGCCTGCATTTCCAAAGATTTTTCGACGGGTCTGGCCAGCTTTTCACCTCGAAAACCACGCCGCCCCGTCGATCAAGCCGCAAAACAAAATGAAAGTGGCGAAGCCGGCGGAGCGAAGGCGGCGGCCACGCAAGGCGAGGCGCAACCAGACCCACCGTTGGCACGCGCCAGAAGCCCCCCAAGAGCGGTGCCAGCGACCGCCACGTCGACCCATCAGCCGCCCGCGATCAATGCTCCTCCTCCTCCTCCTCCCACTTGCCATCCCCAGCGCGCCTGCATCGTCTTGCAGCAGGACGGCAGCTTCCGTTTGCGTTGGCACGCGCATCGACTCCCGGCGCCCCCGCACGTCGCACGCGGCCCTCGGGGACACCACTCACGCGCGCTTCAAGGTGCATCGTGCATCGCGCCGCGCACGACCATTCCCGTTCGAGAACCGACGGCGCCGCCACGGCCGACGCCGGCCGCCCCACCAACCGGTACTTAACGCTCTCTCTACCGAGCTCGCGCCGCTGCGTCGGCCATGACGACTTCTAGCGCGCTGCCTCGCTCGAGCTGCACGGCAACGACCCTATCGACACTGGCTGCAGCACCGCCAACTCTCTGCACTGCCGGCACCCGACTGATCACTTGCCACCGCGACCACCCCCTCCACAACCACCACGATGACCAACGGCCTCTACCAGCACCTTCAATCCGGCCGCTCCTTGGCGCCGCCATCGCCATCGCCGCAACCGCGCAACTCCACTTCGTCCTCGACGCACCGTGCCATCCCGACTTCCCCGCTCGCGTCCACTGCCGTCATGTCGATGCCGTCGTCGCGCCGCAACAGCAGCACGCCCGTACCGCTCGCGGACATGCGGCAAAACTCGTCGATTATGGGGTCCGGATCGAACCTGATGTCGCCAACCTCGGTTGCCGCTCCCTCGACGCTGCTCAACAACAAGCACAGTTCCTCGACAGCCGCGGCACCCAAGCCGCGGCGCGCTGGCGTGAACATTGAGCCGAAAATCAACCTCAAGGAAAATATTTTTGGTCGCCCGGATGCGTTCCATTGGCACGGGTCGGTGATTCCGCGTATCGCCCTGCCTGTCATCATTTTTACGCTGTGGAACCTGATCGTCTGGGTCGTCGACAAGTACGCGATGCCCAAGTCGACGTTGGCCTTGCCCGCGACGTTTATTACGATCATCTCGCTCGTTTTGTCGCTGCTGCTCGTCTTCCGCACCAACTCGTCATACGAGCGGTACAATGAGGGCAGGAAGGTAAGACGACACTAGCGCTGCGCGCCACTCTGCGCTCCACTGTCATTTGCAGGATGCTGACGCTCCGATGCGCCATCATCGTGTAGCTTTGGGGCACGCTCATCGTCTCGTGCCGCAACCTGTCGCGCATCATTTGGGTCGGCATTGCCGCCAACTCGGTGATCGTCCTGCCTGAAAAGCGCGCAGCGTTGAAACTCGTGCTCGCCTTTTTCATGGCCGTGCGCAACCACGTGCGCGCCGAGTACGGGCTCAAGGACGAGCACGGAAATTGGCGCGAGGACCTTGTGCGGCTGATCCCCGTCAAGAAGCGCGAGCAGTTGCAGCAGCGCGAAGAGGATCGCATCGGGGGTCCCCTGTCTCCTCTGGCCGAAGCCTCGCTCGACGCCGAACTCGCCCCTGCACCGGCTGCCGCTGCCACGACGACGAGCCACCAGCTCGGTCTGTCCGGTTCCGACGCGCTGCACCACCGCCGCCCGACGGCCGAAGAGGAGGCGGTGCTCGCCGACCAGCAGCTGCCGTATGGTGCGGCCGCGCCGGGCTACTCGACCGAGACGGGCAACTTGCCCGTCGACATTTCGCACTTGCTGTCGGCCTACATTATCAAGCAGCGCAAGCTCGACCGGATCGACGTGCCGCAGTTTGGGAGCATGGTCGGGACGATTTCGACCATGATCGATTGCTTGACCAACATTGAGCGCATTGCCACGTCGCCCGTCCCGCTCGCCTACCGCGTGCACCTCAAGCAGATTCTCTACGTCTACCTGCTCCTGCTGCCGTTCCAAATCATCGCGTCGTTTGGCGCCATGTCGATTCTCGTCACGTTCCTCGCCTCGTTCACGCTGCTCGGTGTCGAGTCGATTGGTGCCGAAATCGAGGTATGTGCTCACCGCTTTCCTCTCCACCCACCTCGGGGTTGCATCACTCACCGCTTTCCCTTCTCGCTTTCGCCGTAGTTCCCCTTCGGCCTCGACCTCAACGACCTTCCGCTCGACCGGTTCGTGCGCGACATGTCGGACGAAATCACGGCGATTATCAACACGGAGCCCGTCTCGCTCGCCGACTGGGAGCTGACCAAGCCGTTCCACCCGAATTCCGCGATGCTCATGCGCGCGTCGTACGGCACGCTGCCGGCACGCGCGCGGCAGCTCGGTGACCGCAACGGGTCCGTGTCCGGTAGCTCGTCGCATTCGGCGCCGGGCACGGCGCGGTTGGCCATGGTGTCATAGATTTGCGCAGCTTGTTGATGTTTTCTTTTTTGCGTTTGGTGTGTCGCAGACTTGAAGTCTTTTTTGGGCGTTTGGATTAGCGGGTTTTTTCGTATTGCTGCCAAGACATATTCGAATACATTTGGACTGACCAATCGGAACTCGTGAGCATTCTCAGTTGCTGTTTGCTCAGGCTTCCGGCCATAGCCTCCATTTCGCCACGCTCCAAAATGGCACACCTGTTGAGATAACATAGGAGCCCGTCATATAACATGGGGATAATGGAGCAACCGTGCTGGCTTGGAGGCATGCGAGTCACGCTCACCCATCCGTAGTGAGATGAGTATGTGGATCTTTCTCTGGAAACGACTTCCTCCAAAGTATCTAAGTGATGCCACTGATCGTGGGGGTGCCCAGTGCCTAGCTTCGGCATTCCCATTTAATTATTGCTTTTTGGTTTGGCCAGGAGAGCTCAGCGGAGGGGCTCACAAAGAGTCTGTCAATTTCTTGGAGGCCATATCCCAGCCAAGCCCTACTCTGAACCGAACGACCACCATGACCAAATCGCTCACCCTTGCTGCCACCGACTTCCACAAACTGAGCTGGAGCAGGCCAGGCCAGGGCGCGCATCCTGTGCCAAAGCGGGATGTCAGGAGCTCCTTTCCATGAATGCTCGCCCTTTTTTCAGAGATTAACGATGGGGGCTGCCGAGAAACAGAGGCAGGATGAACAGCTTGTGATTGATCGTTTTGTCATAAGTCTGGCAACTTCACAGAGACAGGCACAACACCACCATGTCTCCCATCATGTTCGCACTGCGTTTTCATAAATCAAACGTCCATCTATTTCAGAGCGAACAAGAACAATCCGTAAAGATGCGACGGACACGGCAAGCATGCAACAGACCCAAGGTTGCAACGTCCAAGGGGAAAATTGACCCAGTAGGAAGAAACAGGGACCGATTCTACCAAACTTGAACCCGCCTTTGCCTACCCCCCGCTGTGGATAGCAGTGCATCGTCAAGGGGAAAAATTGAACTTGGTGGCAAGGTTGCTTGGGCGAGTCTGGGACATTTGGCCCCATTGGCCATCCCCAACCTGAGTTGGAAGGGAGGCAAGGCTGAGTACCAGACTCCGACCTGCCTTGAACCTACCCCCCACTGGTTAGCTGAACGCTCGTCATACTTTCCAGGGCACTGTGGATGGTTGCTCACTGGTTGCACTCAACACCTGATCAAGGTCGATGTGTGCCTCAGCGTGCCACCCCCTGGAGAAAAAAAACAGAAGGTTGAATATAAGTAAATGCCCAAGTACCAGACCTGGCCATCTTGGCCGCCAACCACCGCGCTGATGGTTCTAACCGCTCATCGTTCCCTGAGCACCATAGATGGTTGATTTCTGGCTGCATGAGGCCCCTAATCTGGACCTACGTGCGCAGTGGCGTTCCACCCCCTGGATAAGCATGGAAGCGGAGGGACGGTTTGTTGGATTGAGTGTACGAGATTCGGTCCTGCCGTCATAACTCTATTGATTCACGAATGCCCACAATTTTAGATCCCCAACGATGATGGTCGCATTTTTGCTGTCGGATCAGATCTTAATTGGAGCGCAAGAATCGATAGTGGCAATATGCTTTTGCGGTTGCTTTCATGCCAGCGCGATTCTCAGAACGCTTAGCCGTTTCAGAAGTTGAGGAAAGACGTTGTTCGGATCGCGGATCGCGTCAAGGCAGTGAGTGACATGGAGAAGTGGAGTTGGCCGCGGCCACCTCATCCCGCCTGCCTGCGGTGAAACTCGAGATTGTTGAAACGGCGAGCTCAACAGGCCCTTATCTCTCAACAAGTGAAGCGCTGCGCTTGCTCAGTCCTGTCCTGCCACGATAGGTATGAGCGCTCCCCACCCATGTTTGTTTCGATATGCATGTCAAGTCCACCCAACGAGAGACAGCAATGGAAATGGTCATCGAGCAATACCCGCAATCTCAACTTCTCTGCTTCACTTATCGCCGTTACTGGCCCTCACCCGCCTTTTCGAGCGCCTGGAGCACATCCTGGATAATATCCTCAGCGTCCTCGACACTTACCGACACTCGGATCAGGTTATCCGTGATCCCGAGCTTGATGCGATCATCGACTGGCAAGTTGCCGTGCGTCATGGTCGCCGGCAATTCCGCCAACGACTCGACCACACCCAGCGACTCGGCAATCGTGACTGTCTTCAAGTGCTGGAAGAACGCTGTCGCCGTGGCCAGATCGCCCTTGATCCGGAACGCAATCATGCCACCAAAGACCGTCCTTTGCCGCTTGTCCAGCTCGTGCTGCAGGTGCGACGCAAGCCCTGGGTAGATGACTAACTCGACGAGCGGCGACACCTCGAGAGCGTGCGCCAGCGCCATTGCGTTGCTTGCCCATGCACACGTCCGAGTGGCCGTTCAGGTACTTGGTCGCCGAGTGCACGACCACCTCGGCGCCGAGCGAGTGGGCGCTGGAAGTAGGCGAGAGGAACGTGTTATCGGCGCCCACGAGCACGTCCAGGTTGACGCGTATCGCTTGCGCCGCGACCGCGGCAATGTCAACGAGTTTCATGGTCGGGTTGATCGGCGACTCGAGCCAGATGAGCTTGGTCGCGTGTGTCATGGCTGACGTGATCTTGGCCGGGTCCGCGGCCAGGTCACAAACGTCGCCGAGTAGCCCATGTTGGGCGAAATCTTGGTCAGCGTCTCAAACGTGCCGCCGTAGACGTCACTAACCGAAATAACGTGCGACCCTTTGGGCAGTGTCATGATGACCATGGCAATCGCCGCCGACCCAGACGCAAAGGCGACGCCGTGCGTGCAGCCCTCGAGCGCGGCCACGGCCGACTCGAACCCGTTGCGCGCCGGGTTGCCGTCGCGCGAGTATACAAAGCCCGCTGAAATGAAATACAAAAGCGCGTCGTGTGAGTCAGACCTCTCCACCCCCACGTGTGGAGGTGATTGAACAGTGAACGAGCGCTTGAACCAACTTACCGCAAGGAGTTGGCCAGGTGCTTGATACTTGAACGTCGTCGAGAGCGAAATGGGCGGGACGACGGCGCCCGTGATGGTCTCTCCGCCCCTTCCGCTCGCTCCGCCCATTCCGCGGTCCTGTCCGGTTTCTGCGGGACTCAAATGCACACTTGTCTCTCGCGCGCATGCACGATTTTCTGCCTGGATTGACATCCCCGCCCTCCCGAACCATCGAGCGGAACTGGATTCCGCTCACCCGCGCACGTTCGGGAGCATCGCGCCCGCCGATGACCCTCCCACTCCGCCACGGCCGTCCCTCCAGCAACCGCAACGGAAGTGACTCGACGCCTCTCGAATTGCGACTGTGCAGGGCACGAAAAGTCGC
Organism: Allomyces macrogynus ATCC 38327; assembly: GCA_000151295.1. Classification (NCBI taxonomy): domain Eukaryota; kingdom Fungi; phylum Blastocladiomycota; class Blastocladiomycetes; order Blastocladiales; family Blastocladiaceae; genus Allomyces; species Allomyces macrogynus. The sequence goes on from GG745331.1 coordinate 163,078, forward strand.
TGCGACTGACGGCCAACAACAAAAGCACATCGACCCGTCAAGATTCCTCGTCCACAATTTGCAGGAGCGTGCCGGTCGGTCCCTTGCACCAATTGTCTCCACCCGCTCTTGTTCGCGTCGTCTGCCATCGACGCTCCACCACCACTACCACCACCATGACCAACTTGTCAACACCCGAGGTTGAGGCCATTGGCTATGTCGGCGGCGTCGTCTTGGGTACGGTTTCGCACTCACACTCCACCTCCACTGCTCGCGTCCGCGACGCTCTACGACGGGCGGTGCTCGCGAATTCACGGCCAGAACCTGTCACTGCTCCATTATCTCACCCGCTATTCAACCCTCCCCATAGCGCTGTGCCTCGCACCACAAATCATCCAAGTCGTGCGCACCAGGTCGGCCGAGGACATTTCCTATGCATGGCAGGGCCTATACCTTGTTGGGCTCTCCATCAATTTGGTCCGTGCCGCTCGCCCGTTTTCCACATCTGCGCTGCGGAGCCATGCTCATGCGGATTCGTTCCTCGATTAGGCATACTTGGTGCTCCTTGGCGCTGTCGCCGGCTACGTTGCCGTGATTATCGAAATAGCTCTGCTGCTGGTCCTGGTTGTGTGCAAGTTTTTCTTTGACCGCAAGCGTGCACAACAGGTCCGGAACGAGGGGCAATCTATGCAGGACGAGCGGCTCGTAGTGGAGGGTGATGAGAAGAGTGACAGGCTGTCGCTGGCCGTGTAGATCGTGGGATGGATCGCGACGGGTCTACAAGATGGCGGATCGTGGCGGCGTGTCGGTTCATCGGTTCAATGTGAAGATACATACCACTGGCCATAATTTGCGAGTTTAGAAGTGTTGAGTGAGAAGCCCTATAGCTGTTCCAATCAAAGGAACTGATATGCACCCAAAGGCATAAAAGCTCGAACGGCTGAGCGTCGACCGCAGCTGGGCCGGAACTATGACAACCTGAACATGAACCTGAAGTGATAGGCGTGCACGGCCGTGCACACCGCCCCCACAGCAGCTCACGTAGCCGACGCCCGCGCTGGCGGTCGCGTCGGACCAGCTCTTTACGATTGCTGAGCATGAGACGCTCGTGGTCGCGTTCCCGAGTGGAGGATTGGGCGTGATTGCGCCGCTTGGCTGGCGCGACCAAATAACTGCTCGAGTTAGACCAGGTCGGGCACGCCGTTGATGATTGTATTTGCCGCGTCGCTCCCGAGTACTTTGCTGACCGCCTCAGCGACGCCAGTGAGAGCAAGGCCGTGGCCCGGGCCAAGTCGATTTGGCGAGGTCGATTTGCCCGCGTGGTGATAGCATCGCCTCGCGTGGTTGCGGTTTGGTTGTGCGCATCGGTTTGCTCTCTTTCCTTAGCGCCGTGGACAGAACTTGACGATGTCTTTTGACAATACCAATCACAGCTGGATCTTTTGTGAAGCTTGATGCACGCGCGGGCGGAAGGGACGGAGCAAGGCATGTTGGACCGAGTGGCCGGGCGGCTGGACGGAATGGACGGACCCGTTACATCCTTGATTTTTCCTTGAGCGTGCCTCCGACAGCCTCCTCATCCACGACGGCATGAACCGCTGCCGGACAGCAATGCCAGGGCGGCACTCCCCGCGCGCACGTCGACAGTACTGCCCGATGATCAGCGCAACCACGCGGGCCTGCCGGCCCAAACGACGAGAAGAGAGGGTTGCACAGCACGGTCCTGCTAAGAATTCGATGAGCAGTGTCATCAAGCAGGCCAGAGCCACATAAAGGCCGCGCCGCCCGCCCCTCGGACATAAACGAATTCCTGTGGCCAGAACACGAGGCAAGCTGCGGACTTTACTCTCCATCCAACAGCACCGGCCCTCGACCTCTTCGAAACTCACCATCACGGCGACCGCCGCGACCACGATGGAGCCCAAGTTTGTGACCACCACACCCGCCAGTGCTGACGCGTCGAACCGTACTCTCGACCCGAACTCGCTCAACCCCTTCTTCTCTCACGTGCGCGACCAGCAAGTCGCTATCATCCCGTCCTTCACGCTTGATTGTGGCACGACTCTCACGCACGCCCCTGTCGCATACAAGACCTGGGGCGCGCTGAACTCCGACAAGAACAACGTGATTCTCGTTTGCCACGCGTTCTCCGGGTCGGCCGACGCGGCTGAATGGTGGTCGCCCTTCATTGGCCCTGGGCGCATGCTCGACCCGCGCCGCTGGTTCATCGTCTGCTGCAACGCTCTCGGGTCGCCTTACGGCACCGCGTCGCCAGTGACAATTGACCCGGCCACGAACCGGACCTACGGCGCGAGTTTCCCGCGCGTCTCGATCCGTGACTCGGTGCGGCTGCACCGGCACGTGCTCGACCAACTTGGAGTCAAATCAGTCGCATTTGCCATGGGCGGGTCGATGGGCGGAATGCAGACGCTCGAGTGGGGGAACCAGTTTGGCGCCCAGTACGTGCGGCACCTCGTGCCCATGGCGACGGCGGGGCGGAACTCGGCATGGGGGATCGCGTGGGGCGAGGTGCAGCGGCAGGCAATATTCACGGACCCGCTCTACATGGACGGGAATTACGACCTCGCGAACCCGCCGCGCGCTGGGCTTGCGATCGCGCGTATGCAGGCGATGCTCACGTACCGGTCTCCCAACGCGTATGCGGCCAAGTTTGCGCGGCGTGCCACAGCGGGCGCGGTCGTACCCGCGAGCGACCTGGCAGTCAAGGGATGTTCGCACAGTGACGGCGCCGGCCATTTCACAACACCTGCGACCAAAGTGACGCCAGGGGTGTTTGCCGCGCAGTCGTATTTGCGGTACCAAGGCGACAAGTTTGTGCAGCGGTTTGACGCGAATTGCTACGTCGTGACCACACGCCAGATTGATACGCAGGATTTGGCGCGGCCGTACCCGGACAATGTCGATCCAAACGTGGCCTACGCCACAGCGCTGAAAAGGATCACGCAGCCAACGCTCGTGATTGCGGTCGCGTCGGATGTGTTGTATACGGTCAGCGAGCACGAGGAGCTGGCGGCGGGATTGCCAAATGGGGAGCTGTGCGTGATTGATACGCCCGAGGGGCATGACGGGTTCTTGCTTGAGCTTGGGCAGGTGACACGCGCGGTCACAGCGTTTATGCGCCGCGTCGCGCCCGAGTTTTTCGACGATGATTTGGACGTGGAGGGTGAGGTCGAAGATGCTGTCGTTGCTGCGGACGACCTGTCGGATGAGGAGGTGCTGGCGGCGGAATAAATGAAATTTCTCGATTGAATAGTGGACGTTAGTTTGTTGCAACGTAATTCGGTGGAGAAGCAGCGCATCGCTGTTTTTGAATGTCTTCCGCGTCCCTCAGTTGGACACAGGTGCGGTCCATATTCCTGAGTTCCGCAAATGCCTTGCTCGCCTGAACAAACGGCAAGACAAACGAATCCTTGTTGAGCAATGAAAATCCGTTGCTCTCCATCGAGCGGCTCGCAGGAGAAGAGTCTTTCCTACCTATTTTGCCAGTTTCTCGCCAGTGCATGCTTCCACTTGCACTGCACGTTGTCGTGGGTTGCACGTCCGATTCGGACATGAGTGAGAAGCGGGCACCGACAAAAACGTTGCTACAGCGGTGGCACCCATCATTCCACACTCTTTCCAAGGTTCTGATCTGAGTTTGGATTGCTTACGCTGCGTTGACAGCCTCACAGAGGCCAAACCACCACGAAGCTCCCATCAATTTTGATGTGTTTTGATCACCCATGTATCCATTAATTTCAGAGCGAACAAGCGCAATCCGACATGAAGCGGCGGAAATGGCAAGAAAGCAATGCAACTGACCCAAGGTTGCAACGTCCAAGGAGAAAGTTGACCAGGTGGGATCAAGGAGCAGGGATGCTTGGTCTCTCAATGACCCACCCCTCGCTGTGGATAGCCGTGCGAAGTTCAAGGGGAAAACTGGCCTTAGTGGGTAAGTGAGGCTAGACGACTAGTGTACCAGACGTGGATCTGCCTTGACCCCACCACGCTGACGCCACTGTCAAATCGAGGGGAAATTGATATTGGAGGGAAAAGTGGAGGGCCGAGTGTACCAGATTCTGTCCTGCCATGACCTTACCCCCGCTGATGAACTGAACGCTCTTCATAGAGTTCCAGGGCACCAAGGATGGTTGCTCGCTGGCTGCACAAGGCCCCTGATCAAGGCCGATGTGCACAGTGGCATGCCACCCTTTGGGGAAGCATGGAAGCGGAGGGACGGTTCGATGAATCGAGTGCGCCAGGCTTGGTCCCCCGCCGAGACCATTCTCCACGGATTCACGATTTACAACATTCCGAGGACACCAAGGATGCTGGTCACTCGCTGGCTGTGCAAGGAAGGTCAATGTGCAGCTACAGCTTGCCACGCCCTAGAGCGTGATGATTTCAGCGTCTTGCATGATGGGAAGAAGGAAAATAGTACAAAACGATCGACCCTGTGCGAGCTATGCTCTTCAGCAGTGTCAGCGTTGTCGAAATCTATGCTAAGCGGTTTGCTCAACTTGATAATGCTCGACACTCTAGACCTGCACCAGCAAATGAACGAAGAGTATGTGCGCTCCCCGATCTCATGCTGATTTGTGTGTCCAGACATTCCAGATTTTGAATTTAACATGATTTGGCAATCCATGGTTTGCCACATCTTGCCTTCAGAGAACAACACCAATTATTTCATTTGAATGCATCACATAACAATGACATTCCAACCAATGCCACATCCAACAGCATTGCCGCACACGGATGGGCAACAACCATGCCAAAAGCAATGGCTTGGTGATGGCATCCAACTTGTCAGAAGAGGATCCAACTACAAGATGTCAATGTGTCAAAGATCAAGCGTCCAGATCGCTTCGACGGATGGCGGACGAACCATTTTCCGTGCGGATGATTCGTGATGACAGGATCACAAAGATGAGTTTCCCGGTGGATAACTTATGAACAAGACAACTGATCAAGATGGCACCAAGTCAGCGGAGTTGCTTGAAGAAGCGCGATTGGTAAATAGGCAGAAGTCGACGCACCATTCAAGCACGAACCAAACTCGCTTGACTGCAAAGACGTCTCCACCAGTCTCCACTGAAGTGACTGAACTGATCTTCCCTGACTGCAGTTGTGTGATCTTCACCTCAAAGCTCACCAATTTCGATTCACCAGATTGTGAGGAGGCGTCCCTGCTTTTGTCCTGGAACGCGGTCGTGAATGGTGTCGTGTTTGATGAGCAACGTGGCTTATGTTGCGGGCTTGCTCTGTCGACCCTGATCTTGGAACTTGGTCAGGAACAGTTGATGCCAGGCAATAACATCGCGAAGCGGCCTGGAGTCGCTCAAATCAAGGACAGTGACGAGAAGCGCATGCCAGTGTCATCACCGTTGTGCTTGGAATCTCATGTCAGCAAATGCTGAACGGGTGAGCGCCTTGCCGTCGCCGATCTGCTCGTTTCGGTTTGGGTTGATGAAGTTCAATCGCAGGAACGGTGCGCCAGAGTTCATAGTGCTGCTCTGTCGATCCGATGCGGACCAGGCCGGGGAATGGATCAGGTGTGTTGAGCCGCGGTTTGGTTTTGCGCGTCGCCCTGTCCATCAGGATCAACGCAAAACCAGGCAACGATTAGTCCCACGACAACAGCGATGGTTGGAGAAGATACGAGATTCGAAGATACGAACATGTTTTTAGCCAGAGAAAATGCACGCGTCACTGAGCATCAGGGCTGCTGAGTCGGGCATCTCATCAAGGGCACACATTATGCGGTCACACAAGAGCCTGAGGTCGCTAGTATCTTTGGAGTGGAATATGCTGATGCTGGTCAGGTCGAACCGTGTCGTCAAATGATGCTTGAGCGCGAGGTGGAGAGCACGGATATTGTTTCAGCGTACTTGCTTTCGCACGGTCGCCTCAGATACCTGACGTTATTTCTTACGCTCGTTTCTTGTCGTGGTTGTCATATACATCAGCGCGTTCTTGAGGGGTCTTGCCTGCATGAGAGTGGTTGTCGATATGTTGCTGTACTGGAGTGGACGGCGGGGCGAGGGCCGCTTTTATGGCCCAGCGAGGACCGGCTGAGCCCAAGCATGCCAGACCTCTCCTGCGGTTGTTCTGTGCCAGCTCGCGGACCTGACGTGGGTGCACAGGTGGTGCTGATTGTCTGTGCAACAGCGTTTATCCTGGCGCAGCAGGGTCGACGACGGTACTGACGCGGTCGGAGCGGTGGCGCTGATGTGGGACAAGGACGTGGAAGCGAACCACGTCTGTTCGGCGGAAGGTTGGTTCGGTGATCGGTTTCGTTTGTGTGAGTCTGACAATTGCAGAGAGCGGTGAGGAGTAACCAAGAATTCATGTCTGCGCTTCGTGCTGGGCACGTTGTGGTGGTGTCATACGACTGCAAGCGAGAGGGTGTGGAAGACGAGGGATGTTGGATGATGAGTAGTGATCTGTTCTCTGCCAAGCGTGATGGCATCCAGAAGAACAGTTCAGCAACAACAGAAACTCGTATTTGGTCATACACGGAGAACCAGCCGAGCAGAGCCCAGCGGGCGACGGCACATTCTCTCCATCCGCTGGTGGATCGGCGGCCACGGCCTGCAGTTGATTACGCCTTGAGCACCTCCGACTTGGAGTGGATCCCGTCGTAAACGTACGTGTTCATCATGGGCACGTACTGCGCCGTGATGAGCTTGATGGCCTCCTGCGCGATCACGCCGCCCATGTACCCGGCCACAGCCGCGAGCTCGGCGGGGCCCGCGCGCACACTACATGGAGAAGGCATTCGGTGAGCAGATGCTCGGCCGACAATACCGTCAGGAAGCCACAACGTACCACTCCTGCACCCAATCGTCCACATCCACCACCGGCGCCACGGGCGTCGCAATCCCCGCCTCCGCATGAGCATCCGCACCCCCCTCGGCCGCCTCCATCACCAGCGCATTCCCGCCACCCGCCACCAGCGCCTTGACCACATCCCGTGCGGCCGACCGCAACCGCGCCGTATCCGCATCCGCATCGGCCGCATGCGCGCCCGGCCAGCGGCGCTGGCGCGCGTAGAACACTTCCCGCGCGCGCAAGACCACGTAAATCGACAACATCCCGGGATCGTCGTTCAAGGCGCGCGTCCACTGCGGGTGCGCTCGCGCATACTCGTCGTGCAGCGACGGCGTCGAAAGCACGTGCAAGGTTGCCGCGTGACGCGCGAATTCGGTCACGGTCGCGAGATCGATGTTGGTCGCGGCTTCGATTTGCAGGGCGGGAGCCGTCGTGGAGGCCGCGTCGGCCGCGGCCATCCCGGGGGAAGTAGCGGGGGATGGGCCCACCGACGAACTGCGCGAGAGGGACGCGGAGCTCGCGGTCGGGGTCGAAGTTGCGACCACAGGGACGGCGATCGCGCGCGCGCGCGCGTGCAGGTCGGCGGCGTCGGCGGCGGCCTTGTCGCGGTACCTGGATTTGATGTGTTAGTGGATGTGGATCGTGATCAACCGCGCAAACGAAATAAAAAACGTACACGCGCTGCAGCGAAACATAAGTAGCCGTGTCGGCCTTCATGTCCGGCACCGACCCGCGCACGGGCAAGCGGCCGTGCTCGGCAACAAACGACTTGAGCGCGGCACACAGCGCCCAGAACGTGGGCGGCCACGCGCACCCGGCTGTCACGTTGGCAACCGGGTTCGCGACGACGCTGTTGTTGGTCACGGGCGCGTGCTCGTCGGCAGAATCGGCATTGGCTGACATGTCGAGAATGGCATGCTCCAGAACATCCTTCACGTTGCGCGGCACCGACGTGGGAGTGTACGCGAGGAACGCCTGCTTGAGCGCCTCGTCCCAGTTCTCCATATCGGCGGCACTCGCTGCCGCCGAGGCGACCGCCGTGTCGCTCTGGTTCGCGTCGAGCGACTTGAGCGCGGCCTCGGTCAAGCGCGCCGCGTGCCGGTCCTTTTCGGCCTGCACGTACTTGCGGAACTCGCGCGCGGGCGTGTCCTGGTTTTGCGCGCGCCATTCGCGCCACAGATGCAGCAGGATCACCGGGTACGGCACGTGCGTGAGCTCGGCCGAGGTCATGTCGTCAAACGGCTTGAACGTGTCGACAAACGCGACGAGTTCCGGGAACGGGTCGGCCAGGCGCAGGTCGCGCACGGGCGTGTCCGGGTGCGACTCGACAATGTGGTGTGCGCGCGTCACGATGCGCAGCGTTGAGACAAACCCGCACGTCTTGACGACGAGCAAAGGGATCCCGCGCGGCCAGCAGACGCGGTCGAGCGCGAGCAGTGTGGCCGCGGGCACGTGGCCCGTGACGAGGACCAGCGAGAAACGGTCAAAGTAGCGCGGGTGCGCCGCGACAAACGGCGTAATGTCGCTGTCAATGTAGTGCCCGAGCACGTCGTCGTTGAGTTCCTGCAGCAGTGCCGTCACGACCTTGGCGCGCGGCTGGCCGAGGTGCGCGCGCGTGACAAAGAAATTGTTGCCGACGTCGTCGGGCGAGACTTTGGCCGCGTCGATCACGGTAAAGGCGCCGACGCCGGGCAGGACCAGGTTCTTGAGCGCCTCGGTGCCGGTCGCGGTGCCGTTGACGAGGCAGACGTGCGCCTTTTCGAGCGCGGCCTGGCCGTGCGCGTGCCACAGACGCAGCTGCCGGTCGTACTTTTGCGTCTTGTGGTCGGGTGCCATGGTCGAGTCGTCTGTGTTGCGTGCGGGTCGCCGAGGTCGGTCGAGAGCGAGGACGACACGCTGACCGATCCGACGCGGTGGTTGCCGCGTGATGGTGACGTGGTCCACGCCCAGACACTTGTGAGTCACTCATTCGACCGCACCATGTTCTTGGTCGCCTTTCTCGTGCTGCCATCCTGGTCATGGATGGAACAAACTGCACCAACGAAACTGTGCCCTCCGCCCACCTCCACACCATCGACCTCTCCTCTCACGGCGCCGTAATCGCCGCGCGCGCCACGACCGGCGACGCGGCCACAGCCCCATCGCGTTCCGGCATCACAAATACCTTCGCAAACGCCGACGTCGTCTCGGCCTCGTTGGCCGGCACCACACTCTGCGCGACGACGCGGCACCGCACGAGCTCCACGTGCCCGCACGCGAGCGGCACAGCATTCACGGGCACTTCGATGCGCTCGCCCGGTAAAATGTACGCGTGCACCGTGCGGTCCCCCGCAAACTGCACCTGCGGCCCGGCGCTTGCATCCGTACCCTCGGCCACGGGCGGCGTCTCGATCAGGATCGTCACGTCGGCCGTCGAGTTGGCGAGATTCGACACGATAAAAGTCACACCGTGGACCGCGTACTGCACCGCGTAAGGGCCGTACTCGGCCTCGACGACGAGCGCAACAGGTTTGCGGTAAATCGTCGGCAAGCTCATCCCTGACGTGACCCAGGCCCCGTCACCCTCGGGCCGCCGCCACTGCACCTGCACTTTACCCAGCGCCAACTCCGTCGGCTGCGTCTCTGGCCGCCAAAACGTCGTCTGCACGAGCAATCCGTGCCGCCAAATCTCGTTCTTGCGCAGGACCGTGCCGGGCCATGCGGCACCGAGCGGGACCGTGCGCGAGACGACACTGCTCGCGGCGTCGGCGGCGGTCTCGTCGAGCGAAATCGCGCCCAATTCTATGGCCGAGTTGGCCGTCAAGTCGAGTAAGAGGACACGGTCCTCGCGCAACGCCACGGGCCCTTCGGCGAGGGTCAGGACCACGTGCCGCTCGGGCGCGACCGAGTACTGCACGGTGTACGCTGCGTGGAGTGCGACGCGGTGTGTGACAACGGGGCGCGTGGCTTCCGGGTATGGCATCGACGCCGACCACCGCCGCCCCGCGGCGAATCCCATGCTTGGCGAGTTGGGGAGCGACGCGGATCCAGGCGAGCGCGGTGTTGCCGGTACACCGATGGCCGCTGCAGCGGCATGATCGCCGTCCCCATCGAGCACGTCCATTTCCACTTGAATCACAGCCTCGCCCGGCGACTTGGCGACCAAGTAAAACTTAGGCACGTGGTCGGCAGACTTGACGAGCATCTGGATCGCTTTGTGCCCCAGTTCCCCACCACCCACCGGCACCGTCTCGTCGTCGCGCACGAGCCACTGTCCCACAGCCGCGCCCACGAGCCGCGCAACCACATGTAACGGCGCCGCGAGATGCCTCGCCGTCGCGTCGCGCCCGGCATACGGCGCAATCACGACCTGCACGGGCACCTTCTCTTCCAACACCGCGACACTTGGCGCCTCGATCGCGTACTGCAGCATCCAGTGCGGCGGGACGACCTGCACCTGCGACTGCGCCTCCGGTAAGGCTCGGTGCGCCGTGATCGACCCGTACCCGGACGCGGCCGAGAGCGGGACCGGCGGTAAGGCCGCGTCCCCCGAGGGCGGGGCCACGGGGAACCGGAAAATCACTTTATGGTGCGCATTCGCCCAGACCACGTCCACGTTGATCACGGAGAGTTCCGTCACGTCGTCCACCGTGAGTTCCACGGAGAAGTCGATTCCCGTGGGGCCCACGAGGTGCGTGGACAAGGACTTGGCCCAGGGCTGGACGGCGGCGGATGAGACCACACAGGTCGGGTCGTGGTGCACTTCGAAATTGAGTGCCGGGTTATCGAGCGCAACGTGTACGGCGGTAACGTGGTCGAGCAATGGCGGTGCCTCGGGACGCGGACGCACGGCGACGCGCACGACGATCGGGTGGTTCACGGGCACGCGCGCTTCCGTAAAATGCGCGACCACATCAAACAACGCCGGCTGCTCGAGCGTGATTTCGCGCGGCTCTTCGTCATCGGTCCCCGACGGCGTCTCAAACAGCGCGTGAATCTCGTCCATCTGCGCTTTACTCTCGACGGGCGTCCCACCGACTTCGAGACACAGTAGTTCGAGCTTGGTCGCGAGCAAGAGCGCCGTATTCTTGGCGCGATCCGCGGCCTCGGCCTGTTCGGCCAGCGCCGACGCCAATAGTGCCTTCCATCCTTGCTTGCGGTACGTCTTGACAACACGCTCGAGCATCTCGGCGCCTTTACCAAACTCGCCGCACGCGAAATAAACGCTCGCCAATTCTTTGGCCATGAACAGCGTGCTGTGCGTCGCGCGGTGGCGCCGGAAATAGTCGTGTGCCCGCGTCAATAGGTTAAGTCGCACCTGGTCGTGATCCGTCGCCTTTTCGCGATCAACAAACGCCTGCACGGCGGGTGGCAGGTTGGCCATGGCCGCGAGTTGCGGGAGCGACGCAAGCGCCGCGGCCTTGCGCTCCTCGGTCAGTTTGGCCGCGTGATGGTACCACGGGCCGGAAGACTGCAGGTCAGCCGGGAAACTGACGGTGGCTGGGGCGCGCAGGGAGCCAGATCGCTGTACGGCGTCGAGCAGGTCCCCGAACATAGCGTGGAACCGGGATTTCCATTCGTAGAAGGCCCATGCGAGAAGCGGGCACCAGGTCGGCGCGTCAAACCGTTTCGCGACCACATCGATGTGGCCGTAGAAGTTGTTGACGACGTTGGGTGCGCGATCGAGAAGGAAGTTGAGTTTCATCATCTACACATCGCCCAAGAGAGTGTTAGCGCAGCATCAAGCGGATCCAAACTCTAAGAGTACGCACCTTGATGATGATCACGTCAAGCAACAGCTTAGCCTCGTACCACCGCTTCGACACGAGTACCACGTCGGCTGCTTTCCCCGGCGTGAGCTCCGGAATCAAGGCACCGTTGCACAGCGGCTGCGCGTCGGACGACGGTTGCGTCTCGCGCAAAAAGTCGGTCAGTTGCGTATATGTCTCGGTGTAGAGCTTGTAAGCCTCGTCCCAGTCGCCGCGAAGCTCGTGGAAGACGGCCGCCTTGTAGTCGTAGCGGATCAGCCACCCGAGGTAGCTGAGGGCCGTGGGCTCCTGCGTCGACGAGACAGTCATGCGTGCCGGTGATGGTGGCGTGAGCCGCGCGCGCTTTTTGCGGACGGCAGCGGCCTTGGCGGTGTAGAACTTGTGTGCTGGGTCCATCAGGAGCGGCTTGTAGCTACAATGGGGACGTGGTCAGCGGAGTAATCTCGGGAGCGGAATGAGTGATGGCTAGATGACGAACCTTTTGATAAACTGGGCGACATCGCCGTTCTCGGGCAGCAGGAAAATGAACTTGCGATCCAGGCCGGCGGCTTTGCGGATCAGGCCGACGCGTTCCTCGACCCAATCACCCTCTGCCAAAAAAAAGAGTCGCGTCGAATAAGGGCAAACACTGGGGGTAAGAACGAGCATCGATCGTGTTTGAATTTCCGTAAAAATGCAAGAGCACGCACCAATCTTGTGCTCAAACGGCACGACCAGGCAAATGAACAGTTTGACTCCTTGCTCGGCAACCAGCTTGCGCAACGTGCTGATCCGCCCCGCCAACTGCTGGTCGTACTCGCGCTCGACAGCTGTTGCCGCATCACCACTCGGCCGCAATGGTGCGAGCGCCTCGGGCGCCACTTCCGACTTGATGGGGCTCGGCGACCGCGACCGCGAGGTTTGCACAGACGTGCGACGATTGGCAACCAAGGACGTGCGGCGATCGGAGACCACCGACGTGCGCCTGTCGGCGACGACGCCGTCGCGGTAGAGCATGTAAAACGACAAGACGACGGCGGGCAGGTTCGCCGCGTACTTGGTGTGCCAGTAGGGTGCGATCAGGCCGTCCGGGTAGAGCGGGCTCGAGGGACCGGCACGAGGCGAGAGCGGCGAGAAGCGACCCGGGTCGGGGCGCAGCGGGAACGTCGAGAGGAAAAACTGCGAAAAAGAGGGTGGGTCAGCACACGGTTCGCTGGCTTGGCCGCCGGGTGGAGTACCTTGCTGTCGGCGATCTGCACGTGGAATGCATCCTGCTGGAAGGGTCCAGAGGGTACTGCCGTGCCCTCGGCGGGCGGTCGGCGCACAGGCATAACACGGACGGCCGGCGACGATGGCGACGTCGCACCGGGACCGAGTTGCGCAATAATTACATCCCGCAGCTGCGTTGCGAGCGGTGTGCCAGCAATTGTCCTCGAGGGACTGGCAGCCTTGGCAGGATCGGCAGCGGCGGTTGCCGACGCGGCACTGGTCGTCGTCGTTGCACCGTCGGTCGTGGATGCATTGGTCGGCACCGCGGAACTCGCGCTCGACTTGAGGCCAAGCACGGTGAGCAGCAGGCCCGTGTGCGCGACGAATTCGGGCGGGTACGCGTTCATGGTCGCCAAATTGCAGCAGCGTTGAGCCCGGATCTCTTGCACAGCTTGGTCCAAGGGGCGCGCACGACGCGCGGCAATCTATTTGCCCGTGAATGCAGCGAGTCGGGGCGCGGGCGGGTCCAGGAATCGAGCGGAAATCGTTGTTGCAGCAGGTTGGTCGCGCCGAGCAAGAAATCGCGAGCAAGGAGAGCAAGGCAGCGATGCGATGCTACCTCAGGTGACCGTGTCGCAACCGCGGGTTGCGGTGGCCGAAGTGGCGTGCTTCGCCACCAGCCGCTAACCACCTTCCAGCCGTCAAATCAAGCTCATCATGTCGGCCGTGATTGCGAGCACAAATCCAGCGACGACCACGGCAACCACCACATCCAACTCTGCGCAACACAGCCGCGTCACCGTGCTCCAGCTGAGGCCGCCATTCGGCCCCACCTGTACTGGCCCTCGACGCTCCAGCTCAATTCCTTAGGTCTTTTCAAGCGCGCCGACCCGACCAAGTCCTAGCTGCAAACTGGACTACCTCGGCTCGATCTGCGAGTAATCACGCCCTTGGACCCTGATCTGCGGGAACAACACGAGCCGCTCGCCTGCCGTCCACCATGGCCACCTCGGGTTTCTCCATTAAGGAGACGCTCAAGCGACGTACGCATCGCACCCGCAGCAAGCATGCGATGGACCTGCTTGCACAGCACCCCCCTGATCATCGTCTTGGTATCAACCAGGACTCCTCAATGACATGGTCTGCAAGGTGCAGCCGGCCACGAAATGGAAAATCATGGTCGTCGACCCGCTGTCCATGAACATCATCAACCACGCGCTCAAGATCTACGACATTTTGCAAGAGAACGTGACGCGTAGGTGGCCAGCTCCATTCTCCACCACTTGGTCAGCCCAAATTGACGAATTTCCCGTCGGATCACTAGTCGTCGAAATGATCACCAAGAAGCGACAGCCCTACCCAACGCTCGAGGCCATCTACTTTCTTTCATCAACACCCGAAGCCATTGCCTATTTTATCCACGATTTCTGTCCCGGCGGCGGGCGTAAACCGCTCTACTCGTCGGCGCACCTCTTCTTTACTGGCGGTACCTTCTCGCCGCTGCCCCTCACGACGCGCGTGTCCCTTTGGCCCTCCCTCACCCCCGAACTCGCGACCACCTAGTCCTCTCCGACACGCTCATGGACACGATCACCTCGTCGGGCGCGGCAAAGTACATCAAGAATCTGCAGGAGCTCTACGTCGACTTTTTCCCGTTCGAGTCGCGCGTGTTCTCGCTCAACATGCCGTCGTCGTTTTTCCAACTCTACTCGCCCGCCGTGCCCACGTCCGCCGTCGTGCAGGGCGAACTTGGCGTCATGGCCAAGCGGCTCGTGGCCGCGTTCGCGACACTCGGCGATTTCCCGTACGTGCGCGTGCACCGGCTCGCGGATCCGGCCGCGGCGCGCGCGGGTCGGCTTGGGCGACTCGTCTTGACGGAGCTCGAGACGCTGGCGGCGGCAGATCCGAATTTCCCGGTACGTGATTTGCCAATTGCGCGATGTTAACACGCACGAGCCGTGAAGTTCACTCCGCACCGCTCGGTTTGCAGACCATCGACCCGCAAAACAAGGGCACCTTGATCTTCGTCGACCGCGCCATCGACATCAACGCGGCCATCCTGCACGAATTCACCTACCAGGCCATGGCGCACGATCTGCTGCAGCTCGACGACAACAAGTACATGTACGCGGGCGAAGCCGGGCAAGACGAGCCTAAGGAGGTGGTTCTCGACGAGACCGACATGATTTGGGTGCAAGTGCGGCACATGCACATTGCCGAGACTATCGATACGATCATGGCGCAGTTCAATAAGTTTTTGAGCGAGAACAAGGCCGCGAGTTCAGCGATGGGGAATAAGCCCGACGGAGGGTGCGTTGCAGGATTTTTTTTTGTTTGTTCGAAATCGGCGTCGTGCTCGAGGTGAACTCACGTTGTGATGGTGTTTTCAGGTCGGTATCGCTCAAGGACATGAAGGCGACGCTCGCGGCCATGCCGCAGTTCCAGGAGCTCAAGCAAAAGGTGCGTCGATTTGCGTCGACGACCATCGGGTCGTGTGACATCATTCCCGGTCCTGACATTCTCTGGTCGCAATCTAGTACTCGATTCACATCAGCATGGCGCAAGAATGCATGACCGTGTTCGAAAAGCTCAAGCTCGCAGAAACGGGTGCCGTGGAGCAGGACCTGGCGACGGGCGAAACGGCCGAGGGCGAGAGGCCAAAGGACGTGGTGCGAACCATGATTGAGCTGCTCGACGATCCGATTGTCACGTACGTAATTTCAAGTCGGTTCTGGTCCACTTTTCTTCTCAATCTTACTCAAGCGCAACCGTTACCTAGACCTTACGACAAAGTGCGATTGCTCATTCTGTTCATCGTACACAAGGAGGGCATTCAAGAAAGCGACCAGCGCAAGCTGCTCGCGCACGCTGACATTGACCCGCAGCTCGCCGAGAGTATCGTCAACCTGTGCAGGTTAGGCGTGCAAGTAACACGGGTTCGTTAATCTTCAAATCGCATCGTGCGCCCACGTACCTCTCCCTGACTGCGTCTTCCCGACGACCAACAGGAATCGAGACGAACGCGGCGCGAGCCGCGCAAAAAGAAATCTACCGAGCCGTTCCCGTTCGAACTCTCGCGGTACACGCCCGTTGTCAAGACTGTCATGGAAGACCACTGCGCGAACACGCTCGACGTCGACCAATTCCCGTACCTCGGCCCGTCCCCACTCCCATCTGAAACCCTCGCTCGCCCGGGCGGCACGTCCCTCCGCTCGACAAAACCGAGCTGGCAAAAGCGGCCCGCGGGGGGTGAGGAGGGAAGGGTCAGGTGCATGAGTGGATGGAATGAGAAAGAGCCACCCGTGGGCTACGGCTGATAAAAGAGAAAAATCAGAAGTGAGTAAAAAATCTGCAGATGATATAGAACGGGTTGCTTCTTGATAGTTTT
>GG745331.1:181364-211298 GCA_000151295.1 Allomyces macrogynus ATCC 38327
CCGCCGGCGCCGCCCGCGCCGCCCGTCGGGCCCGATCACGTTCGTCGTTGAGTGCGACGGCGGCGACGACGCCCCCGATGATTTCCCCCCGCGGTGCCAGTGCGGCGCCGCACGATAAAAAAGAAGAAAAAGCTTTTTGGATTTTTTTAAAAAGGGGGGGGGGGGGGGCTGGGCATAGTTGCGCGTTATGATTCCCGGTTTTGTTGATTATTTCTGGCCGGATCGTTGGGTGTGGAAGTTGCTATCCACGTCATTGGCTCAGAGAGCGGGCAGAAGGGAGGACCAGTGTCAGCCAGGAGCCCGCGAAAAAAAGGTCAGGTGGAGAAGGAAGAGATCCAAGTAGATCCTCGACTGCAAGTAAATATTGGCTTCTCGCGAAAAGACGGGTGGTGTTGGAGATGTGCAGTCGCGTGGTGGAGTGATGGCAACTCTGGCAACTTCTTCAAAAGCGGCAGACCAGTTCCTTTGACGTCTGCCTACTCCCTCGCTCCCATATTTATTCACTCGTCCACCACTTCTCACAATAGCCTGCACGACACTTGACCGCAGGCTCGCCAAATCTCGCCATCTCGTCGCCACGCCCGCCGACGTTCAAATACTCTGCTGGCTGTCAGTCAAGGCTGGAACTGACCATGAACAGGTATAAATACCACCACCAGGTCTCCGTTGGCCCTGCCACAGCGTTCTGATATGGAGATTGATTTGATTGTGATCCCAAAAACAACTTCCTGCCCGTGGTCGCCCGAGCCGGTCGCCTTCCGTCCAAGACACGGCAGCTTTGCGCACGACCGCGTATGCCTCGGTCGCTCGCACGGCCGGCAAGAGGACCGGCGTTAAGCCCGGCAGTATTTCGGTGTCGCGTTCCCGCCAAAGTCTGGTTCCAGACCATCGAGGACGCGCTGACCGCATCGAACCACATCCGCCTGTTCCACCTCAAACCAGTGGCATGGGCCGACACGATTCCTGGTATCGGCGTCGATTTGGCCAAGCGGTGGGACAAGGAGCTTCGTTGGGTGCTGTTGGCGGCGATGGGGCGAATTTGGGTCGAGTCGTCTTCGACGTCGTTCACCACGGCGACTGGTCCCTTTTCCTTCATCAAACGCACTTGGGCGTAACTTGAGGACGAGGAGCGTCGTGTGTCCTTTCGTTTCCGCGTGGAAATGAAGCGTTGCGTTGGTTTGCCAGTTGATACAGGAATGTATTTTTTTCTCCAATGTAAAAGCACAAACGCGAACCAAAATAATCGCCAATATCACACCCGCGTACAACCCATCTCAGAAGGTGGTCGTCGACAACAACTCCTTCTCGCGCTTCAGGTACCGGAACGCGGCCATATTGCGCCCAATCACATCCCGCTGCCGCTCGAGCGCCTTGTGCACGTGCGCCTGCAAGTTCACGAGCGACGGGCGCAACGCGCGCGACGCCGTGATTTGGTGATGGTGCACCTTGAGCAAGAAAAACAGGACTCGGCACGTCACGGCCAAGTTCCACTCGCGCTCGGCCCAATGATTCGCGAGTTCGAGCAGCAGCGGGATCCATGAGAACGGAATCACGAGCAGTGCCGCCTCGAGATCGGCCGACCGAATCTTCTCGATCGTGCTAAGCACATAGGTTTCCGGGTCCGGCATGTTCATGGCCTGCAGGATAATGTTGGGCGTAAAGGGCTCGCCCGAGAGCTTGTGTTCGGCGATCCGCTCGCGCTCGTCCTTGGCGAGTTCGAGCGCCTCGAGAATGCGTTCACCGGCTTTGAGCGACTCGGCGGTCGCCTGCGCGACGTCGTCGGCGCCATCGGCCGCGTCATTCGCGGCCTCAAGCAACGTTTCGTCGGCGGCCTCGTCCATTTCGCGCTCGCGCTCCTCGACGAGGAACAGCTGCTCGTCGGTCTTTTCCCAGACGCGCAGCGACCGGTCGTGCGAGCCCGACAGGATAAACGACCCGTGCTTGGCGACGGCAAGTGCCCAGACTTCCGACAAGTGGCCCTGCAGCGTCGTGATATTTTCAAACTTGTCCATGTCCCAGTACTTGATCGACCGGTCCTTAGAGCACGAGAACACATAGTGCGTGCCCCAGACAAACTTGACGGCCATGATTGAGTCCGAGTGCGCAAACAATGACCGGTGGCAGTCGCCGAAATCGAGGCCCCAGACCTTCAAGTTCTTGTCGGCCGACCCTGTCACGATCAGCGTGTTGTCCGACGAAATGTCCATGCACAGCACCGGCAGCTTGTGCCCGTAGAGCGACAGCGAAAACTTGAGCGAGTCGTAGTGGAAGACCTTGACCGTCGCGTCGAGCAGCGAGACGGCGAGCAATTGCTGGTTGGGCGAAATGACGACCGACAAGACTTCGTCGGACAGCTTGAGCGTGCGCGTGTGAATCGCCGTGAGCCGGTTCCCCTCCTCCTTGATCAGCGCAAAGTCCCAAAACTTGACCTGCTTGTCGGCCGACCCGGTCACGAACCCCGTCTTGTCCGGCGTCAGGTAGATGCTCCAGATGGCGCCTTCGTGCGCGTCGATCGTCTCGACGAGCGACGACGTGGCAATGGAAAAGATTTGCAGCTGGCCCGACTTGGTCCCGACCAAGAGCTACGAACGAAAACGAGCGGTTTAGCGGAAATAACCACGAATCCGGCCGCTGAGGACAAGGAACAACGTACATATTTGCCACCTGGTACAAACGCAACGCTCAACGAGTACCCGGACTCCATGCTCCGGATACACGTACCCGTGCGCACGTTCCAGACTTTGACCAAGTTCGTGCCCGCACTCGCCGCGAGCTCGTCGTCCTGCGACAGCGTCACGGCGCGAATATCACCACGATGACCTGGCATTTCAACCGCATGCTGCTTTTGCACGGCCTCGTCGGACACGGCAAACGTCTCGATCGAGTTGTTGGCCAGCGACGCCATGAAATGGAACTGCGGGCCCTTCTTCCCCTTACCAACGACCGTCGGTGCACCCGGTGGCGGTGGGCACACGTCGAGCGACCGCACTTTTGCACCCGCAAGTGCGACAAACACGGCCGAGATTTCGTCGGCCGGGGTCAGAACCACGTCCTCGGCGGCAGCACCGTCAGCGGTAGCAGCAGCGCCCTTCTCGCGACGCCGCTTCCGCCGGCGCGCGAGTTTACTACTGGCCTCGTCGGGCGAGAGCACCTTGAAGACCTGCACCTGCGTGTCGACGCAGGCCGCGACGAGGTACCGGTGGCATGCCGAGAACCGCAGCGAGACGGCGCGCTGGGACGACACTTTTTTCAAGTCGCCGTGGAACGTGATCGCGCGCGTCGGTTCGTCGAGCATAGCCACGTCGCCATCGGCGGATGAGGATGGTGGTTGCGCGTCGGTCGTCACCGTCGTGGTGGTGGAGAGAATCTGGTCGAGGTGCACGGCATTCACCTTATGCACCTTGATTTCCTCGCCGGCCGAGACGAGCGTGAGCATTTCTGGCGGGTCCTGCCACATGTGGGTCACGGCCATGGCCCACACTTCGCTGCGGTGCGTGACGACCGTTTCGACACACGCGTTCGTGGCCAAGTCCCACGCCTTGACGGTCGTGTCCTTGGACGCTGAGAGCAAGTGTGCCGGCGGCAAGTCGGCCAGGTGCCGGTGCAATTGCCGGTCGTGTTTCCGGTCGACGTCGAGCGACTCGGCGCGCTGCTGCAGGGCCGCGCCCGACGGCACAAACACAAGCGACGTGATCTGGTCCTTGTGGCCCTTCAACCGCGCCTTGCCGGCCTCGCCGACAATATCCCACAGCACGATTTCCGTGTCAGCCGACCCGGACGCGAGCGTCGTGCCCGCCGGATCAAACGCGAGTGCGGTCACGGCGCCCTTGTGGCCGCGGAAAATGACTTGCGGCGTCGTCGAGGACCGCATCGTCCAGACGCGAATGCTGCCGTCGTTGTACCTAGATTCGAGAATGCAATCATCAGCGCTCGCGTCGTCGTGGATGGCAGGGGTGCGCGGTTGGCCGTACCCGACGGCAAAGTGGTTGCCCTGCCTCGTGCGTGCAATGCACGTCACCTCGGCCTTGTTCTCGTCGTCGCGCCATGTCGTGACGGGTTCGGCCTTTTTGCAGTCCCAGACGATCACGTCTTGCAGTGCCGGCGCGATGGCGAGCCGGCCCGTCACGTCGGCGACGAGGTTGGCGCCGGTCGACGCGACGACGCCGAACGTGCGCCCGGGCACGTAGCGCAAGTACGCCTTGACCATGGTTCAATTTAATCGGGTGCTGTTGCTGTTGTTGCGCGAGGGGTTGCCGGAAACGGTCCAAGAAACGGGCTGATGGCTGGATATAACAGGTTCCGATGCGTGTGCTCGTGGTGATGCTGCGGGTGTGCTGGCTGCGTCGCGATCGGTGCGGCCTGTCGAGGTCGTGGTTGCCAGCGATGGAGGTGTGATCAGCGCGAGCGGTGCGCAAAGAGCGCGGTGGTCACTTACAGTCAGCTGATGTGTTGCTGGGTACTTCACGTCTCTCGCTCGCAATCTGCAGTTGCCGCCTGCTGCACTCGGCCATCTCCCCCTTAGCGCGCTCCGAAAACTTGCTGCAGTCGCTGTTTTGAAAGCCGAAGAAGTGTTTGATGCAGTCAGGAACGAACACCACAAGTGCGGGCCCAAGCAGCACGCCGCCAGCAGCACGACCAACCGCTGCAATGGCCGGCCGACCACCCGCCATGAACAAACGTTCGTCCATGACCGCGCAAGCCGCGGCCCTGCAAGCGTTCAACATGGAGCTCGTCAAAAGTGCCGGCTCGCCCGTCGTCTCTCTCCTCAACCACGCCGCACAACACCTATCTGACGGTGCAGTCTCAGGATAGCCGTCGAACAGCTGCGCACGACGCTCGCGAGTATCACGGCCACGATACAAACCGAGCAGCAATTGCGCGACCAAACGCAGGCCGAAATGGACCGACTGAGCCGCGACTTGCAGCAGCGCGACGCGACCTTAGCGACGTTGCGGACGCACCACGACGAGATTGCGGGCGCGTTGAGCAAGGCTGAGGAGGCGTACGCACAGGTACTTTGGGTCAGCGGTCCCGTTATTTTGGAGGGTGGAGAGCTCACGCACCCGGGTGGTTTGATGACGCAGATTGTCGAGAGTTCGCAGGCGTTGCTGACGTCGGTCAAGCGTGACGCTGAGCACATTGCCGCGGGGCAGCGGCGTACGTGAACGTTGTGCTCTGCCCCCGCGTGGTCGTTCATGTGTTCTGACGCGCGGACCGTTTCGAATAGATGCGAGGAGAATCCCGCGGTAATATTGTGCAAATGAAGTCGGTTTTGTTTGACCGTCACCTGAACCCGTTGAGTGCACGTTCAAGTAAAAAGAAGACAAGTCGCGTGTTACGCGCAGCGCGACCGTGAGCGCACCATGGTGGTCGGGTCCCTTCCACTGGCACCCGTCCCGTTCTTGGCCGACATGCGGGCACGCGACCCAGAGGACGACGAGGAGAGCGACGGGCGTATTGGCAACGAAGAGGTACCGCGAGCGGCACTTGGAGACGGCCAGGAACCTATGGGGACGACGACCTGCGTCATTTGGCAGGCCACAGGGTGCGGACGGCAGGGTGGAGAGGTCGCACCAGCTCAAGTCAAGTTGAATCGTGTGAAAGATCATGGGCGATCCGGCCACGGGGAAAGACAGACCTGGTCGTATCGGTGGAGATGCAAACGTTCATGTCTCGCCCTCGCACAAACTCCAGCTCACGATGATGAAAAACGCAACTGGACGGATTTGTCGGCGTTGATCCAGTCTGAGTCCATGGGAAGAGCTGGTCCCACCACGCGCGAATACCATCGTCGCCCTTTTTCGGGTCCCGAGCAAAGACCGCAGCGTCGGGACCGTGGAGCAAGGCCGTCGCGGGCCTTGGTGCGCGTTGCACCGGGTTGAGGAAGAGCAGCGTGCCCGTGACAGCCGGGTGCGCCGTCAGATCCGCGAGCAGGTCGCTGGAGTCAGTTGCGGCGGCCATTTGCGTCAAGTCGGTGTCGCGTTGCGCTCGTTGCAGCGGCAGATGCAGGTCGACCGCAGAAAGTGGAGCGAAAGAAGCGATCGCATCGCCGCGCCTTGGTGCGGTTCGGTTCTGGTCGCGGCCACCCCAAGCCAGCCCGCCCCGCCCTGGGGCCCCCCTGTCACGAGGAGGCGCTGCCATTCGAAGGGGCAAGTCGAACCGCATCTCGTGATGCTGTGCCCCCTCCCCCCCCCCCCCAGGACAACTTGAGTCGCGTCGGGTCGCACCCGTCTGTGAACCACCACCACGAGGCCACTCCACCACCACACGCCGCTTTGGCTGCCTTGACCTGCACCTGCCTTGGCCAATCCGCCTCTCTTCCTGCTGACAACCTGCGATCTAAGGTTTCCACCATCTCCTCACCCTTCCTATTGCCCGCCAAGCAGTTGTGCGCACGCTCGCCACCCGACTGCCGCAGTATCCGCGCTGCTCCCAGTCAATCTCGCGCGCAAATCCGTCGCCAACGCGCCCTCTCCCGCACCACCACCACCACCGACTTTGCCACCTTTTCCGCACTCAACGGGTCCCATTTCGACAACAACGCACGACCAGCACCAACCCGTTGCGCCCGCGTGCTTGATTGTTGCTCACGAGCCCGCACCCATTCCTCGAACCCTGCACGACGTTTGCCAACTCGCCGGCCTGCCCAACCAGTTGCTCTCCTGTGCTTCAAGCACCGACGCCAACCGCATCTGATCCGGCGGATCCCGCTCCGCAAGCCTGCACCCGCGCATTTCCAACGACACCATGGACATTGTCCTTGACTACGCAGATCACTACGCGCTCGACACTGTGTATTCGCACATTGCGAGCGCGTTTACCGCGACGCCGTGGCACGACATCGTGGACGCCCACTTACTCGTGCGCGACTCGCTCGTACGGCAAGGATGGACGCTGTTCTGGCTCAATGCCATTGGCGCCATCATTCTCTACCTGCTGCTCGCAACAGTCTCCTTCTACACCATCTACGACCACGACCAAATGAAGCACCCGAAATTCCTGCCCAACCAAATCGCGCGCGAAATCAAGCTCAGCGTGATTGCGCTGCCGCTCATGTCGGCGCTCATGCTGCCCTTGTTCCTCTGGGAAGTGCGAGGGTACTCGAAGCTTTACGACAATGTCGACGAGTATGGGTGGGGGTACTTGATCGCGACAGTGCCGCTCTACCTGTTCTTCACGGACATGTGCATCTACTGGTGCGTTTGCATTGGATGGCGATGTTATCGCGATGGATTGATCGCACGACGCGAACGCGACTGATCATTTGCATCGCTATTGCCAGGATCCACCGGTGGGAGCACCACCCGGCCGTCTACGCCTACGTGCACAAGCCGCACCACCTGTGGAAGGTGCCGACGCCGTTTGCCGCGTATGCGTTCCACCCGGTTGTACGTGACCCCCCCTCCGTTTTAACGCGCGCGCCCCGTCCATGCGCTCACGCTCTCTCCCTCTCTCTCCCTGCGCTTATAGGACGGATTCCTGCAAGCGCTGCCGTACCACATGTTCCCCTTCATCTTCCCGCTGCACAAGTACCTCTACCTCGGCCTGTTCCTGTTTGTCATGATCTGGACCGTCTTCATCCACGACGGCGCCTACTTTGTGTCCGGCACGTTCATCAACGGCGCGGCCCACCATACCGTACACCATCTCGAGTTCAACTACAACTACGGCCAGTACTTTACGCTGTGGTTCGTACTCCTCCTCCACCCCTTTTCCGGAACACGTACAAGAACCTTACCCCCAGCTCGCTCCGTGCAGGGACATTCTCGGCGGCTCGCACAAGACGCCAACGCTCGAGAACACGATGCCGCAAAAGGGCAAGTTGACGCAGAACATGGCGTCCACGTCCGACGTGCAAAAGTCGGGCAAGAAGAAGCGCGACTGAGCGGCGTCCGCGACGGTTTTTCCGCGGAATCTTTATGCGACGCGACGCGTTTGCTTGCGCGCGCCCGACGCCGTCACCGACGCATGCGACGCGGCGGCACACCACTTGCCGCGCCTTACGCTCGGGGGGACCGAGGCGGATCGCGTGGCGCGCGCACGGCGCGCGCGAATCATTTCAGTGCCCTCCTTGATCAATATACTTTTGCCGGTTTTGGTTTGTGCGTGCGCGCGGGGTGCCGGAGATTTGGCCAGTAGGGGGGCGACGTGCCAGGGCGTTGGTGGGGGACGGTGTGTGGTTGGCGGCATTCAAGGGGAGGGTTGGTGGAGTGGAGGAGAGAAGGGATGTGGAGTGCCAGGGCCGGGGATTTGGCCTGTGTGCCGAGGTCGTCGTTGTCCACCAAGGAGAAACCCAACGCGAGAGAGCATTCCACGCGCCGACGTGGCCGCTTTCTAAATCGATGCGCGCGCGCGCGCATAAGGATCCGCGCTGTTGTTGTGCGGGAATGCTTCTCGCGCGGACGTTGTCGCGGTCACAAATCGCGATGAAAAACTATTCTCCCGACTCGCAGTTGCGAACTGCGACGACGGTGCGCATTCGCGGGTCGCAACAGCTGGGCATGAACGAATCGCGAGACGTGCTGCGATGACCATCTCTCTCTCGCGGCCCGGAGTGCAAAGGACAGCGTACGCGAACAGATCGGCAACCGGTCCTCGACGACCAATATAATCTCCCTGAACGCGACACGAGGAGGATAAGAATGGGTAAAAGAAATCATTGGGAACCTCCACTGCCGGCTCGCCAGTGCACGACCGACTGCATGCTGGTGCACCGAGCGTCCCGACGAAACCAATCGAGCGGCATACCGAGTCCACCAGCATACGCTCCCGCTGCTGGACCCGGTTGACCAGCACCTTGTCCTGCCCCCGGACCCGGTCCACCCGCGCGCCGGTCCGCCGACGGCAAGTCTGCTTATGCGCCAAACTCGGCGGCCTTGCCCGTCTACACACCCACCCGAACACGTCGCGTCAGCACACCGATCCCGCAGCCCAACCGAAAAACGTCGTACCTGCAACAGCGCGACAATCAACCCAAACATGCCAATAACCGACCCGAAAATGCCAATCACGAGCACCTTCACAAACAGTGCCGCGTCGTGCGCGTCGGCAAGCGCCGTTGACGAGCCCGTCAGCCCCACCGTGAGCCCGCAGGCAATGTTGCACAGGCCGACGGTCAGCCCGGACCAGAAGAGCGAGTAGCCCGTGTAGTAGTGCGAGGCCGTAAACGTGAGCGGCGAGACGTTGCCAAGCTTGGCGGAGAAAACGATCGCAACAATAATGCCGTAAATGGCCACGGCTTCGCAGAAAATGATGCTGGATGGTGGGGAGGGGATGGTCAGGGGTTCGGTTCGTGCGTGGAGGGGTGGAGAGAGAGAAGTGGCGGACGGACCTGACCAAGTTCTTGGTCGTGATCCGCGGCACGCGCACGCCGGCACCGAGAATGCTCACGCCGACAGCAAAGATACCCCTAGATCGCGTCCACCGTCAATGTCGACCCTTGTCACGGAACGAACGAGCTCACGAGACGCACCACGCGGCACCGACAACCGACAGGCCAATCGCCAGCCCAATACCAATTGACGCCCACATGTAGGGCGAAATGGCGAGCAAGTAGTAGCCGACATTGAAGGCCTCGCCGTAACCCGTGAAGAGCAGGTACAGGGCAATGACCGTGACGACGGCCGACGTGTAGGAGAGGAGCGCGGCCGGGTTGGTCGCGAGTGACTTGTAGTACTGCATGATGGTGGCCTTGCCGATGCTTGTTGTTGGAGTATGGTTGGCTACGAGCAATTCGGGGTCAAGCGAGTCCCCTGCGCTGTGCGTTGAGGTCGTGCGGCCGTGTGCCGTGGGATGCGGTCCAATCAGCCGCCGTTAACAGTTGCTTGACAGGTGAGGAATGTCGGGGACGTCGAGCAGCACGGAATGCGACGGGTGCAGCGCGTCCAAGGCTGCCAGGGGGGCTGGTTGAATGGACCGCGTCGACTTGGACGCGGAGCGGAGATCACGGCTGCAACGTTTGCGACGCGACCGCGACCGGAGTAACGTGACCTTGGCCCCGCTTGCAGATTTACGCGTTTTTTCGACTTGGCCAAG
This sequence comes from Allomyces macrogynus ATCC 38327, assembly GCA_000151295.1. Classification (NCBI taxonomy): domain Eukaryota; kingdom Fungi; phylum Blastocladiomycota; class Blastocladiomycetes; order Blastocladiales; family Blastocladiaceae; genus Allomyces; species Allomyces macrogynus. The sequence goes on from GG745331.1 coordinate 191,400, forward strand.
GCGCCGACAAAACCGGCCCCAGTTTCCGCTTGCTTGCTCCCTCTCTTGCCGGCGCCCTTCATTTTCGAGTTCCGGCCATTGTTCAACCCGTCGCCACCAGCTCCTTTCCGCAGCAGCAAGTCCACGACGTTGGAACCGCTTGCACCAACGCTCCCCAAGTTGCAGCAACTGTCGCCGCCGTGCAGCACAAGCGCAGCAGCTCGAACCTGAACGGAAATATCCAGCCATCGACACGCTCTCGACCGGCTGTTCGACACCAAGACCAGCACCAGCAACCCATGATGGCCTCGCTGCTTTCCTGCTGGCTTGCGCCCAAGAAACCCGAAGATAACGACACGGACCCAGACGCCGACGTGACCGACGCACCCGCCTCGACTGCGTCCACCGTGCCGGACGTACACGTCGACAACCCGCCCGCACCCACGTCTCCATCAACGACCGCCTCCGGAGCATCTTCGGGTGGAGTCGGCAGGCCGTCATTGTCTCCAACATCCAGTCTGTCTCGCCCGACACGCGCTGCTTCTCCGCCGAGGTTATCGCCGGCCGCGAGCGCGAGCCCACGGGTCCAGCAGTCGGCGCTACCACCACGAAACCAGAGTGCGTTTCTACCCCGTCGTGCTTGGTCACCCTATCTGCGACGACGCTGACACCATGCCTCGGTAGACCGCACGCTCCTCTCGCCCGTATTCCCGACCCTCTCTTCCGCGCAACGCGTCTCGTCCCCCTCCTCGCCGGCACGCAAAAAGGTGGGCCTGGGACCAGGCCATTCGCCGCTCGACTGGGCGAGACTCAAGTCGTCAGGCGCCGACTTGAAGGGCGCCGACCCGGCGACGGTGCGGCTGACCATGGAGGAAGTCGCCAAGCACACGACCGAGGACGATGCATGGACGGTGTTGCACGGCAAGGTCTACAATTTGACGCCGTACATGAAGTACCACCCGGGTGGCGTCAAGCAGCTCATGAAGGGCGCCGGCAAGGACTCGACGCGCTTGTTCAGTACGTGCTGGACGTGATTGGCCGGGTGGAGAAAAATGCTGTGCTGACCGGCATTGTTATTCGTGTAGTGGCGATTCACGCGTGGGTCAATGCCGAGTACTTGCTCGACGCGTGCTTTATTGGATACCTTGAGCAATAGACACACAGTAGATGTTTCTTTTGTGTGCAGTCTGTGATGAGAGGCCATCAAATCGCGCTGAGCGCTTGGTTCCACTCCACCACGCTTCCCCGCATCCTCGCCGCTGCCACGCTCCTCCCACGACAGCATCGGGAGCAACCGCATTGTTGTATTTTTGAACTGAAACGCACACGGGCTGGTGAGGCCAGTGACTTGGCCAAGTTTAGCCCTTGGTTGGGTGGCGCGGGCCAGGCGTGGGTTGGCAACGTTGCTCACCAAGTCACTGCTCTAAAGTGTATCCCTTCCGGCTGCCGACCTTCGCTCTTTCTCCCTCATCCTCTTTTCGAGCAAGTTTTGCACGCGACCACAACAACCGATCCCCGACAACTACCAACCATGCTGCACCTTACGGCCTCGTGCGCCCGGACAGGCGTGGGACGAGCGGCCTTTGCTGCTGCAACATGCCCTACCGGATGGGCCAGCACCCGCTCGACATTCCTCGCGAAGATGCCTTCGAGGACCCTCATGTACATGAGCCCATCCCGACAAAACCCCGCGCTCCGGTCTGGAATGTTGCCCGTCCGACGCTCGCCAAGCGTTGCGATCATTCCGCGCCGGAACCTGGCGTTTACCAACATTTTTGTCCGCATTGGGTTGATTCTGGCGAAGACGCACATTTTCGACCGCTTCCGGCCCAAGGACGGCCCGTGGTACAAGGACTGGCGAATTATTGCGACCGGGTTCATTATCAGTGGATCGGGCGCATATTACTTTTCGCATCTCGAGGAGGTGCCGTTTTCACGTACGCAGGCCAGCCGACCTTCATGGACCATCACGAATGAACGGCCGATGCTGATTGCGCTGATACTTGCCAGACCGGATGCGATTCATTTCGCTGTCACCCGAAGCCGAGGCCAAAGTTTCCGAGGCCGCGTACCAGGAAATTATCATGCAATACTGGCCACGGCTCTTGAAAGTCGATCATCCGGTTTGTGATTGGACAGCCGATGTGAGTGTTTGCAGCGACAGTGGCTGATGGTGGTTTCTTTCCAGCTCGTGAATGTCGTGCACAAAGTGGCATCCGACATTATCAACGGTACGCGCAATTGATCGTTTGCTTTCATCGTTGCTGGTAACATTGACTGACGTGTGGAATCGTGTCGTAGCGGCTGAACTCGCCGACAAGGCCGAATGGGCGGTTCATGTCGTCGACGCGCCAGGTCCATTTGCATGTTTCTTTGCGTGCGATACTCTCTCGAAACTGCGTGGCTCACAATGCACCCTTGTGACATGTAGAAATTCCCAACGCCATGGTCCTGCCTGGCGGCAAGATCTTTGTGTTCACGGGCATCTTGCCGATTTGCAAGGACGAGGACGGCTTGGCCATTGTATTGAGCCACGAGATTGGTACATTCTCATTTGCACCGCTCAACAAACGGGTGGATCGCGCTTCGTTTCTAATTGACTCGTGTTGCTTCTGTAGCACACCAATTGGCGCGGCACACCGCTGAACAGCTCTCGCTCGAAAACATTTTGACCTACGTGAGTTGATCTCCTGCTCGATTATTTGATTCCCGAGTGGTCGGCTCACTTACGCCATGTCCCGCACAACATAGATGCGTCTTGGCCTCGCCTTCTTCTTTGACTTGGCCATACTCGACGTATCCGCGTACGTCACAGAACTCGGCATCGAGTTGCCTTTCTCGCGCGAAATGGTGCGCTCTTCATTCCAACACTCCCGCTCTCCTCTCTTTCCGCCCTCCTCACCCTTCTCCACCCAACTCATTCCCAGGAACACGAAGCTGACCACATCGGCCTCCTCCTCGCTGCCAAGGCATGCTACGACCCGGCCAAGGCCGTCGAGTTCTGGGAACGCATGGCCGCGCTCGAAGCCAAGAATGCCGACGACAGCGAAGATGCCGACGTGGTGCAGTTTTTCAGTACGCATCCGGCAACGCTCGAGCGGATTGAACGGATCCAGGCGCAACTCGAGGAGGCCGAGGGGCACCGCCCGGAATCGTCGTGCGACCAACTCAAGGAGGAGCTGGATCGGCCGAATGGGATGGCCGCGTGGATCCGGCGCGCGGTGGAGAAGGCGCGCGGGAAGGCCAAGCACAACGTGGAGGTGCTGTTCAAGCTCGAGCCGGCCAAGTGAGCGGGCAGGGTGGTGGTGGAGCGGCCGGGTGCGGGGTGGGCCGGTTTGTGAGCCCTGCGTGGATTGTAGCTTTGGATGGAAAATTGAAATAGAGAATAGAGAAGAAGTTTTGGCGACGGCCTACATCTACACCCTTTCACGCACCCTGATATCGCATTTGCTGCTTGAAATCAGCACAGCGACCACGCCCACCCCCGCAACCTCCTGCACAAACGGCCAGCTAGTGAGACCAAGAGCCAGAGACATGAGCTTTCAGTTGGTCCGCTGCAATGTCCGCCGACTTGTCGAGAACGATGCGCGATCATTATTTCTCCTTTCGCGACGCTTTTCGAGCTGGCAGCTAGCATACGCCCAACACCGGACACCAGATCCTCAACGACAAGAACAATGCGAAATCTTGCGACCTCACGCGCCTGGACCTGCATGGGCCGCCGTGGAGCCGTCGCCTCTGCGACGCATACGACCAGACATTATCAGCCATTGCTCAAGATAGCACCGTCGCGCAGCCTGTACATGGGCCCATCTCGGCAAAATCATGGGCTGACGTCTGCGCTGCCGTCTGCGCTGCCGCCATTGCGTCGCTCGCCTATCAGTACGACCCGCGTGCCACGCAGGAACCTGGCGTTTACCAGTATTTCCGTCCGTGCCAAGAGCTTTGACACAAGGACTGGCGATTTATTACGACTGGACTTATTCTCGGCGGGTCGGGCGCGTATCATCTTAAATATTATTCGCACCTCGAGGAGGTGCCGCTTTCGCGGTCAGTCGACCCTGATCATGGTGCGCGGCAACTAGGCCGTCGGCGCTTCATTTCACTGTCGTCTGAGGCCGAGGCCAAGGTGGCCGAGGCCGCGTACCAGGAAATGATGGTGGAGTATGGGCTGCGGCTTTTACAAGACGGCCATCCGGTTCGTTGCACTATCAATCCCGCCACACCCGCTGCATATTCGATGGCTCAGGCACATTGTGACCCAGATCGCGACGGTGTTGCACAAGGTGGCCTGGGACGCTATCAATGGTACGCGAAACAGATTTTTCGGCCGCGATGTTATGAAAATGACTGACGACTGACCGTTCGTTTCGCATTCAAGCGGCCGAGCTTTCTGACAAGGCCGATTGTCCAATTCATGTCGTCGATGCGCCCGGTAGTTATCAGGTTTTGACTGCGGCGCCCGCTCAAAAAGTCCTGGCTCACAATGCACATTTGTGTCAGGTGGAGAGGCCCAATGCCATGGTCCTGCCCGACGGCAAGATCTTTGTCTTCACAGGCATTCTACCGATTTGCGTGGACGACGGCCTGGCCGTTGTTTTGGGCCACGAGATTAGTTCGTGCTCGCCCAAGCCATTTATTGAAGTGGGAGGAACGCGCTCTGTCTCTCATTTTTTCGCTTTCGTCTGTCTGTCTGTGGCCCACCAGCTGGCACGTCATACCGCTGAACAGCTGGCAATTGAAAACATTATGGCCTGTCCTAAGAGGAGAATCCGCATCAAGCTGGACCGCTGCTGACTTCCCAGTCTTCCGTTCGAGTGAAGACGCGCTTCGGCCTCGCCCTTCTCTTTGATCTGACCGCTCTCGATGTCTATTTTGCACGCAAGTGCGCTTTTCCTTATCAAATAAGTAAGAATTCCGCAAAACCACGATCTCACTTCTTTACCTGATCTTTTGTTTTTTAGGAACACGAGGCCGACCATCTCGGTCACTTTCCGACTGCGCGCGCGTGCTACAACCCGACCACGGCCATCGAGTTCTGGGAGCGGTTTGCTTTCATCGAGTCCCTTTTCGAAGACGACGAGGAGCCGCCGGTGATGCAGTTTTGGAGGACGCACCCGGCCATGACCTAGCAGGTTGAGCGGATTCGAGCGCAACTCGAAAATGCCGAGGCGCAACGCGTTGAAAACGTAGTGCCGTATTTTCCTGGGTGAACTGGACAGGCCGAACAGGATGGGCACGCGGATCAAGCGTGTCGTGACCAAGGCGCGCGCCAAGGCTAATCACGACGTGGAGGTTCCGTTCCGGCTTGATCCGGCCGATTTCGATTGATGCAGACAGGTTGTGGTTGCACGAGAGGCACAGTGTTGGTCGGTCATTGCGATCCAATTCGGTTTTGTTGGTGAACGAGTGCAAGACAGATAATGAGAAGATTGCCGGATGTGAACGGTTACATTTTTGGGATTTCTTATGTCGCGTCTGCCATGCCAGTGTTGCTGGGATCCTTGCTTGGCCGATTCTTTTCTCGTCCGTCAGCCACAAACTTGGGGCCGCATTCGGTGAAGAATCTCCCAGGACATGGATATTCCATGAGCGCATTCGCAGTATGCTGAGTATGGTCGCGGGGTCATGAGGTGACTTCCTGCGTTTGTCTGATGCCCTGGTGGTCACAGCAGTCACAACTGCTTCCACTGCCACCCCTCCACTTCATATCACTCCAACCTCTGCCGCTCTCGTTCGCTCTGGCTTCACAAAAATATCGCAGGTATCCTTGCCATGCAGTGCTTTGCTACCATGCCGGACCGGATGGGCATGGCTTCCAAAGCAGCCATCGCCATCTCCAACAGAAGAACGTGCCTTGGTGCTAGTAGCGACTTGCGGGCAAGCCCATTCAATGAGGCCATGTGAGCACTGCGCGTCGGGCCCGAGTGGAGCAGGACAAGGCCTGTAGCAGAACATGGCAATGCGCTCGCGCCGTTGAGATTGAGAGTTGATGCCTTGGAAGTTTGCACGACTTGATTTCTGCGCGTTGTTGTAAAAATCATTTGTGTCCACGTCAAACAAGCTCGCGTGCGCTGAATCAGCCAACTCGCCTTGCAAGAGTCTCCAGCTTGCCTTCATCAACAAGTCGCAACCACTCCCAGATCTCTACGACTGCCTGCAGCCGAACCAAGCGAGCGATTCAAGCCGTCCAAGTTTCTAAAATGTTTTCAACAACGCTGGCCGGCACCCCGCTCCGTGCCGCGGCTCACGCGATGGGCTGGAATGTGCAGATGATGGCACGAACTCTCGTTACTGCCAAGAATGGTCGACGCATCACCACAGTCGCTGCAAGCTGCACGGCGTTCCGGCCTGCTATGCCGATGCTCGCGCAATTGTCTCATGCGCCGAGGTTGCCGGCAAGGGTGCACGCACCAGGCCGCACCATGTCCCAGTTTGGGTCCCGCGGGTTTCAAGGCAAGCGGCGGTTCGCCGATGGTAAAAGCATGACTTCGATTGTCAAGAATGTGTGCCAACGTCAGGCAAGTGCCGTTCGCTCACACCAACGACTCTAATCTGCATGTAGCTGAGCCGTGGTATCAAAACCGTACGACGCTATATGGTACCGGCATCGCCGTCGTCGGAACGTCGCTCTACTATGTGGCGCATCTCGAGGAAGTGCCGATTTCCGGTACGCTTCATGGCGCCAGTATTCATTCGCTCCACTGTTCCCCGGCTAAATCGTCGTTTGTACTGGCCTCTAGGGCGCCGCCGGTTCATGAACGTTTCGCAAGAGCGAGAGGAGCAGATGGCCAAGACGGCGTATAATCAGGTCATGATGGAGTACTCGGCGCACATGCTGCCCGCGACGCACCCGGTACGTGCTCGCTCTCCATTTTCCCGGAACGTTGATGATCATTCGCTCACGCGGATTTCTCGCACGGGTTCTCGCTTCACAGACCACACGCACGGTCGAGCGCGTTGCAACCAAGATTATTCGCGGTATGTTCGATTGGGATGGCCGGCACGATCCATTATTTTTGCACCAAGACTGCTCACTCACATTCTGCTGGGTGGACTATGTTTAGCTGCTGGTATGGAAGACCTTCGCTGGGAATTCCACGTTATCGACTCGCGCGGTGCGTTGCTCAGCTGCATCACGATCTGCACACGTCGTTGGTACTGACCACTCTCCGTCGTCTCAGAACAAAACGCCTTTGTTCTTCCCGGCGGCAAGGTCTTCGTCTTCACGGGTATCTTGCCCGTGTGCAAGGACGAGAACGGGCTTGCGATTGTGCTCGGCCACGAGATTGCGCACCAAATGGCGCGGCACAGCGCCGAAAAAGTCTCGATTTCGCTCCTCGTCGAGCTCGCGCGCATTGCCGTGACCGTCTTTTTTGACACGTCGTATCGGATGACGGGCATCTTCACGGAGCTCGGCCTGATGCGGCCGTTCTCGAGGAGCATGGTACAGTTTGCCGCACTGTCGATGTTGTTCACGCCGTGCACGTATTGATGCAACGGGTCGTTGCCATGTAGGAATCCGAGGCCGACCACATTGGCCTGCTGCTTGCGGCACAGGCGTGCTACGACCCGGCCGCGGCGGTCGGGTTCTGGCAGCGCATGGCCGCAAAGGGCGAGGGTGGGCCCGCGTTTTTGTCGACGCACCCGGCGCACCGGGACCGCATCGAGCAAATTCGCGAGTGGCTGCCCGAGGCGGAGCGCCGCCGCGAAATGTCGAACTGCCATGAAACGGCCGGGTTCCTTGCCGACATGTTCCACCAGATGCAGCAGTCGCGCTGGTAGGGCAAGTTGTGTGAGTGTGGGGCGATGCAGCGCGGCGGTACGTCCTCGGCGGCGAGCCGCGAGTTTGATCCGGAAGTGTCGAATTCGGCGCGGTGGAACCCGTTGCGGCTCATGCGTGGGAAACTATCAGCGGGGGTGGTCAGTTTGTTTATTGGAAATCCATGATGACAATGTTATGATATGTGTACCCACATGTCGTGCACTGCACATTGCCTACAGCACCGCCGCGTCGATGCTGGCCATCGATACTTATGGTCCCAACCATGGCGCCAAAGACTGGTGAAATCCTGCGCGTCCGCATCCTGTCATGTTTTGCCGTTGATGTGACCACATCGCAATAAATCCACAGATATGTTGTTGGACTGCTCACTTTTGATTTCGACCTTGCATTCAACCTCTCCGCAGGTGGCAGCGCCGATTTGGGCGATATGGCAGTCGGCCTTGCGTCAATTAAATGTTTGAGCGGGTGCCGCAGGCAGCAATCTTCTCGCGTGTTCAACAATCGTACTCACCAGTAACCGGCAATCAACCAGGTGCATGCGTTGGTGACGCGTGTTGTCCCAATCGCTCTCTGTCACATTGAATGGATCGTTTGTTCAAGCGACGGCTGCTTACTGTTGAATCGTGAGCGAGCAGTTATGCCTGATAGACCATATTTCGCACCCTGCAAGCATCAGTTCATCAGTTTGTTGGTATTGATCTTGATACTTGCTTCAAGGAGGGAACCACCCGGTTCCGGTCATTCGCCTTCAACCATTTCTCCACCTGAGTTGATGCCGTCGTGGTTTTAATTTCTGGCGCTGTTTGCTGCTGCTCGCGCCCGATGCTCAACAGCCCTTCTAGGTAACTTGACCGCACATATTTGCACAAAATGGAAGCAAGAAGACCGCCGAGGGGGAGAAAGGTTGAAAACGGTGACCAGCATGCACGGGCCCGTTCCACACCAGGCGCACGAGCAAGGACTGGCCGCGTGCGTCGATGAGTTCTCAAAAATGGACTGTAACCAGGACGGGCACATGTTGCTAGACGAGTTTATGCCGGCCGCGCACCATGACCGAGGAGCTGTGCAGTCGCTCAACTTGCACAGGGGTTGGTGTGAAAATAGCAACGGCCGTGTACAAGCGAAACGAATGTATTTGAATCTACGACAACGAACAGTTTTCGCCAACAGACAGTTCATCGAGTACAAGTCAACAGCTGCCCACACAATCTTCAAGTACAAATCTCAAACAGTTCCTACCCTCGCCCACCTCAATGTTGCTCCAGCTCCCGCGGCGCATGCTCCACGTTTCGTTTCAGCGCCACAACGAAGTCGCCAAACAGGGCAAAGTCCTTCTTCTCGCCACGCCACCAAAATAGGGGCTCCAAGGCCCGTAGTGCGAGGTTGGATGTGTACGACACCCGAGTCTTCGATCAGCGCATCGAGAATACCACGCTGCGACGGGTCGAAGGAGCTCGTGGACCGTCACGACAAACGACGCGTGCGCGTGATCAAACTCGCCGAGCGCGCGGTGCACATACGCGAGCGTGCACATCATGTCGCCATGAACGGGGTCGTCGCGTTCCCGAGCACCGACTTGAGCATGTCCACGAGTATTGATGCGATCACTGTGCGCGTCGCCTTGAGGAACACCCGCTTGACGTACCCTTCAACGTTGGTGGGGAACGCACTGTCGTACTCGATGCTGGCGACCACCGCGTCGATCATTTTGACTTGGTCCTTGGTCCGCTCGTAGAGGCATTCGACGTGCCCAACCTCGATCGCACTCAGCTGCGTGCGCACCCACACAATGAACTCGATCAAGTTGACCGCGTCCGGAACGTGCTGTACAGGCTTGGAATCGTCGAGCTAGCCCATGGGCTCCTTGGCCAGCGCTTGGAACATAAGGGTGGTCGGCGCGACGACCGGCGTCGGCGTGACCTTATTGCGTGACCCGAACGGCCCGCACGCCGGCGATATGGCCGACGCGAGCTGTTTGATGGCCTGCTTGGGCTTGGACGCGACGCGCGCCGCCAGCTTCTTGACCTTGCAAAAGAGCCCGTGCTTATTGCCCTCGACCTTGCTGCTTGACGGCGTGCACCCGGAGAGAACCGGGTCTGAGGTCGGGTCCTCGTCGCCGGGCATGCCCACCATTTTCGCCGCCGAGTCGCCCGACCCAAAATGCGCGTCCTGCTTGTCCATGGCTATAATCAATACCTGCTCCGTCTTGGCTGCGACCTTCTCCACCTACTGCTTGAACAGGTCGAACTCGACCTGCTTGACAATCTTGACCTGCACCTGCTCGACCTCCTCGGCAATCTTGATCTGCTCCTCTTTCACATACTGTTGCTCGACGTTCTCGTCGCTGATATCCTCGATTTAACCCATCTCGATCTTGCCCGTCTTCTCGCCCACCAGCTTGCTCGCCTTCATCTTACGCGACCCACCATTCCCTTTCAACTTGTCGCCCAAAGAATACATTTCAAGCTTCCGCGACCCACCAAACTCGCCCACCTGGTCGCCCACACACTTATTCGAATCGCAAAGAATGACGCGAGAAAACATGGAATCACACCGACGTACCCTGATCGCCACCGTCTCAAGCACCGCCACCCATCACCGCGGCACGCACGCCCATCGAAAACACGATCGCAAATGCAAAGAACGCGCCATACACCGGGTTGCGGACAAGCAATAAGACAAACGCGAACAACTCGTCCAGGAACACGGCGAGCACCACGAGCCACAGGAACGCATCCATTTTTGAGAGTACTTGGAGAGGAAGAGAGAGTGAGGAGTCGTGTTGTTAGCCCATGAGGCATGGAAAACAAAATCCGTTTCAAAGTTTCAAGAGCGGCAACAGATGCATCGTTCAGGGCCTCTCAACAGCATGAGTGGAGCCGACATCGCCAGTTCACGGCCGTGGGCGAAGCAACGTGGCTGGCCACGTCAGTTTGACCATGCACGCCCACCACCTGCTACGCTAACCCACATCAGCTATGGTTCTCGTTCTACGACATCGACGATTACTGACTTGAAAGCGCTCTCTGCACATTTGATGCTTCGCCAACCAGGCCAACCATCAGCACACCCGGCCCGGTCCGAAGTACCAGGCCATAAAAGCATCGGCTTCCCTACGCTGCTTTGCACCACCATCGCCACACTTCTCGACTATCATCCATCCCCCTCAAACCACCGCCCATCCAAATTCTCTTCAACGACTCGAAAGAGCTGGGCCCACGCACCCAGAACACAACGACTTTCAAGTATGCATCCACCCATCACGCCCGCTCGTTGCTGCCGCTCTACACTAGACTGACGACGCGGATCGTGCGCACCAGTGTTTGTGATAAAGCCATTGATCCTAGGCTGCTGACTAGCGAGCCAAAAGCGGGGGGAATCCCCCATCGATCTGACGCGATATTCGACACGATGTGCAAGTCCGCGCCGTGAAAGCTGATGGTGCTGGAAGTCATCGACCTGTCTGCCCCCCAGCATGGCGATGCTGGTGCATGTGTTCCTTCGCGCGAACCGTCAACTCTTTGACGACCCAGCTATGCCAATGCCGCAAAGTACGCTGAAGCCGTCGACATCTGCTCTCTCCATGCGATATGCCTTGAATCCGCCTGCCAACTGCTTCTCTTCATGGTTTGCGCCGAATCGTCTCTCCTCGTGATGAACGAATGCGCGCACGCCGTCACCGAGTGCAACAACGATGCACCATGACTCTGGCGTCTCGAAACGGCGATCCGGTTCCCCCCCCCCCCCCTAACGCTGGTGCATGTTTCTTCACAATGCTCGCGCTGCCAAAGATGTCCACGGATGCGGCAAGAAACTGTAATCGTGTACGGAATCCTGGACCTGCGGATCGAGTTCGTGCAGATGGCTGAATCGCTTGAGCCGTTTCAAGTTCGTATTGTGATGATGAGCGAGCCGCGAAGCACGCTGAACGCCCACGCGCGGATGAAATCGCCGAGTTGATGCTAGAGCTGCAAGAGCAGACTGAAAATTTGCGGAGGGCCTTGGAGGGCCTTGATCAAAATGCGAGGAAGATGTCGCCAAAACGGAGAGATCGCCCGTGATTTGTTGTGAGCTGATGTGAGTTTTGAGATGATGCTTTTTTGAGGAGCAAGTGAATGTCTCTGCTTGTTGGTTGTTCGGGGTTGGTTAATTGCGCATTGATGGATGTGGGTCCGTCCATTCGTTCCTTTGGGTTTCGCGCTTCCCGGAATGCGTTCTCACTTTCTTTCAACAGCGTGCTTGTGTAGTTTGACGCGCCTCTTTCCCGTCGCCGACTTGGATCGCGATGCACATACCACGTTTGATGCCGTCAGTTCGTGTACTCCGCTCTTGCATCAGAAAATCCAGTCTTGTCAGGCGAAAGCGTCAATGTTGCTGCCGCTTGGCCACGAATCTGTCCAGGCAGCGTCACCGCCAAAGGCCCTCAACACGCAGCGGCACTTTCGTTGTGGTCCAATCCGCGCCTGTAAATATGCTGTCTCGATAAACAGCGTGTTGCTCATGTTCTGACATGTATTGCGCGCCTCGTCTGTGACGCGCCATATCCACGCAGTCGCCGCATGTAATCATGATTCTTGCTGAAAAGACGATCCCGTTACATTGTTGAAGGAGGTTTGGTCGAAAAGAATACATCAATTGCGCTGCGAGGATCCACGGATATGAATGCATGTGTGTCGAGCAAGCAACGGCAAGCATTGTATCAAGTGGCTTGGAGACCAACCACATCCAACATTTCATTGATCACATTCGAAGCTGCAGCCCTTGCTACAGCTCATGAAATCTGCCCAACCACATTGACCTGATTCAACCTCACTTGCTGCAAACTATCACCCAAGGCCAAACGGCCATGATCCCATTGCTATGGCCCGCGCACGACGCGCCCGTCGTTGTGCTGGCACGCTCTACATCGTCCACGAACAGCAACAGCGACCTGTCGGCCGGCCTCGCGACGCTCTCTCTCGACGCTGCAACCGTTCCGGCACCCCAAGCTCTGCTCACGACGGGCGAAGACGGATCGGTCAAGCTCTGGAACGTGGACGCAGCCTCTGCGACGACGGCTGAGAGTGCGCAGGCGTTGATCCCGCCCACGTCGAATGCCCGGCCGCCACGAACAGTGACCGCCGTGGCTCAGTCGGGCACTCGCGTTTTTTGGCTCTTCCGAAGGCCGAGAGCGCTGGTGGTGAGGAGGAGGATGCAGAGGCATGGACTGTGCCCAACTGGACCTCGCAGCTTGGCAAGCGGGAGCTCTGGACGAGTTTTCTGGGGTGGACGCCGTCGACGAAATCAACCGTGTTCGTATTGTCTTATGCGGTTGGGAAATGACCGTTTTTTTTTCCTGGATTTGTGCTTGTCCGGAGCAACCGTTGGCAGCTTGTGTTGAGCCCCGACACAAAGTATCTCATGGCCCGACGGCGCGGGCTACGTGACGCTGTTCGACGTGGCCGCAAAGAGGGCCATTGCGTCTTGGAAGGTGCACACGACGGTATCGGTTGCAATTTGCGCTTGCACTGCGGTTGTTCCTCACTCGCTTCGTCTCGTTTGCTTTTGCAGGTGTGTTCGGGTGCCGTGTTCCTCCCAAACCTGCAAAAAACCAAAAGGAAGTCCGACAAGGCGGTCGACACTGAGCTGCTCACGTTCGGCATTGACTACTTGATTACGTCGTGGAAACTCGTCGTGAACAGCGCGGGCGCGCCTAAGATGCATTGCTTGAGCGCCTTGGACATTCGTACGCCTCCCCACACTCAATCAAACCAAAAGTTCGCATTGCCTGATCCTAACCGTACCGAATAGGCACCATCCTCTCGTCGCAGCAACAGCAACCCACCTCCAACACTGCCTACAACCCGCCGCTCGTCCTTTCCCACAGCGTCGCCTACACGGACCGCGCCATGTCGGCCCGGTCCCAAATGCACGTCCTCGGACTCGGCAATGGATTCGTCCTATTCCTGCGCGCGCGATCGCGACAGCGCAAGTCCCTCGGCCGCGTCTCGTTCCACATGCCCGGGTCGGCCGTGATAACAACCGCGGCGCGCGCGCTCGGATGGGAGGGCGTCGAGACGCAGGGGGCGCACATGTACTTTGTCGAGCAGCTGTACGTTGTTTCGGGAGTTGTCTTCACCGTCTCGCCAGCAGCTGACGTTTCAATGGTGATCTTATAGATCGACGGTACCCGGCCACCCGCACCTGGTCGTCTCGGCGTGTGCCGACGGGTCGATCGCGGTCTGGGACGTGCGGTTCGTGTTTGATTCGGCTGCGCCGTGTGCGACGGCGTCGGTTCTGGTCAAGGTCTCGGCCATGGCTGTGATCGGCGTGCAAGGGACGACCGTGCAAGTCGCGGTTGCTGGGCCGCTGCTGTCGATTGACCCGGAGAGCGCGCCAGCCAAGTTGGTTTAGACGCTTGCGCAGATCCCGTGGCCGCGGTGCGTGGTGCGAGCTGAGTTTGTGGTTCCGGAGGCAGTGCTTTGACAATGCGATTGGTGGGGGTATGTTTGTATGTGAAGGTATCGACCCAAAAGAGAGATTCCGTCGTGCAAACGCTCTAGATATTCTTCACCCTCACAAAAGTTTGTACCCAAATGCCAAGGAGACCGTGGCACGCTTCTTGCTGGTCCAATGCACATGTAGCGCACCGCCCTTCACCCACCTTCGCTCCGGCCAGCCCGATTCGATCAAAACGAGCAGATTGAGAGTATCCTCCCGCCTCTGGTCCATTTACAAAGCAGCGATCCTGATTCCATGACGCAAAGAAGCGGCAACGCGCTTCTATTCCTCCTCCATTCCCTCCTCTTTCCAGCTTTCAAAATATCTCCACATTCGGCACGGCAGTGCGGCCCGTCACCGCACGACACATTTCGGTTTCCCTCAAATATCAGCGAGGAATCGGGGGGAGGATCTCATTCGGGGCATGTGTGATGGGAGCAAGAATCGACCGTCGAACACCTCCAATCGCCAAAAAGAACGAATTCGACAGTCAAAATGATTTGTTGCGATAAAGATCGGCACTGCCATTCGCGCTCGGCTCGACCAACGACGACGGCGAGCGAGAACAGACAAGAATGGTACCCTACGTCCCCCACGAATCTCCTGCCCCTCCTCCGCACCAACTGCGACGCGCTGGCCGCGCTATCGGAACCACAACGGATTCGCCGCAGATCCCGGCGCGGCTGGTTGCGCCTGCCCCTGCTGTTGTATCTGCTGCTGTTGCTGTTGCTGGACTCCCGGGTCACCTCCCGGTCGTGGCGGCGGTGCCCCCACCTGCGTCTGGTACGTCGGCTGCTGTGTCTGGTACGCTCCTGGAGGCGGTGGTTGCTGCTGCTGCAACGGCGGCAACGTCGCGAGCGGCGCCGAATACACCGGCTGTCCTTGCTGCTGTGGGACATACTGGTACGTCGTATACTGCTGCGTCGGCGCACCACCAGCATACGTCGGCGGCGGATGATGCGTAGGTGCGGGAGGTGCCGGTGCGGGCGCATAGGCGGTCGTTGCTGTCGGGTAACTCTGCACCGCGTACCCGCTGTACGACTGTGCGGGCGCGTAACCGGCCCCTGCGGCCACTGGCGGTGGGGGAGCGGGCGCGGCATTCGCGAGTTCCGGAAACAATTCACGATGATGCGGGTGCAGCCGCGCGTAGATCTGCTGCTGCTGGTGCTGGTGCTGCTGCTGCTGGTGCGCCGCGATGGCGGCCGGGTCCGGTGGGGGCGGTGGTGGAGCGGCGGCCGACGCGTAGGTGGAGACGCCGCTGGGGTACGCCGGACCGGGCCCGACGGGCATCGAGTGCACGGTGGTCGGGGGCGGTGGAAGCGGCGCGTACGCGTAGGTTGTGTGCGGGTCAGTGTGAACCGACGGCAAGATCACGGGCGGCGCTGCCGCAACGTTGGCCATGGCCGCGGCCGCCGGGTGGTCGTACGGTTTCGGGCGCGACTTAGAGCGCGACCGCGACCGACCGCCGCCGCGACTCGTTGTGCTTGCGCGCCGCGCGACGCGCGAGGACGGGGTCGTGGGCGTGTTAGCGGCAGCCACCGCGGCGGCGGCAGGGTCCGCGGGCGAGTCTCCACCCTGTGCGGCCTGCTGCTGCTGCTGCTGCCGCTGCTGCTCGAGTTTGCGCTTATTGCGCTGCATCTTGGCGTAGTGCAGGCCGCAGGCATTACAGAGCGTGCCGGGCCCTTCGGGTCCACGGCGCCACTCGGGCGTCTGCGTGGTCCCGCACGACGAGCACCGCGTGCCCGCGGCATTCGCATATTTCGGTTTGGCCGGTTTCCCGCCATTCCGGTCGGACGAGGCCGGTGGACGTGGCCGTGCCGCGTGTAAGGCAGCGGACCCGAGGTATCGGCGGCGTCGAATCTCGTCCATTTCGTCGTCGGGGTCGTCGGCGAGGAAATCGTCAATCGCCGACCCGACCGCTTCGCGGACTCGCGATACGAGCGTGAAGGTATCGGTGGCGATGCGCGTGAGCTGCACGAGCCGTTTGGATCCGACGGTCGTGGTCAGGAGGTCGCCCGTGGTCATGGGCGCGTCGCTGGTTGAGCCATCGGCCGCAGGGGTGGGTTGGTTGTCTGGGTGCGAGGCCTTGCACCGCGCCGCGAGCTGCGCCATTTCGGTCGCCATGGCGACAATGTCGTCGAGCACGTCGTCGGTGATGTCGTCGAGCTGCGCGATCGACGCGCCCATGGATGACCGCCGCGACCGCACCGACCACGTGTCGGAGGCGGCGCGCGACGGCGCGTTGCCGTCGGTGTCGTGCTGGTGGTGGTGCGCGGAAGTGGGCGTCGTGGGCGCGCTCGATCCAGCGAGGCCGAGTGTGCCGAGGGCCGTGGAGAGTGCCGTGGGGGTGGTTGGTGTGGTCGGGTCCGGCGCAGATGGTGGAGGCGCTGCGTGCGACCGCGCGGCGCCGGGCATGACGATGCCGGCGGGCAGCGAGGTCGGGTCGTAGTACTCGTCGCTCGCATCGTTGTTGGATGATGCTGCGGGCGCCGAGGTCGCGATCGTTGCGCCGGGGCTCGTCGAGGCCGACGCGCCTGCCGGGGCAGGCGACGGTGCGGCCGACGAGGCGCGCTTGCGGTCGTTGGCGCCGGCGCGCGAGAAGAAGGCATGGAAGGCCGGGAACGCCATCTTGGCGGGCTGCACGACGGGCGCGACGGGCGCGCGTCGCGTCGGTGGTAGTGCAGGAGGGAGAGAGTGAGAGAAAGCGCACAAACGACAGCAGTGCGTGCGTCGGCCCTGGCACGCGCGAGGCCGCGACGGGAAAGGAGCCGACCGCGTGGAAGCGTTGGGGGTGAGACTCTGCGAGTGTTGGTGCGAGACATGCCATCATCTCCGGCCGCAGCCGTGCCCCCTTGTCCTGGCTGGTGTTCGCTGGTGTCACCTCCGGAACACGCCGGCCGTTGGGCGAATCTTCCACGGCCTTCTGCCGCTCCGCGGGAATGCTGAGGAACACGGCGAAACCAGGTGAAACCAGAGCGAAGCCAGCGCGAAATCGAGGCGAAACAAGACGACAGCTCATCAAGCTGCGGCTTTAGTGATGCGGCATGTGCAAATCGCACGCGCAACTCTTGCTGCAACCCCCCGCGCCGAACTCGGTAGCTCGTCCCGCATGTCGCCCACCGCCACCGCCACCGCCACCGCCGACTTCAACGCGTCCTAACACTGCACGGACCACGCCAGGTCGGCGCGCCCATTCGCTCCATATCCCGCAGCGGCTTTAGCACTGGCACCACCAACGCCAGCACCATAACCAGCCCTGCCTCCAAAAGCTGCTGTGTTGATGCGCGCACGCCAACACGCACACGCCAATGCGCGCACCAACGTCGTTTCAGGGGTCTTGTCACCAGAACCGATTTTGCTCGCCCCACGTCAATAATCGACGAGTCATGCCACCAACTCCATACATGGATGGCTGGCCACAGCAGTGAGACAATGGCATATAATAAATTTGTGTTTGGCTCTGACATGGAGTGCCAATGTGACTGTTTCTGCTTTGCGCATGTTATCCATTGCAATTCCATACAATATATGTCAACAACCATTGTGATGGTTGCAATGCAGATCTGCACAATTCACAATAATATCACAACCCCTCTGACCTCATTGTGACTTGCTGGATGATGGCAACATCCTCAGTTTGCTGTTCCTGTTGTTGCTGCTGCTGCTGGTGCCATTCAATCCCTTGTCCTTGTCCCCCTCCAGTTACCCCTTGCCAATGCTCAGCAGCTTGTACACAATCTGGCTTGCAAACCACCACCTGGCTTCCATCAACTTGGCCATCATGCACTCAACTGACATGTTGCCACACGCCACCATCTGCATGACTGAGGGCTTAGTGTCAATTGTGTACATGCCATACTCAAGCCTGTCCTCTGTGATTGGAAAGTACTGCACGCCCTGCCACATCAACTCCACCAGGAATGCCATCACCCTGGGCATATGCACAATGTGTACATGCTGCTGTGGCAGGATCAGGAGATCCCCCACTGTGAAGCCAGGATGCAGCATATGGACAGTCAATACACAATAATGGAGCAAGAGAAAGGGACAGAGATGGAGGAAATGGACCTGTGTAGAGCACTTGAGCAAGATGCAAAAACAGGAAGGCAGGACATAGCCATAAGAAGAACTGGGGTGAAGACAGGCCAGAAGGACTGGAAGAGGAAAGTGGTTGTGGCTGCAGCAAACCAGAGCAAATGCGACCAAAGCGACAAAAAAGAGAAGAGTCATAATGCAAAAAAAGAGAGCTCATGCCACCAGGAACTCTGCAGGGAGCCATTCCCACTGAGAACTGGAACTCAAGTTCATCAAACAATGTTCCAATATGCATGTTGATCATGGTGGGCAATGACACACTTGGCAGGCATACGCCCAATTAACAGAGCACATAGCACAGCTGGTCCACAATGGGTGCATTCTCAAACTGGTCCCACATGGCTGTGACCAACAGGGCATGGAACATTTCAAGATGGAACACAAACTGCAATGGCAGGACATAGCACTCAAGCAGCCATGTTGTCATGTCAATGATTGGTACATACTCAACATCACCTGGGACCAGGGTCAGGGACCCATTGGCCATGCCCTGCACCAGGTCAAGGTATGACTGCACACACTAGAGTGGCCAGATGGCAACCAGTTTGCCCTGGTCAACCAACCCATTCTTGTGCATCATGGTCACATTCTCCAGGTAGGCCTTGGCAATCAGTTGGCCAGCCATGTCAAACTGGCCTACTTCCACTGTGAGTGATGTCCACAGACAGGCGAAAAAGTCAGTGCACAGTTACTGGGTGACATCAGCCATGGTGTGCAGGATGCACATGCAAAATGACACACCCAAGCATTGGCTTGACAATCACAGGCAGCCTGATGCAGTCAATGAATGAGAGCAGGCACAACAGCAAGTAGATGTGCTGGTACTTGGGCATCAGGAACTTCACAGCCACAGTGCAGTTCTTCATGGCCACCTTGTCATGGAACATGACCTAGGTTGACCATCAATCCAAACAATGTGTGCACAGGTCGACCTCTGTTTTTCCCTCAAAAGGGCAGCTTTCTGATTGCTTGGAAAGAAAGAAATCCAATCTGTACCATGTTCTCTGGCTGCAGTCCCTTTTTGATGCCAGCAGCTGGCTCAAATTCATGATCTGCAACAGAAGCTCCTCATGCTTGCAGTAAATATGGGTTGTGTTGACATGCATAGGCAGACTGTATGCAGCACAGCCAGGGAGCGGAGCGACCAGAGAGGATTCTCCTGAGGACTGAGAGCTCACTGGTTGTGGCCATGTGGGCTCGGTCCGCATCCTGCTCAAGCGCCCTTGCAACCTTGCAGCCCTGGTCCGCTGAAGGACCGGTGACGTGGTGCTCTGCTGATAGCCCTGTGGCTTGCTGGGGGAGGGAGAGGGCGCTTTGGGCTTGCCTGGCCAGTCCGCCGCTGCATGCACACAGCAGCGGCCTTCACCACCGTCGTCGACGTTGCCATCGCGCCGGCCCCACGCTCGGCCACGCCCCCTCGCGCCCCACTTGCTGCAACCCCCTCGCCCCGCTTGACCGCCCCGCATGTCGACCGCCGCCGCCGCCGCCGCCCGCCGCCGCCGTCTACGCGCCGACCGCGCACACCGGCTCGGACGCACGCGCGCTCGCGGCTGAAACGG
>GG745331.1:211398-247123 GCA_000151295.1 Allomyces macrogynus ATCC 38327
TTCCGCGAGCGCGCGTCGCCGCCATACCATGCAGCAACAAGCCGACCGAGCCGCCAGCCGCGATCGGACGCGCCATTTCTCCACTCTCAACGTCCACAGCGACCGACTGCACCGTACCTTTGATCCTTGCACCGGCGACCCCGCCCGTGACCAAGCTCGCGGCAGCGACCGAGCCCGTCTTGCCGGCGCCCGTCAAGGACGTGCCGCTCGCCCGTGCGCCCCACGAAATTGCGCAAATTGCCGCGTCGCAGGCGCTCGCGTATACCGTTTACCGCGGGTACTTGCCGCGGCTGAATGACGAGCTTGAGGTGTTCCCAGGAGACTGCGTGCGCGTGCTCGCCGTGTTTGATGACGGGTGGGCATGGGGGGACGTGGTCCATCGTGCACCTGCGCCGAGGCCAGTGGGAATCTTCCCGCTCGCGTGCCTGCTTGCGCCGAATGACGACGACGAATGGCTTAGTGACGACGAAGGCGACGACGAAGAGGCCGTGGAGAGCAGTTCCGGCGACACGCCGCCCCACCGCGCGTCACCCGCCCCGTCTGACGCGGTCCTCACTCGGCCCGATTCTGCGACCTCGCTCCGCCGCCGATCGAGCGCGCGCCGCCGGTCCGGGAGCTCCATTGGCAGCACGGCTTCGTCATCGACCCCGCCCGTCGTCCGCGCCGTGCGCTTGCCGCCACGAGACGACGCGCCGTCCCCATCGCCTACTTCCCGAACCACCGGTCCTCTCGACTTGCCGCAGCTCGCGATCGGCGACTGGACCGACCACGACGATGTACTCCCGCCACCCCCACCACCACTGGCACCGCCCGTGATTGCGCCTGTCGTGCCCGCGGCACAGCCCGATCGACCGGCAGGACCGCGCAGGTTGCTCGCGCTCGCGCGGTACGCCGAGCGGTCGAGTTCCAGGACCGCGGATCCGCCGTCGATGGCGGTGCATGCCGCAGCGTGAGAATCATGACTTTGTTGGGGATGTGAGGGGGGCCATGGGCGGCCATGCTCGTGTGGTTCCCCGCTGTCGGCAGCTCTCCTGGCGCCCCGATTTTGATATTGGCTGGCTTCCGGTTTTTGTCCTTTGTCTTCGTGCTGATCCCGTCGTTTTTTTACCTCGCTCATTTCACCATCACCCCGGGACGCGCCACGCGATCTCTTCGCTCTCGCCCGCGCTCATTTTTGATGCCCTTTTGCTCTTTGTTTTGTCGTTTCCGGTTTGCACGCTGTCGTTAGCTCAGCCGCGATTGTAGTTAGATGTCTGTCTCGTAAATGTATCCCGGCTCCTCTTGCCAGCGCAATTAGTCGATATGAATCGCTTGCCTAAGAGACTGCAGCGCATCTGATCCGACGCGACTGGACGAGGCGCGAACGTAAGCATGAGACGCGACGCGCGGGAGGCAGCAAGGGACGACGTGCTGCAGCTTGATTTGCGAGCCACACAAGGAAAAACTGCGGGCGCCCGCGTCTACAGAGATACAACAACCAAAAAAAAAATATAGGGTGGGCAAGACAAGACAAATGACAATACACCTCGTTCGGGAGGGTGGATTTGGACGTCGCGGGGACTACGGGGTAAACCGTCCCCACCGCGCACGTCCGACCAGCCGACCCGGCACACACCATCCAACAGCAAAAAGCGAGACTCAAAAAAACCAAAGATCAAACGTGGAGAACTTCACCCGCTCTTCTGCTGCGCTCCCTGCGTCCCCTGCGCTCCTTGCTGCCCCTGCTGCCCGACCTGCTGCGTGCGCTCCACCAATAACGCCTGTAACGTCGCCAACGCTGCCGGGTCCATGTGCGCCAACTCGCGCGACAGCGACCCGGGATCGGTCTGCAAGAGCGCCTGCAACGACGCCTCGGCCTGCTGCAACGATGACGGCGACATCGTTGGCACCGCCGGCACCGCCGACTGCCGTTTCGGATTCGACCATTCCTGGTACTGGCGTGCGGCCAAGTACACCGACTCGCGCTTGTTCGACCGCGAATTACCCCGCGGTGGCGCCGCACCGCCCTGCTGCGCTGCCGTTGTCAAAGACGAAATCGACCCAGGCGACGAGCCCAGGACCGCGCCGTGCGAGTCCCCTCGCGCGGGCGGAGCGATCCGGCGCGGCAGGGACGCGGGCGCGTCGGGCCCGACTTCGTCGAGGTACTGCAGGTACTGCACGGCCTCGGTGCCCGCGTAGTAATCGAGGTAACCCGCGGATAGGCGCGCGTGTGCGCGCGGCGGTGCGGCCAGCGGCGGTGCCGCCGTCGCGCTGGTCTCCGGGCTCGGGTCCGTATCGAGATCCACGTGGTCGTCGTCGACGACGACGGGCGTCAGCGACCGCTCCAAGTGCAGCATTGCCTCGGGCGCGGCCTGCGAGTAAATAATGGAGTTGCGTGCGTTCGGTGCCGCGGGAGACGCGTCGTCGAGGTCTACGTCGTCGTGCGTGCCGAGCCCGGACCCGTTGGGTGGGGAAACGCCCTGTGCAGGACTCGATTTCCAGCGAGCCGTCGCGCGACGCGTCGATTCCGGGCGCGTGGATGGCAGCGACTTGGGGGGTCCCGTCGTATTCGCCGACGAGGTCGACCAGGTCGTTGCGGCCGTCGCTCGAGGACGGTGGGACGGCGGCCGTAGCATTGGCCGTGTCGCCGCCCTCGGCCGCGGGCGCGAGCACCGCCGCGGTCGAATCGGCCGTCGAGTCGGCGGGTGACGCGGCAATCGCGGCGGCCCGACGACGTGCTTCCCGCTCTTCAAGGTATTTCCGGCCCGTCTCGACATCAAACACGTCACTGAACCGCATGAGCATGAGCGCGAAGATCCCCGCCGGGATCCCGAGCGTCGGCGCAAACACAATGCCGATATTGCGCACGGTCATCTTGTTCACATCCGAGTTGGTCACGACCGTGACCAAGTGCGAGATCAGGGCGCGCAAGACCGTGTAATTGGGCAGCGGCAGCATATTGATGAGCAGCGACAGTTCGGCGACGCGGTCATTGATATCGGCCACTTCCTGCAGCGCGACGAAATAGGGGTGGAACTGGTCGGTCAAGAGCGATCCGGGCAGTTCGCGGAAGAAGAGCTTGAGCAAACCGGCGACGGCGTGCACGTCAATGTAGTCGGTCGACGAGCACAGGTCCACGTCGCCCTCGGCATTGAACCGGTCCTTGAGTGCGCGAATGGTCGCGGACGAACCCGACAAGCGGTAGATGCCCTCTTCGTTCTTGGCGTCTTGCGAGTCGAGGTACTCGATGCACCGGTAGACGACGGCGGGGAGCTCGTATCCTTCCTTGATCCGCGACACCGCGATCGCGCGTTCGAGCGAGACGCCAAACACGGGCGCGCGCGGGGTCGATGGGTTGCTCGACGAACTGCGCGCCAACGGCGAGGAGCCGGCGACCAGCTTCCCCGCGTGGTTTCGCGACGACGACGCCGCGTGCGCGGCACTCGCACCGCCCAAACGCAGCCGGCCAAATGCCGACGCGAGCCCACCGCCCGACGACGCCGACGCGGGCGGTTCTTCCGAGATGGGCGTCGACGGCACCGACCCACTCCCACCCGCTGCCGCGGCAGCAGCCGCAGCCGCGGCCGTCGCCTGGAACAGCGTCGTCGTCGGGTCGTGCAAGTCGGTCGAGATAAACTCGACCAGCTGGTGTGTCATGGGCCCAAACGGGAACTCGACCACGGCCGCCAACAACTGGCCGAGGAACAGTTCCACGGCCGCCGACGCCTCGCGCCCCGGCTCGGGCCCACGACCGGGCGCAAACACGGCCTTATCCGGGAGTCGCGCCATGGTCGCGAGTTGCGGGTGCACCTTGTGCGCGGCGCGGCACTTGGTCTCGAGCGCGACCAAGTCGGCGTACGTCTTGGCCACACACCAGAACTCGGTGAACGCCGGCGCACCCAATGGGGCCAGGGGCTGCTCGTGCACGCGCACAGAGACGACAATGTACATGACTTCCTTGCCCTTGGCGTTTGGGCCAATGAACGCGCCGAGGACCGGCAGCGACAGCCGGTGTAGCGACGTGCGCAGGTGCGCGAGTTGCGTCTGCGTCGGCGGCGAGGTCTGCGACGCGGGTGCTGCTGCCAGCGAGGCCGCGGGCGGCGCAGCCGTCGTGGGGGTCGCGGGGCCCGCGGGACCGAGCGACGAAGGCGTCGGCGGAGTCGCGACTGCCGTCGCGGGGGTCGTTAAGGGGGACGCATAGTGCGCAGACCGAGGGGGCAGGATCGGCGGCAGGGAGGTCGATGCCGAAGCGGCCGTGTTGGTCGATGTCGTGCGTGGCGGGAGCGCCGCGAGGGATGGGGCCGCGGCGGGCAGAGCGGGGGAGGGGGTCGCGAGAGAGGCGGGACTCGCTTGCGCGGGACTCGCTTGCGTGGGAGCGCCCACGACGCTTGACCCGCCGAGTGCGCGCTCGAGTTCCTCGCGCAGCTGGAAGATCACTTGGCGCTGGCGCTCGACCTAGCAAAGGCGTGAACTGTCAGCGAGGGCGGCGGATCGCCAGCGATGCGCGCTTCGGAACGCACCAAACGCCAGAGCTGATCATTTTGCTGCTTGAGCATGTCCGGGTCGAGCGGTGGACCCATGGTCGACATGGTGGCAGCTGGGTTGGTCGGCACGGTACTACGGGCGAGAGTCGCGTCGTGCTACACCGGGCAATGTCGAATCCGAGTGCGCGGCGGTCGGTGCGCGCGCTCGCTCGGTCGTGACCAGACGTACTTAGTGATGGGAGGGCGCGCGTAGCGTGGTCGGCGGCTAGGTAGGCGCGGCGGCCCCTTGTCCTTGGTAGTGGTGGCGCCTTGTTACGGGCGCGCAACGGGTTCACAAAGAGCGGCACGATGGCGGCGCGCGGTATAGATCCAAATGCGGGGAGTCGCGTGCAGTCTATGGTGGCGTGAACGCCGTCTATGGTTGTCGCGATCAACAGTGGTGATTTTCGTCAAGCTGGTCGTGGAGCAGCAGGCGGATGGTGGGATGGTGCGCAGGTTGTGAGTTGGCTATTGCAGGCAATGATTGCCGGGTGTGGAACGGAGGTTTTGATGTAACGAGGGGTTCGGTAGGCGGTTTGGCGCTTCAAATCTCAGCCGGTCCCTGCCAGCTATTTGGCAGCAGCGACTCCAAAATGAGCTGGCCATCGGCCAGAGTCCCAGAATATCTCGACCGCCGGCCGCTCTTCCGGCTTGAGGACGTGCAAGTCGAACATTGCAGAAAGACGCGCTCACATCGTCGAGTCAGTACAAGTGGCATGCCGGGAACTCTGACCACGCGGTAACGCTGATCACAATCAGTGCATCTGAGCTTGCTTTCGAGGCCTCTAACTCCAAAACTGTACTAGACCTGGCAAACCAGTCCGAAAGAGGGCCGGTTTGAAGCGATTTGACGGGGTGGAGTGAGTGACGACTGGAAATCTGCACAGTCAGTAGCCTCCAAAACTCCCCTCGAGTCCAACGCCACGCGCGTGTCACACGCTTTGCCTCTTCTGCAACCCGCAGTTCTTGGCAAACTCATTCATTTCTGTTTCATGTGAGTAGGATGTCATCGAAGGTCAAGTCCGCCATTTCGCACGGACACGAAGCTGGGCGAAGCCGAGACTTAACAAGCCACATCGAACCCAGGCCACGTGGAGCCGGCCGCCAAGAGAAGCTGGCCCATGTGCATCGTCCGTTACTCCCATGCCATACACACGCGCATTCTCGAACCTCGCGCAAGTGACCCACGGGGGACGGTCGCGCCGCCCATCCTCTCCACTACCCGTCGCTTCGTCTCCACACCCTGCCCACACCGCCGTGTCTGTGCCCACACCACCGTGTGTGATCTACGGCCACGGCCACGACGACACGTAGTTATTATCGAGCGTTACCCGGTCCCACCCTTGTGCCGACTTGTGCCCGCCGCTGCCAGCATTATGGCTCGCCCACCTCCCTCTTCTTCCGCCACCGCGCCGGACCGTGCCGATCCCACGGCCTCGGTGCCTGATTCGACGCGCGATTCACCCGTGACCGACGACCCCCGTCCACCGTCGTCGTCTGCCTCGTCGTCGGCTGCTGCAGTGCCTGCCAACCCCACCAACCTGTCCGAGAACAATGAACCCGCGCCACTGCCATGGCTCCGCCCATGGCTCCGCCCATGGCTCCGCCCATGGCCGTCACCTTTGTCCACAAGGTCTTCCATTTACTCGACGATCCCGTCGCGGCCCCGTTCTTGCACTGGGGCATTAACGGCGACTGCTTTGTCGTGCCCAACTTTGTGGAATTCGCGCGCCATGTCCTCCCGCTCCGCTTCAAACACTGCAATTTCGCTTCTTTTGTGCGCCAGTGCAACATGTACGGATTCACCAAAGTCGCCGCTCCGAAACCGGCCAAGGGACGACGAGCGAGCGCGCCCGACGCGCGCGCACTGGCCGAGGCGCGCGCGATCACCGAGGCAAGAGCATTGGGCGTGGATTCGGGGACCGGCGAGCGTCCAAGTGTCGACGGCGTGGCGAACAGCAGCAACAGCCTAGCTGTCGAGCCCGCGTCGGCCGCGTCGGCGGCCGCGTCCATGAGTGACGCCGGCCAGCAGTCGTCAGGACACGTCGAGGCCCCGTGGATCTTTCGGCACCCGCTCTTCAAGGTCCGCCCACCTGACAGTTCGGTCGCGCACCGTCTCTCTGTTTTTCTGTCGCGAAGCTGTCTCTGATCTCTCCCGTCCCCTGATCCTGTAGCGCGGCCACCCAGAACTACTCGACCAGATCCAGCGCAGGCGCGGCCGCCCGCCCAAGACGATCACGACCACGTCAACGCGAGCAACCGCACGTGCGGCCACCGCATCTACCGACGACCCGGCTTCGCCGCACGCCGCACACCACCCGACAACCCCACCCCCACAGCACGGTCCCCTCGCCGGCGGCTCGGCCTCCGCAGCCGCATCCATTGGCATGCCTGAATCCGACCGCGTCGACGCGCTCCGCGCGAGAATCGAGCGCATTGAAACGGCCATGGCGCGCGACCGCGCCGCGCTCGCGCGCTTGGCCGCGGCGATCGTCCGTGGCCCCGGCCAGGCGGCCGTCGACCTCGCACACGCGGTCCTCGACGCGCTCGCTGCCGAGTACGCCGTGAACGTGAGCGACTGCGGCAGCGCGAGTGGCCGTGGACGGTGGAGCCACGAGGCGACGGTGCCTTCGCCACCAACTAGTGCGGGACCCCTGGCACCGCCAGCGGCTCCGCCGTCGGCGCAGTACATGCCACCGCCGCCGAGCGCACCGCGGTACCACGATCACGCCACGCGCACAGCGCCGCCGAGCCCCTACGTCCCGCCCCCGCCACTGGTCGAGCCGGCGCCCTATCACCCGGGCACGCCGCCGCACTGGCCGCACCCGTACCCGTACTCGCATCCGCATCCGCCGCCCGCGGCACACGCGCAAGGGTACTATCCCCCGCCCCCGCCGCCACCACCGGGTTCCGCTTGGCCTGCAGCGCCCTACCCAGGCGCACCGCATTATCCGCCGCCGCCGCCGCCGCCGGCGTATACGGCCCCTGCCGCACCGTGGCCCCCAAGTGCAGCGCATTACCCGCCGCCGCCGCGGCCACCGCCTGGGTACATCGACTCGGCGTACGCCGGTGCGCACCCGCCGCACGGGTCCGAGGACGCGGCAGCGGCGCGCACGAATGGTGCCGCCGAGCCCGCGGCCGCGCGCATAAGCGGAAGTGGTGGGAAGCGGCGGTTGCGGCCGTGGGAGACGGACGGGAGCGAGGAGTGATGAGCGGGGTGCGCGCGGCGTTGTCGTGCGCGTCTGTAGACCGTGCTGCTGTTGTGGATATTCCAACGAGTTGAAAACAGCACGGATTGGATGGCGTGAGGTCATAATTATCAACAAACGGCCCTCATCGTGGACCCTCGCTCGACAAATATACAAAGGACAGCTCCACGACCTTGCCTGTGGTGCCGGCCATCGCGGGGAACGGGCTCGCTTGGAGCCCAGCGAGACTGGCTCGCTCACTACAGTTAAGGGAATTGACGCGCCATCAGCACTCCGATCAGGCACGCATCGCAGACCGTCTCACCCACCCTCACCCCACTCCCGTCTACGTACATAGCGCGGGGCGACCTTCACATGCACCTCCCCCGTCGTGCGCCCGCGGTCATCGTGCAACTCGACCCACGTGTCCTCAACACGCCCGGCAAACTTGGCGTCCGCGACCGACACGCGCCCACGGCCAATCAACTTGTCGCCGCGCACGTGGTTGTAGTCGTAGACTTCGAGCAGCACATCGTCGACCCCCTGCCCGACCGCGAGCTCAGCCGTGTCGTTGAACGCCAGGTTCGAGCCGCCGTCCTTGTGCACACGCGTCTTGATCTTGTCGCTGCCCGCGAGCAGCATGCAGTACGGGTCGACTTTGCCGAGGAGTTCCACGTTGGCGAGGTTGCGGCCCTCGACTACGGGAGAGAAGAACCGAGGGGAGTGAGTCGCGGGCCTGAGGAAGGGGTGCTGCGGCGCGAAGAAGGGGAAACACACGGATGTCGACCATCACGGTGCGCGCCGGACGTGCGCCCGTCGACATGCCGCCTGGCTGCTGCTGGTACCCGCCCGTCGAGCCGTACCCGCCCTGCATCTGCGGGGCATCGCGACCGCCGCCGTATCCCTGCTGTTGCGACGCGTAGCCGCTGCCGCCGCTCGTCGAAGAGTACGGCGTCGAGTACTGCTCGCCGCTGTGGTGGTGGTGGTGGGGGTAGCTCATGGTGGTGATGGATGCGGATCGGTGCAGGTCGTAAATTTGCGATGCGAGATGTGGTGTGCGGAGAGAGCATTCGGCCGGCGAGAAGGGCGCGTTTTATAGTCGGCAGCGCGATGCACAGCGCGTCGCGCGGGATTGAAGCGGTGCGAGCGGGATCGACGGGCAAACATAGTGTAGCGGGCCGTGCGCTCAGCTGACCGCAGCGATCCGGTGCACCGCGAGGAGATGGCGCATCGTCATGTCTCGGGCGGGCGCGCCGACCCGGTCTCAAACGGCGTCGCGGCGGAGCGGGCCGTGCAACTCGTTGAGAGCAGTCGTGGCGACGGATCCCCTTTGCTGCATGTGGCTGTTGTTTACGCCGAGGAAACGCAAGCGACTGACCGATTTGAGAGCAGGACGACAGGGCCTTGGCGAAGGCCAAGCTGATGCGTCGCAAACCAGGAGACGACAAGCGACAACCAGAACAGGATGACAACATGGGTTTGGTCGTTTCAAATTCACCAAGAACGGGTTCTCACCTCGTGCTTTTGCTCATCAACTATTTACAGCTGCGCGAGGGCGGCACCCGCGTGGCCGCGCCCGCGAGAAATGGCACGAGTAGGGCTCGTGGAGGTTGTCGGAACACTCACTAAACACAACAGTGGGAGGGAATGGGCCATCAGCGTCCGGATCATGTGTGCGCCCCGCGTATCACCATCCCCACCCATCCACCCACCCGATCATCAAACTGCACGTACATAGCGCGGCGTGATCTTGACGTGCACCTCGCCCGCTGTGCGGCCGCGGTCGTCGCGCAGCTCCACCCATGTATCCTTGACGCGGCCGGCCGTCTTGGTGTCGGCGACCGACACGCGGCCCTGGCCCCATGAGACTGCCTGAGAACCACCTCAAACACCTGGTCGACAAACCACATTAATTATAATGCTCAGAAACCAGACGTCACGCGCACTCAGCAACGCGTCGTGCACGTTGATAGCGGGTGGCGGCGGCAATTGCGCCAGGTCCCTCCCACAGCTGTTAATGGCCGAAGTCCCCTCCTACAGCTTGCTCTTGGTTGAGGTCCTCTTTGCGCCGGTGATCGCGCCCGTCAACGCGCCCGTCAGTGCGCCTGTGATCGCGCCAACGACCGATGAACAGGCGATGACTGCGGGCGCCGCAGCGAGGGTGCCTGTGGCGCCAATGGACTGCAGCGTCGCGACGACCGACCCAGCCTGCGTGGCAGCACCGCCCAAAGTGCTCATCATTCCGGCCGCGGTCGAGTGCGCCGCTATGCCGCTGGTTCCAAACCCAAGCGCATTGGCCATGGCTGGAACAGTAGCACCAGCAACGAGCGGCACAACACAGCACCGGCCGCAGCAGCGCCGGCCGCAGCAGCACCCGCGATCATGTACGGGCGGGCAGCTGGGTCTTGAACTTTGACGGCCATGCGTGTTGAAGCAGCGGAGACGCACTCCATGGTCGGGTCGACGTAGTACGTCTTGGTGACGTGCGCGGCGACTCCAAGCTGGTGCGTGGCCGGAGCGATGGTCCTACTTTTTTGCAACTGAGGCAGGCGGTGGTAAAGCGGGCGCATCTCTGCAAGGAAGCCAATCAGAGATGCTTGCTCCGTGTCCAAGAAAATTGGGAACCCAACAATGATTTGCACGGCAAATACACACCACCAACAACAACTCACCCCGAACCGGAGGCTACTTACACCTGCTCCAACATGACCCAAAACGCGCCCTTCTCCATCCGGTCGCCGCGCACGTGGTTGTAATCCCAAACCTCGAGCAACATTTCGTCGACCTCCGTCACGACGGCCAACTCGGCCGTGTCGTTGAACGTCAAGTTCGTGCCTGCATCCTTGTGCACGCGCGTCTTGATCTTGTCGCTGCCCACGAGCAGTAGGCAGTACGGATCGACTTTGCCGATCAGCTCCACGTTGAGCAGGTTGCGGCCCTCGACTATAGTCTCCCAACTCGTGCGCACGTGCGAGTATGTTGGCGTTCGTGGGCAGCGGCTCGAAAGCGATGTATAAGAGCGCAAAAACGTACGAATGTCGACCATGACTGTGCGCGCGGGAGGCAGCGGACGGTCGGCCGACACTATCCCACCGCCAGTGCCTGTCGTTGCCGCCGGGTAGGACACGCACATCGGCTGGAACTCGGTCGACGGCTGGGAAGAGTACCCAGCCGACTGTGGAAACTCGCGACCAGTGCCGCTCGCGCCGCCATACCCGAGCGAGTGCGGCACGTCCGTGCGGCCGCTCGTGCTGCCGCCGTAGACGTCGCCCGTGCCGTAACCGGCCGACGCCTGCTGATAGTCGCGGCCAAGAGTGGAGCTCGAGATCGGTGACGCCGAGCCGCGCTCGCCGCCGCGCGTTGCGTAGGGGCCCGAGTTTTGCTCATCGCGGAGAGGGTGGGGGTAGTTGTAGCCGCTCATGGTACTGCGTGGAGGTTGGTGGAGGTCGGTCCGGGTCGTAATTTGGGATTTGCAGAGGAGAGAGAGTCGGCGCGGCAGGGTCGAGCGCACGCCGTGTCTGCCGTGCGACTCGCTAGCCGCTGGCCGTTGTCCTCGCGCACCTCAACGACTGTGCGCGACGTGGTGGGCTCGCGGTGGGGATGCTGCGCACCGCCATGTTTCGAGTGCACTGGCCCTGGTCTCAGGACGGCCGCGTTGGCTGAGGAAGGGGCAGGTCAAAAAATGATCATGGCGATTGAGCCGTTGTTGCAGCAAGCAGCTCAGAGCTTTGCGCACAGCTCGGAGGACGCAAAGCAGCGATCAGCAGGATGCCTCCACGTCAAACCGAAACGCGTCTGGCCAATCATTCAGACGGCGGCACCTGCAAAACACGACGCTGATCCACAACGCTCGATTTGCACATCCAAAACCTATTACTGATGATATCTGAACATGACAAAACGACTCTCTAGCGCGTCGTCTCCACCAACGTCGACGCCGAGAGGCACGCGATCCGACTGGCCCAACGTACGCGGGGCGACTTTATAAAGCACGGCAAGTTACTACAACCGAAAACACGTCGCTGTGAGCCTCTGTGGCACGCTAAAAAATTCCACCGACGGGAATCCAATCAGCACAATAAAGACGTACGGTGCGCGGCGTGAACTTGACATGCAGCTCGCCGGCCGACTCGCCGTCCTCGTCGCGCAGCTCGAGCCAGCGGTCCTGGAACTGGCCGGCGCGCAGGTCGCTGAGCGGCATGCGCGTCGTGCCGACGAGCGTGTCGCCCGTGATGTTGTACTTGTTCGAGTCCCAAATTTCGATAACAATCTCGTCGACGCCGTCGGTCACGCCCACCTCGAGCGTGTCGTTGAAGAACAAGTTGCACCCTTCGTCCTTATGCGCGCGCGTGCGCACGTCCTGGTCGCCAAGCAGAATGCGTGCGTATGGATCCATGTCGCCGAGAACCTCGACATCCTTCAGGTTGCGGCCCTCGACTAGGTGGATAGAGTACGGACGGGTCGGGAGATGCGCGCGGTGAGTGGTCGTCGTCCAGCGCGTCCATTTGGCCATCCAACGTGATTCTTCGGCCCTCGGCGCCAAGCAACGACGGCAATAACGTACGGATTTCAATGAAAACGCCCTGGAGCGGGCCGATCTGGGGCTCAGCGGCGGGCGCGTAGTACGAGTCGCCTTGCGGCGGCGGCGCGTAGTACTGCTGCTGCGGCTCCATCGGGCCGTACCCAGCGTCGTAGCCCGACGGCTGCTGTGGCGGCAAGTAGCCGGCGTTCATGGCAGCCTGCTGCTGCTGGATGCGGATCAGGTCCTGCTCGGCCTGCATCACTTGCTGAAGCTCCTCGTTGTGGCGACGCATGCCGGCCTCGTAGCTGTCCTCTTCGTAGCCGTAGCTCATGTTGGTGATGGATGGTCTTGGGTCAGATGGGGAGAGAGATGTAGTCCCGACTCGAGCGCGCGGCCGGGCGGTATTTATACGCGTTCCTCGCGCGGCATGATGGTGATGGTGGTTGTGTCGGGTGGAGAAGCGAGCTCGCGAGTTGGCGAGAAGCGCTCTGGTACTGCAACTGCACGAAAGTTGGACAAGACGCGTGTTGAAGGGGGGCGTGCCAAGAGTTTGGGCTTGAAGCGGCTGGGCTGGCTCGAACTGGCTGGTCGGTCCATCGCGATCCGCGCCGTTCCGACCCAAAACAACGCCAGCTGTGCGATTGCATTGGTCGTGTCGTTGGGTCCGGTGGCGCCACGAGGCGGCGTGGACTGGCTGGGCATGGGCCGAGGCGAACGGAAGGGGTTGCTCGCCTACAAGGTGCACACAACGACCATGTCATCTTGGCGCAGCAGGTCCGCGACCCATGTGTACATCATCCTGCCCACGAGGGGCGCTCAGGCAGTGGACGCCTCATCCCCAGCCCTTGCAAACGTTCCACAGACTTTGAGCACGCTGTTGCCGTTGGTTTGGCGGCCCGTTGAAGCTGGGCATCCCACGCTTCGGTTCTCGCCACACCGACCCGCCGCTTGCCTTGCACTTCCAGACTTCATCCACACGCTACTTGACAAACTGCACCAACTTCGACTTCAACGAGCTGGCCACTGGCGGAAACTTGCTGCACGCGATCAGGACCTCCCGGCGCGACTGCCAACTTGTGCCGCCGGCGCGGTGGGCGGGCTCCGCCCCCGCCATCCAATCATGGGAACCATATCACGACTATTCATCGACGATGATTTTCAAGTTACCGAGAACGCATCATGGCCATCCTCGGCTCAACGTCGCGCCTTCGTCACCGTCTTGACGTCCGACAATTACGTCGAGGGCGCACTCGTTCTCGCCACGTCCTTGCGCGCCGTGGGTCCGTGATCAAATCGGCCAAATTGAATTTGGGGCCAAACAAGCACGACCAGTAAATTGATCAATCATGGCCGCACGTGCTCGTCTCTCCAGACACCACATTCCCGCTCGTCGTGCTGCACACGAACCACGTTACCGATGCGTCGCACGACCGGCTCGTCTCCGCGTTCGACCATGTGCACCGCGTTGACCCAATTTGCGCCGACGACCCGCGTCTGGCGCTCCTAAACGGCCGGCCGGAATTGCGCTCGTCGTTTACCAAGCTGCGCGCCTGGACGCTGGTCCAGTACGACCGCGTCGTGTTGCTCGACGCCGATACCCTTGTTCTGCGCAATGTCGACGACTTGCTCGACCGCGCACAGTTGTCGGCCGCACCCGATGCCGGATGGCCCGATATGGTTGGTGCCAATTTGATCATGTTGGAGAAGGGAATGAACTGGACATTAGTGCTTACTGGCGGGACGACCGATATAGTTCAATTCAGGCGTCATGGTCATTGAGCCCAGCTTGACCACGTTCCACGCGCTCCGTGCCGAGCTGCGCGCACACGGGTCGCTCGATGGCGGTGACCAGGGCCTGCTCAACCAATTTTTCGGCGCGGCATGGCGCGAGAACCCGACACTGCACCTGCCCTTCACCGACAATGTCACGCCAAGCCAAAACTACATGTGCATCCCAGCGCTGCGCGCGTTCGGCGACGCGATCCGCATTGTGCACTTTATCGGCCGCGTGAAGCCGTGGCACTGTCATGCCGGCCCGAACGGGCACATTGTCGCTCCTGGGCCCGTGTCCGAGGACTTGCGCCTGATCGTGCAGCGGTGGTGGACTGTGCGCGCGATTTTGACGGAAATGGAAGAACGGCATCAGAGGTGGGCGTGGCGGCAAATGGTCACGACGTCGATCACATCGACGACCACGACCACTTCTTGGTCGTCCACTTCGTCGTGGTCGCGCGACGACACTTGGTGGTGGGCACAGTACCCGCGCCCGTCGAGTGAGGTGATTCCGTTCTCCTACCTCGACCCGAACGCTGCGCGCCCGCCACGACGGCACCGCAAGCGCAAGGATCCGCCGAAACCGAAACCGGTCGTGCGCCCTCCGCACGCCATGATTTTGCCCATTTCGTCGATGGCCTGGGCGACGGCCGACCCGGCCAGCGGCCTGCGCCGACGCCGGTCCGGTGTGCCGGAGCCCGTGATCGCACCGGACCTCGTGCCGCGTCCCACGTCGACGGTGGTGGACGACCCGCGCGTGCCGTCGTCCGTCTCATCGGCCACGTCCGATTCGACGAGCTCGTGGCCGAGCGACAGCGAAAGTGACGATGACAGCGACTGGCGCGTCTTACCGCGTACACCGCCGCCATCGCCCGCACTCGATTCGGTCGCTGACGACCACTGCCAGGATCTGGCGACGCTCGAACAGCGGCTCGTGCGGTACATGCTCATGACGACAATCACGACAACCGTCGAGGCGACGACGACTGAGTCCACCGTGCTCGTGTCGCGCCAGGACCATTATTGGCGGCTGCAGTGGGACACGACCTACTTGACCACGACCGAGTGCCGGTGGGGGATCGAGCACTATGGGGTCGACGAGACGAGCGGGCCCGTGATCCCAGCGCGCGTCGATTCGTTGATCGCGTCGATGCTCGAGCGGCGGCGCAAACAGGAGCAGCAGCAGGTCGTTGATGCAAGCTCGCCATCGACGGTGACCGCTTCTCTCAACTCGTTTGATGCGCCGTCGGCACCGCTCAGTCCGTCGACACTGGACGGCTGGGATTTCGGCCCGTTATTGCCTCAGACGCCGCCGCCTTCGCCCGCGCCAGCCGCGGCCGACCCGTTGCCGCTCGTCGACCAGACGCTGAACCTGGATGCGGTCGAGCAGAAGCTCGTGCACTATGTGCTCATGACTACGGTCACGTCGACAGTCGATACGACGACCACCATGACCTACATTGCACAGGACGAGCATTTCTGGCGGCTGAAATGGGACGTTGGGTACCTGACGACGCCCACCGCGGCGTGGGGGCTCGAACATTACGGTTTCGACGAGAGCAGTGGCCCCGTAATTCCCCAGCGCGTTGATTCGCTGATCGCGTCCATGCAGCAGCAGCGCAAGCAGCAGGCGCTTGCCGCCGCTGCCGGCGAGCACCCGTCGCCCGAAGAGCATTTCGGTCGCGTGAAATGGGACGATGAGTACCTGGCGACGGAGCAGGCCAAATGGGGACTCGAGCATTACGGCGTGAATGAGACCAGTGGACCCGTGATCTCGGAGCGCGTCGATTCGCTGATTGCTTCGTTGCTCGAGAAAAAGCGCAACAAGCAGCAAGCGCAAGTGGCCGCTGCCATGACCATAACGCCGTCGACCGCGCCGTCTGTTTCGTCCAGCTCTCACGAATCCGCGCCGTTGAATTCGTCCAGCTCGTCGGTTGCCGCCTGGGACGAGAACGACGATTCGTGCCCACCACCGCCACCATCGTCGCCGGTCTCGACGCCTGCCGAACCGCCGCCCGTGAACCACGCGCTCAACCAGGACACGCTCGAGGAAAAGCTTGTGCACTACGTTCTCGTAACCAAGGTCACGACCACAGCCGAGACCACGACGATGTTCTCCACCAGCTACATTGCGCAGGACGAGCACTTTTGGCGGCTCAAATGGGACAATAAGTACCTGACGACGCCGACCGCCTTGTGGGGCCTCGAGCATTACGGCACCAACGAGGGCAGTGGTCCCGTCATTCCCGAGCGCGTTGATTCCTTGGTCGCGTCGATGCTCGAGCAACAGCGCAAGAAGCCGGAACAGGCGCAAGCTGGCGCGCACCCGTCGCCCGACGAGCATTTTGGGCGCATCAAGTGGGACGACGCGTATCTGATGACGGAGCAGGCCAAGTGGGGGCTCGAACACTACGGCGTCGACGAGACGAGTGGGCCTGTGATCCCACAGCGCGTCGAGTCGCTGATTGCCTCGATCCTTGAGCAGAAGCGCAAGCAGCAGGCTCTTGCCGTGGCCGAACCACAGCCCTCGCCGACCGCTCCGTCCGTTCCGACCGACACCGTCCCATTGGAACCGGTCAGCACGTCGATTACTGGATCCGATGCGGCTCACGGCGCACTTGTACCACCGACCGCGCCATCTCCTTCGCTCGGCTCATCCGACCTGGCGCCGCTGGCATCGTCTATCTCGTCCATTTCGACGCTGGATAATGGTCCCGATTTGCCGCCACCACCGCCACCACCGCCACCGTCGCCAGTCTCGATTCTTGGCCATTTGCCGTACACGCTCACCTCGGACGCGATCGAGCAGAAACTCGCGCACTATGTGCTCGTGACCAAGATTACGACCACGGCCGAGACGACGACGATCACCACGTCTACCAACGCCATTTCTCAAGACGAGCACTTTTGGCGGCTCAAGTGGGACACCGGGTACCTGGCTACGCCGGCCGCCGTGTGGGGTCTCGAGCAGTACGGCGTTGATACGGCCAGCGGTCCTGTCATTCCCGAGCGCGTTGACTCTCTGATCGCGTCGATCCTCGAGCAGCAGCGCAAGCAGGCGTTGCAGGAACCCTCTGTCCCGGTTGCGACGGTCATTTCGCCCGAGGAGCACTTTGGTCGCGTCAAATGGGACGATGGGTACCTGGCGACGGACACGGCCAAGTGGGGGATTGAGATGTATGGCGTCAACGAAGCGAGCGGGCCTGTGATCCCGGAACGCGTCGAGTCGTTGATCGCGTCGCTGCTCGGGCAGAAGCGCAAGCAGGAGGAGCTCGGCGCCGCCGCGGCCGCATTTGTGCCTACTGATTACGGTGTTGCGCCATCACGACCTCCTGCTGATTTGGACACCGGTTTGGGCAAGCCTCCGCTTGCGCCGTCGCTCGACGATGCGCTCGTGACAGGATTGACGCCGCTGGATCACGACGCCGTACCGCCACCGCTGGTTGCCGACTCAGAAATCGATCTCGGGAAGCCGTTTATTGTGTCATCGCTCGAAAGTACGCTCGCGTCAACATTGGGGCCGGTGGACCACGATATTCCGCCACCCCCGCTTGCTGCCGGCTCGGACGCCGATCTGAACACACCTCTTCCCGCTCCGCCACTCGACGACGCTCTTGCAACCCACCTGCCCGTGCCGCCGGCCCCGTTCATCCCGAATCGCGACTCGTCGCTCATTGCCTTGGCCATGATGAACCGCAAGGACTCGCGACTGGCCGAGGGCGAGCTGGGCGTTACGACCACGATTGCGCCGCGCCCTACTGGACCGGAAGGCTCGTCTCCACATCGCCCGGCGTCATGGAACCTGCCGCCCCACGCGTCCACCACCTCAACCGACCCCATCGAGCAAAATCCGTTCCACCTCGCGCCCGCATCGCATTACAGCTGGCCGGTGGGCGAGTTTGACGACGCGCCGTTTGACTGGTTCAGCGCCGCGTCGCAACTCGTGCCATCCATTCCGGAAACCAACGAGCCTGACGTTGATCGCCCGCCGTTGCTTTTGCGACCGCGACCCGACGAACCCAGTACACCAGCAAATCTCGACGTGGCAGCGGCGTCGGTGATCTGGTCCGATGATGAACCTGCGCCTCTGCCCATGAAGCCGTCATCATCGCCCAATTTCGCCGAGCTCGATCACGACGAGTCGACCAAGCACGCCGTGCTCGCGTGGCTCTTGAAAACGCACCAAGCCGGCAGCAGCAGCAACAGCAGCAGCAATTCCGCACCAACAGCACGGCCGAAACCCGGCGTCGCATCGGAACCTGTCCTATCGACGGGCTCGTCGCCGGCATCGTCCGTGGGAGATGTTGCCGAGTGGGAGGATGTGGATGACGATGACGCGCCGCTGCCGCTCCGAACGTCGTACGGCTCGCTGCAGCGGCCGCGGCCGCCGTCCAAGATTCGGTTTGACGGATTACCTGGGAACCTGGTGGACGAGGAGGACTTGGGGCCAGTTGCGATTTCTATCCCGGAGTCGAGCGAGTCGGATGTGGTGGGCGCGCAGCAGGAACACGACGACGTGGTCGTTGTGCACATTGCTGAATCGGTCGCGTCCAATGGCGAAATTGAAGCGGCGCCTTCGCTGCCTGATCTCAAGATGCCAATGGAACCCGAGACGACCGTCGTGCCGCTGGCGCCCCATGCGCCCGCGTCGCAGCCCATTCGCTACCAGCTCGTCACGACCACCACGACGACTGCAGTCACGACCACGTCCACGACCGCGGTCACCTCGGCACTCACTCAGGCCGCTGAGGCGGCGACGCACGAAATCGTCGAAATGACCGAACCACGCCCGTCGGCCCTTGCGTTGCCGCCAGTCCACGACCCGGTCGCGGCTTCGGGAAGCGGCGGAGCTCGGCCAAGCATGATCGAA
The DNA here is from genome assembly GCA_000151295.1 of Allomyces macrogynus ATCC 38327. Classification (NCBI taxonomy): domain Eukaryota; kingdom Fungi; phylum Blastocladiomycota; class Blastocladiomycetes; order Blastocladiales; family Blastocladiaceae; genus Allomyces; species Allomyces macrogynus. The sequence continues at coordinate 230,254 of GG745331.1, forward strand.
GACGCTGCCGAGGAACTCTCCGATGATATTCCGCCGCCTGCCATGTCGAACAGCACGGGCGACGACGGGTCGGTTTTCTCAGACGTTTTGGACTTGTACGGCACGGTTCCGCGCCCCGCATCGCCCGGGGTGAAGGAATCGGTGCCCACGTTCGATCCCCCAGTCCAGTCGCCGCCGCAACCGGTTGCTCAAGAAACACAAGATCCGGAGCCACTGGCATTGGCCGAACCGCGCGCGAACCGCATCAAGTCGGTCGCTCTCGCGATTCGGCTTTTGCAGCGCAAGCGCGCGGGCATGTCGGGGAATCACGAAACCGCGATTGCGCAAGGTGCGGTTGCAGCACTGGATCCGACGGCTACGCTGACGCACTCGACCGTGGCCGTCACTGGCCCTGATTCTGCGCCTGACGTCGAGTTCACGTCCTCACCAAACGACGAACTCGAACCTGCAGTGTCTGCTGGCTCTCGAGCAGGTTTTGGAGATGTCTACCCGGACCACGGCGCGTCTCCCACGCTCGAAGTCGTCGCGTCTCCGCACGATCACGAACCGCCTGCGCCGCCAACTGCGCGGATCAAGTCGGTCATGGCCGCGATGCGGCTTCTGCAGCGCGAGCGCGCTCAGCTCGACACGTCTGCGGAGTCGGCCGGTGTTGACACGACGCTGGATCAATCAAGGGAGGAGCTGTCCCACCCAGCGCCAACGTCGCGCACCGATCCCGAGAAAGAGCCCGATTTGTTTGCGCCCACGGGCCTCGGTGTTACGCAGCTGCCGCCAATTCGTCTCTTCGACACGATGGACTCGCTTCGCGTCGACGACACTGGTCACGCTGCTGGCAGCGACGACGGTCCCTCGATCTTCCAGCCAGTCTCCTCCACGCCGCTCTCGGACGCGGTCAGTCTACCCGTCGCACATCCGAGCAAGGACCAGAGCATTGCGATGCTAGACACGAGCTCCGAGGAACTGCTGCCACCACCACCTCGACGCGGCCAGAGTCGGCTCAAGTCATCGGCACTTGCAGCATGTGCCGTAACTCGTGTCACGGCCCCGTCTGCCGAGTCGCTTGTTCCCACAGCCAGCTCCTCGACAGCGGCCACGGCACCGGCAACCGCGACGACCTCGCTTGCGCGCCTCCCCGATCCGCTCGACAGCGCGCAAGCAGAGCACGGTGCAGAGCACGGTGCAGAGCACGGTGCAGAGCACGGTGCAGAGCACGGTGCAGAGCACGGTGCAGAGCACGACCCGAAACCGGCACACACCGATGTTGGACCGGCGGTGTGCACTCCCGCGCCGACCATGGGCGATAATCCCCCGCCGCCGTCAAGACGCGGACAGAGCCGGTTCCAGAGCGTTGCGTTGGCTGCGGCAATTGGCGCGTCGCACGCGCCGCACCGCCATTCGTCATTGGTGCCGTCAATCGACGCGACGAATCCCGCAGCCAGTGCCAATGTCGACCCGATGCCGTTAGTTCCCGTTCCACCATTGTCGCCGTCGGGCGGCGCAGCTGCGTCGGTGCCCCACCCACCGGCCCAGCCCGCAGCCGACCCGGCGCCACCGGCTCCCGCCGCTGATCAGCTCCCGCCGCCACCGCCACGCAGGCAACGGAGCTCGCTCAAGGCTGTTGGCCTGGCCGTGATGGGATCCAGGATGTCCTCGCCGTCGACCTCGAACAACCAGGGGCCGATTGGTGCAGTTCAGCTCGACGCGACTTCCAGGCCCGATCTCGGACTTCCTTCCGCCGTTCTACCCCCACCGCCGCGACGCCATACGTCAACACCATCCCAGTCGTCGAGTCCGACGGGGCCCATTGAGCTTGTCGAATTGCGTCCACCACCAGCGTGGCCTGCACTACCGGCGGTGGCAGCGCCGGAACCCGCTCTCGACAGTCCACCGCCGAGGAGGCACACACGGCCGCCGCGACCATCCCGTCCCCTCTCGGAACTCCCGACGCCACCTCCCTCTTCACCGTCGGGCCCCTCCAAGCCTGAGCCAACCGCGACCACGACCACGACGGCGCCCGCCGTCATTGTGCCCAGCCGGCCCGTATCACCCTCGACCTCGCTGTCGCGTATGTCCGTGAGGGAAAAGATTACCCCGGCGCCGGGCAAAGTCACGACACCTGTGCGCCGCCCGACCGCGCCGTCGGCGCTGACCGAAACAGAGGAGCCAGCTGCCGCGGCCACGGGGTCCGCGGCACCACCACTCGTGACGCGGCTCCCGAGTTCGGGGCCATTTGTGTCGGTGCAGCGGCTTTGGCAGGATGGGACCCGGTGGCGCGGTATCGTTGCTATCGTCCTTGTCGCTGGGACGGCAATTGCAGTCCTTGGGATCTTGGTTGGGCTGCCGTTCTTGCTTGTTTTTGCTGCGTGAAGATCGTTCACCTTACTTTACACCCTGGTCGGTTCGTTTGTTGACCAGTTTTGCTCGCCGTTGTTGCCGTGTCGTTGTCGGCCTAAGTATTACCCATCCGAAGCAAATAGAGACTTGGATCGCGTCCCACAGATCCTTTTCTGGCGTGAGCTTTCTCCAGCCTGAGGCAAGAACTCGATCGAAAGGAGTTGTGTGGCATCGTTGTCCCTTTCTAAGCGGTGAACCTTTGCAGTCGTTCAGTGTTGGCGGAAGCGAAGCGTCCCCACGCGTCGCGTCGTATGTACCATCGACGGGCCACAAGTCCACGACCATCCGACGCTTTGAGACAAAAAACGTATCGTGGAGACTTGCGTCCACAGCGCACCGGGAATGTCCTCGAGTGTTCTCGCAGCGACCACCGCTCTTGTCCACCAGATACGACTTGTATTCACACTCCCGATCATTACGTTTTGCATTGTTCCTGATGACTGCAAATCACGTCAACCAAGGCAGTGTGCACAAAATGTATGATTCAAATTACAAGAAACACTCACGCGCCCTTCCTATTTTCCTCGACCCGATTAGCGATCACTTGATTGTCGCCGGCTTGGCCACCAGGGGCGTCGTAACGCTCGCGCTGCTGCGGTCGCTGGCACCAACGCGAGAATGCGAGGATCAAGCACCAACAGGGAGATGAGAACGTGAGAATACATTTCGAAGACGACAGTATCATGGAAAATGAGCACATTGCGTGTGCATTTGGTTGTCGCAAGGCGTTGGAGGGATCGACATGCCAACGACGATCCGGTACCTGGGCCGCATCAGCCAATCATCAAGCGTGAGGGCTTCGAGCTCGGTTCACTGTTCCAGCTCAGCCCGCTCCGGAAACGACCGACCACCACGATGAAGTGCCTGGAGACAAGCTCATTGGGCAAGACGGGGGACAGCGTCCAAGGGGGGCGCAGGCGCAAGGTCGATGGCCTCCCACACGCGCGCGCGTGTGCGCCAATCCTTGGCAACGTCAGCCCAGCCGCCACCACTCATCGCCACCACGTCGCCGCGAATGATCAAGACTGAAGTCGAACGGCAACTGCCACCTTGTCCCGCCTCGCGCGTCCATCCCTGGCGAGCTCACCATCGCCTATAAACGGGCGCTCCCCACGCGCCTCCTCTTTCCCTCTCGAGTAGTCGACGCCCAACTATAGATTCCGTCGCTCCGAGTCGAGACTTGCATCTTTGCTCTTGCCTCTGATCTGCTCGCGCGCGCTTCCGTACACGACGACGACGCCAACCCGATCTCGCACGACCTCACCCATCATGACGATGCCCAAGATTTCGGCTCTCGCGCTCGTGGCCCTGGCCACGTTGCTGTTTGGCACCGTTGACCCGGTCGCCGCCGCCCCGAAGCCCGTGCGCTCTGGCTCGGGTCATCTTGCGCAGTTTGACATGTCGCCGGTTTCGTCGCTGGCCAAGCGCGCTGTTGGCGAAGGGACTTACTACGAGTACGCCTCTTTTTCTTCCATGGTCGCGCGACTATGATCAAGCGCGTCGTCAACAACTGACGGTCTCTGCTCTTCTCCTCTCCCCCACTGTCAAATAGTGTTGGTGCTGGTGCGTCCGTCAATTTTTTGAACCAAATCAGCAAAGATCAGCGGCCAGTTTGCAGGGATCCCTCTACTCGTGCACCGGTTCACGCTCGCGCGAAGCGTCGTCGCGACGATGCATGTTGATGGCGTGCGTGCAAGGGAAACCGCTTGCCCGAAATGGCGTTACCGTTCGGGTTGGCCTTGGTTGCCTCACGTTCTGCGGCTGTTTCTGGAAGTTTTTTCGCGACAGCACTGCACGCCTCCTCACAAACCGTGATGCGAGAACTGATCACTCACTCTTTGCTGCTCGCTCTTCTACTTTCATTTCCAGGCTTTGGTGCTTGCGGCGAAATGCACTACGACGGCGAATTCGTGGTCGCGCTCAACGACAAAGACTGGTATGGGTCGCCGTGCTTTTCGTGCGTCGCCATCACGGCCAATGGGCTCGGTCCCATCAAGGCCAAGATCGTCGACAAGTGCCCAGGCTGCAAGAGCGGCGATCTCGACCTGTCGCCGGCTGTCTTCCAGTCGTTCTACCCACTGGGTGTCGGCCGTTTTAACCTGCAGTGGACGTACACGTCGTGCGGCAGTGATCCTGCGCCTGTCCCAGTCCCGGTCCCCGTCCCCGTTCCGACGTCCATCTACACGCCCCCGCCGGTTCCGACGTCGATCTACACGCCGCCTCCGGTGCCGACCTCGGTCTACACGCCCCCGCCTTCGACCACGATCACCAGCTCACCTGAACCTGTTCAGACCACGACGAACTCGCCAATTGCCGCGTCGACATCGAGCTCGACCACCGATGCGCCTGTCTCGTCCACCACTTCGTCCACTGTCGCGCAACCGACGATTGTGCCTTCGCCGACCTCCGAGCAGCAGAGCTCGACCCTGTCCATCGTGATTTCGGCCACCCAGTCCGCGTCGCAGCAAATTTCATACTCGTACTCGCAGACCACGGCCTCGCAGCAAACGACGGCGACGTCGTCGCCGGCTCTCTCGCAAAACGACGTGCCCTCGGCGACTTCGTCAAGCGCAATTGCGACTGTGACCACGGTTTCGACCTCGGTGGCCGCGCCTGAGGCGACCGCGACGAGCCAGACGGTCACATCCACTTCTACGACGACGACGACCCAAGTGACTCAAGTGACCCAAGTGACGTCGGCCACTCCGCAGCCCGCTTACTCGGCTCCCGCGGCCACGACCACCACGACCACCTCGTCAACTGTGCCCGCCGCGACCGTGACGAGCACTAGCACTGCCACCACGACCACGACGGCGCCTGCTTCGGCCGTGGGCGTTGCGACGCACGTCGTGTACGACCCCAAGACGGCGACCAACCCCTACCTCGATTTCCTCGCATCTCCCGCGTACTCGGCCGGTCTCTCGCTCGAGGCCCGCATTCTCGTCGAGCAAATGGCCGCTGCGTGGGAAATCCAGCGCCAGCGTGACCTTGGTCTGCGCCTCGACTAAAGACGGAAGCCAGACTTCAAACAGGGGCGACGTTGATGACGAGTTTCCGGCCCAAGCATGGTCATGGCCTCTGTGCGACCGCGAGGACCCGCACCATCGGGTGGACAAGATGCGGCAGAGTCGCGCGGGAGTACACGCGCACCTGTCACATCACGCTCATGTCCCGCCACCGCGCGTGGATAGTGCTGGCCGTGACGATCCGGTCCGCTCGCAGCGTCGTCAAGTGTGGAACCAAACACTCGGCGTTGCATTGCCCTGCCCGAACCCTCGTGCCCCGCCCGGTCAGAATTCGCAATAGCGCTGACCAAATGCGAGGCTTTCTTGGTGGCCCGTCGTCTTGTTGGTGTTGTCATTTCCGTGTCGTTTGTTTCGGTGCTCTTCTGCTGTTTCCGGTCGCTGCTGCTGCCCGCCTTGCCCCATTTTTGCAATTTGTTCGTTTTCGTTTTCACACTCACGTCGCAAAGCTGGGATACGTAATCTCCACTCCAAGCCATCTTTCTGGCTTCTCTACACCTTCCTCTTCCTATATTCAATGTTTGCTCCTGCACCCGTTTTGTCGCTGTCCGACCATCCATTTGATGCATTCTGTGCCTTGCTCAACCTCGATGACGCATTCAGCAGCGAGGAAGTATCGACCGAGGGAAGATATGAGCCGCAGTTGGTGACCGTTCAGTACCAACCCCCACGTCGCTGATACGCGCGCGATCTCCTTCGCGTCCCTGTCCAAACCGAACCCTCGCCGACCGTCCTTCAGAGAGAAGGGCGTCAGGGCGGAAAGGAAGAGACCCTACGCGTCTACTAGTTGCGATCAACCACCGCATCAACCGTCAAACGTTGGAGTGACTCGAAGACGCACGTTCGCGGCAACACCCAACCTGCTCGGCCCTGAGGGCGCAGGCAAATCAGCAAGCTGAAGCCGTCATCGTCAGGCCAGTCAGACCGCGTCAGCGTCATGGCATACGTTTGTACCGCGATACGACGCCCACGAGCATCGACCACTTGCTGCAAATCTTTCTGAGGTGGGTCCCGTTGCCATCGAAGCGGCCCTGCTGCCCCGTGTCGATCAGGGAGCGGGCAGTACTGGCTGCCACCAATTGATTCGGTCTGCTACAGGAGCGTGACATTGACGGCGCGCTGTGCGCTCACCATGGATCGAGTATGATGCTAAATTGGAAACGAAGGTTGAGTTCAAGTTGCTCTGGTATTTACAAACCGTCGCTGGAAGCATCGCTCGATGTGCTGCTTCGTGCGGACGCGGTCCGATCTGCCCGGTTGGTCCCTCTTGCTCCAGCCAATTCGCGGCGTTGGTTGCGCGCTTGCGCGCGCTTCTGGCCAGCTCACGCTCCTCAAAAGGAAAGTCCAACACTGAAGTACTAGTCAGTACCAGTGGGGGCGCGCTATGGTGCTCTTTGGGAAGGTGACGATCCAAGGGAAGAGAGGCGTGCGCGCGGTGGAAGTCTTGCCTTGCCGATCCTGGCCAACGTCAGCCAAGGCCGCCACCATTTTGTCGTGGACTGTCGTCGTCACGGATGATCAGGCCGCCTCCTTGCCCCGCTATCCTGTCGCGATGTCGTGTATTCGTCGCCCCCGGCCGAGCTCGCCGGCGCCTATAAACATGCGGTCCCCCACGCCCCTCTCCTTCTCTCTTCACCCCGTCCCCCGCCAATCCCCTCCGCCTTGCAGAAATACTCTCGCGCGCGCAACCCTCCTCTTTGCTCGTGACCCCGATCCATTGCTCTCGCTTGCACACGAACGCGCGGAACCGAGGGTGAAGCCGCCATCAACACGATCATGCCGTCCAAGTTTTCCGCGCTCGCGCTCGTGGCCTTGACCACGGTGCTCATTGGAGCGCTCGAACAGGTTGCCGCCGCTCCAAAGCCTGTTCGATCGGGCTCGGCGCGCCTCGCGCAGTTTGATATGTCGCCGGTTTCGTCGTTGGCCAAGCGTGCTGCCGGCGATGGGACGTACTACTCGTACGTGCTTCTTTTCGAATGATGGCTGCGTGGACACCACAAATTGAGCCTGAGACTGACTGGTCGCCGCCCCCCTTCGCTGGCCGGTGGAAATATGTAGCGTTGGTGCTGGTACGACCATTTTTTCTATTCTCGTGATTGGGGTGGAGTGGCCATCCGAACGCCGACCGACCACCAGGGACACCAATCGCTGCTGTCGTGGAGGTGCCACGCAACCGAGGGATCCTGTGGTTGCGTGATCGCATTCATGCGCGCGGTGATCCAGTGCTGGAACGTAGTGGAGCACCTTCCTGGAATAGCGCTACAGTTTGGATTGGCGTTGGCTGCAGTGGCTGCTCCGTTTTGGTTACCTGCGCGCACACGCGTGCATGATCTGATTGTTGAACTGATCCTTTGTCCCTACGCGTCTCCCACTCCTCTCCCAGGTCTTGGCGCTTGCGGTGAAATGCACTACGACGGCGAGTACGTGGTTGCGCTCAACGACAAGGACTGGTATGGGTCGCCGTGCTTTTCGTGCCTCGCCATCACGGCCAACGGGAAGGGCCCCTTGAAGGCCAAGATTGTCGACAAGTGCCCGGGCTGTGCGAGCGGCGACCTCGACCTATCGCCCGCTGTCTTCGAGTACTTCTACCCGCTGAGCGTTGGCCGTTTCCGCTTGGAATGGACGTACACGTCGTGCGGTGCTGATCCCGTGCCTCAGCCGCCGCCCGCCCCGACGTCGGTCTACACGCCCCCACCGGCTCCAACGTCGACATACGTGCCGCCACCGGTCTCGACGTCGACCTACGTGCCCCCGCCCGTCGAAACCTCGACCTCGACGCCGCCGCCGGCCCCGACCTCGACCTACACGCCCCCACCGGTTGAAACGCCCACCTACTCGCCACCGGCATCGACTTCCACCTACTCGCCGCCAGCCGAAACGCCGACGTACACGCCCCTGCCGTCGACCACGATCGTTAGCTCGCAATCGACCTACGCGCCGCCGCTGACCTCATCTTCCACGGACGCGCCCCTACCCACGACTACGGCCATCAACTCGCCCGAGCCGACGCAAATCTCGTCCATCAGCGTGCCCGAGCCGACGCAAATCGCGTCCACCAGTACGCCGGTGCCTGCTCCAACTACGGCGAGCACGACCACGGTCGCGCCGATTTCCACCATCGATCCGCCCGCCTCGACTGCAGAATCGTCGTCCACCCGGCAGGATTCGCAGATTTCGACCTACAAGCCGCTCCCCACGCAGTCGTCGACCGCGAGCCCGGCCTCCACTGCGCAGGAGACGGTTACCTCGTCCAGCCCAGTCACGACCGACTCCACCGTGTCCACCGCGTCCACCATGTCCACCGTGTCTACCGGGCAGCAGGACGCGACCACGCCTGCTTCCCAGTCTTCTACTGTCCCGCAGCAGACTGTGACCTCGTCCACGGCGGTGTCGGTTCCCGAGTCGACGGTGACCACGGTCTCGTCGTCTGTTGAGCAGCAAACGACGATCAGCACGGTGTCGCAGTCGGCCACGGACCAGCAGATCACGACCTCATCTTCCGCCCCCGCGCCGACCTCCACTAGCGAGCGGCAGACCGCAACCTCGTGGCCCAACGGGAATCCGGCGACGGTCTCTTCCCGTGACGCGCCAGCCCCGACCTCCTCGACGGATCAGCCGACCGTGATCGCGTCGCCTACCGCCTCGGCCTCCTCCGAACAACCAGCGCCGACGTTTACGTCCGAGTCGACCTCGTGGTCGACCACGTGGAGCTCGTCCTTCTCCACCGAGACGCAGTTCTCGACCTCGTGGTCGACCGCGTGGAGCACGTCGTGGTCCACACAGCAGCAATACACCACCTGGTGGCCGAACGGACCAAACTGGCCGCGGCGCACGACCTCGTCGACTGCACAGCCGTCGGCAACCTACTCGGCTCCTGAGCAGCAGCCGACGTCGTCTGTGACGGACGCTCTGACGCAAAACGATGCGCCCTCGTCCACCTCGTCGGTCCCGGCTGTGACGTCGGTTTCGGGCCCCGTGCCCGTGCCCGAAATCACGAGCTCGGCCTCGACGCTGTCCACCGTGTCTGAGCAGCCATCCGCGACGGTTCCAATCCCGACGGTCACGTCTTCGCAGCAGATCACGGAACCAGCTGCATCAACGACCGAAACGACCGTGCGGCCGCCGGTCGTGTTGTCCACCACGTCGAGCGCCGCGCCCGTCGCGACTCCGTCGACTGACGTGACTGCTGCGACCTCGGCACCCGCCGTGACCAGCAGCGCGTCGGCGACCGTGGGGGTGCCTGTTTCGACTGCCAGCCCGGCCGCGACCAACGGCCCGGCCCCGACCAACGGCCCGGCCCCGACCAACAATGACTACTACGACTCCAAGACGGCGACGAACCCCTACCTCGAGTTCCTCACGGACCCGGTCTACTCGGCGAACCTGTCGCTCGCGCAGCGTATCGTCGCCGAGCAAATGGCCGCCGAGTGGGAGATCCAGCACCAGCGCGATCTCGGCACTCGCACGGACTAAGCGCGACTGCGGGTGTTGGATTGGTGGAGGTGATGGCGAGTAGGCACGCGCTGGTGCGAGCACGGTCGGTTGGCATAATGTGCGCAACCGCGGTTCTTTCGGCTCCACTGGCGCAGTGGCGACGTCGCACCGTTTGTAATGGCGCGATGTTGCTCTGGTCTCGCTCTCGGATCTGACGGCGCCGACTGATCTGGTCCGGTCGCGGCGCGATGTGCGGGACCTCGCGGCGTCGAGCATGGAACCTCGCAGGCGGCATGGCCGACGTTGGTCATGGTCATGGCATCGATGGCCCTGATGGGCCCGAGCTGCCGGGTGAAGAGTGAGTCTGCTCAAGTCGCAATCCTACCGCTAGTTTGCCGTTTAACTTTCGGCTGTATTTGTTTCTCCTTGTCGCTTTTTGTTGCTGCGCTGTTGCTGCGTCGTATCGTTGCAGTGTTCCCTATCCCTTGCCCATTCTATCTGTTTTACCCACCTCCCGTTTGCATTGCAATCCAATAAATATGGCGTTTTTCCAGAAACCAACGCGACATTTCGCTCAGGTCTTCATCGTGGTCGTATTTTGCTTTATGCGACGGCACACGATCGGCTGATTTTTGGAGTATCAAACCGCCACGACCAGCGAGAAACGACGATCAAACGAATCAAGAAGCAAGGTGGAAAACCTTCTCCACACGTTGGAGACCGCATCAAAGGTCTTCCTCCTGGTTTGTGATGCGCGTGAGTGCCACTCGCGACGAGCTCCGGAGTGCACTTGCCTATGGTGCGCACGGTGTCGTCGGTGCGATGCGACCCAAAAGAGCGCAACCAGTTTGAATCAATGGGTTCAACGCCGGATTCATTCTTGCTTTCACGAACGAACTCACGAAATCGGAGAACACACGCCAACTCCCTCCCCGCTCACATGCCACCCGCATAGAGCAACGCGCCCGGCCCCACGACCAGCAAAACTAATAGGCAACACACCAAATCTACCCGCAACTTAGTGTCCACGCCCACGCCCACGACCGCCGCGACCCCCACGGCCACCCCTACCACCGCGCCCCCCACGTCCGCCGCGCCCACCCCCACGCTTAAACTGCGGCCAATCCGGCCTGGACTTCGGCGATGGCGTCGGGATATTCCCCGCCCTGATCATCTGGAACGCGGCATTGAACTTATCGCGGTGTCCGCCGGTCTCGCGCATACTCGCGTCCTGCGCCTTGGCATTCGCGCGCACCTTCTTGGTCTTGCCGCGGTCGTAGTCGGCGTCGTACTTGTCGGGCCGCTTGCGCTTGCCCTGCTGGTTCTTGAGTTGCTGGTCGAGGTAAGAGCGCGCGTATCGCGCCTCCACGGCCTCGCGCACATCCTCGGGCTTGTCGACGGCAAGCGACCACGAGGACGTGCTGTCGGCCGATTTGGGGTCGAACATGACGAGCGTCTTGGCGGGTTTTCCGGACGGGGGCTTGGCCTTGATGGACTTGGCGGTCACGGCGGCGAAGGCCGCGGCGAGCGCAGGCGAGAATTTGGGCGCGGCGGTGGGCTGCGGCGCGCTCGGTGCTTCCTCGTCGTCGTCGTCCTCGTCGTCACTGCTGTCTGACTGCGGAGCGCGAGCCGTGGAAGCTTGTGCCGGCTCGTCGTCCGAGTTGTCATCGTCGCTCGAGTCCGACGAGTCTGATGCGGCCGTCTCAGGCGGTACCCTTGCGAGAGACGTCGACTTGCGCGGTACCGGTGCGGATTCCGCGTCCGAGTCCGTCTCGGGGGGCGTCACTGTGGCCGCGACTAGCGCCGCGGCCGTCTTCTTCTTCTGCTTCGGCGACACGACCACCTTCTCCTCCTCCTCCTCCTCGTCGGAACCGGCCTCGCGAAGGTCCTTGGCCGTCGCTTCAGCATCCGCCATGCGCTTAGCGAGCTTCCTCTTGACTTTCTCGACAATAACGGCCTCGACCTTAGCCTTGAGCGCGGCTCGCGGCGGCGCGTCCATGAGATCCTCGAGCGTGTCATCAGCCACAACAAGGTTGCGCTTCATCCACCGCAGCGCAAACATCTGCTTGTCCTGCGCCGACAGCGGGCCCTTGGTTTTGGCGTGCAGCTTGAGGGCCTTGAGGAGCCGGACCCTGTCCCTCTTCGACAGCTCGGCCACGCGCTGCATCTTGGCCGACCGCTTGCGTGCCGGTGCGGGTGCATCCGAGTCACTTCCGCTCTCGTCGTCGTCGAGATTGCGGTCACGCGGCACGGGGGACCCGGGCTCGGCGACGGCGCGCTCGGGCGACGGCGAGACAGACGGCGGCGGCGTGAGGATCCCGGCGGACTTGCCGGCCTTCCCCTTGCCCGCGGCCGCGGTCGTCAGGAACCCGCGCTCGGTCATGCGTAGATCGTCGACCGTGTAGAAGAGCAGGTAGGCATTCGCGGAGAGCACGGTACTCTGCGACACTTGGCTCACGCGCTCGTCGTTCATTTCAAACCAAATCCCGTTGGCCGCCTTGACGTACGAGTAGTAGTGCCCGCCGTGCGCGCCGCCGCTGTGCACGATCACGGCTTGCAGCTGGTAGGTGATACGCTTGCCGTTGGTTGTGGCTGATCCGGGTGCCGGTGTGCGGCTCTTCTTGCCCTTGCCGAGCGTCCCGTGGTCGCCGACCGACGCCGTCATGTAAGGCGTCAGGTTGAGTTCGGCCTCGAACGCGACTGGGCGGTTGATCTTGACGCGGCCGCGCGCGCCGTACGCGAACCGTTTGAGCTGCAGGCAAAGGACCGCGGGCGCCTGGTGGAACGTCATGCGCTTGGATGCGTTGACTTTTTGCTTGCACCTGGGATCGTGGAGCGGACCATGTCAGGTATTATCGATCGCGGTCGTCAGAACACAACAAGCAGCAAATCGTACCCGTCACACTTCCACTCGTTGCCCGTGCACAGCACTTCCGGACTCGTGTACTTGTGCAGCGCTTCCTCGACCGAGTTGACGCCCGACGGGATCTCGAGTGCCGGGGCGAGCTCCATGCTGAACGTCTTGGACGAGTAGGGGCACCGCGGGCACCGCACGTTCGACTGGACCCACCCGCCCATGATCTGGTGCAGCGCCGTCGTGCACTTGGACGCGTAGTCGAGCTGGAGGCTGTGGTAAGATATCGACGGCGGGGTCAATGACTCTGCTCGCCCGAGAGATCGATCAGAAATGAAGAGACGCACGACTTGAACGGCGCCAATAGACCCGTCTCCACCTTTTCCAACAACTTGCACATGAACTCGTGCGCGTCGGCCTGCCGGTACGGCGTGAACTCGCGGCCAATCTCTACATTACCACAAGACGATCAGACACCGTTCATTCTCCCGAAGCCGCGCGTACGCCAACGTACTCTGCAACCGCTGCAAAATCTGCTTCGGGTTCACGACGCGCGTGCCGCTATGCATCGACTTGTGCAAGTCCTCGAGAATGCACAGGTAGCACTCGCGCTTGCTCGAGCCTGCACGCACACCTCGGAGGTTAGCGCCACCTTCTCGAGGGCCGAGCGCGCGCGCCGTTTAGGACAAACGACGTACACGATGCCGAATGCGCGCGCGAGCGGAACAAGTTGGCGAGCGGCGGGAGCGACAAGAGCGCCTGCAGCGTCGAGTTGCAGTAGCACGAGTTGCCGCCATTGCGCAGACCCGCCGCGGCTCGGGTGATCTCAATGTGTTTGAGGGCCAGCTGCGATTTCGGGAAGAGGACGCGCACGGGCACCGGTTGCCCATCGCCGACGTCGGTCGGCTCGGTGCTTGCCGGGCTGGGCGAGGTCGTAGAGCTGTTGGTGCCGGACGCGGCCGCCGAGGATTTGGTGCCAATCGGACGCGACTCCTTGAACAGGATGGGTTCGGCAAACGGGCACACGGTCTTGCGGCGGCCAGAGAGGAGCGACGTGATCCCGCTACCGCCAGATCCGCTTGGTACGGGCTGCGTGGGGCCCATGGTCGTGGATTGATCGGCGGTGGGCGGAGTCTGTGTGCTTGGTGATGATGGGCGAGAGGGAGGCCGAGGAAGAGAATCCGGCTCCAGGCGGTCGAAAGGATGATCGGGCGGTGAGGCGGCTCGAGAGCTTGGCAGTCCACCGTGGAAAAGTTGCGTGCGAAGGTCAGTGGAGTTTGCGTGGGCCCTCGCGGGCCGTTTGCCGTGACCGACAAGGCGGTGGCGACGCGGCAGCGCTGCGAACGTGCGTGTTGATTGAGCCACATGACGCGTTGCACTGTCTCGCATGCCAGCGTCTCCCACGCCTGCCGCGCTCAGGAAGCAACCGCCAACGTGACGGCACCGGACCAGGACGCACCGTCTGGGCCTGGCGATCGCCGTGGCCGTGTCGACTTGCTATCCGCACCGTTCACGACGCACCACCACGACGTGACGCTCAGCCAGCACCACCACAACCAGCAGCAGCACGATGAGCGACGTCTCCGACCACGACCGCGTCATGTCCGAGGCCTCCGACTTTTCCGACGAGGAGGAATTCGACGTTTCCATCGCGATGCCGATGCTCAAGTTGGGCGCCGGCAAGAAGGCGCTGCTGCAGCGAGCGGCCGCCGAGGCCGAAGAAGACGAGGAGGATGACGCGGAGGAGAACCAGGAGGACGGCGACCACGAAATGAGCGGAGACGAGGCCGACGCACAAGACGACGACGAGGACGACGACGACGAGGAGGGCAAGGACGGACCCATCAACTGGAACCGCCGCGTGAAGCAGCGCGTGCTCGTGTGCTCGTCTCGCGGCATCAACCATCGGTAAGCTTGCATGCGCTGCACACGCAATGCGTTACCCGTCAGGTTGCTTTTCCAGTCGCTGACTCCCGCTGCGATGGATCGACTAGGCAACGGCATCTGCTCCAGGACCTCGTCACGCTGCTCCCGCACTCGAAAAAGGAGAGCAAGCTCGACCAGAAGAAGAACCTTGGGTCCCTGAACGAGATTGCCGAACTCACGAGCTGCAACAAGGTCATCTATCTCGAGGCTCGCCGCGGCACCGACACCTACATGTGGCTGTCGCACGCACCAAATGGCCCGTCAATCAAGTTCCAGGTGCTCAACAGTACGTTAATCACACGACATGCAACTGGCGCTCTCCACCCGTCCGCTCGTCTCTTACGCACGCACGCGCACCACCCCTCTTAGTCCACACCATGGACGAGCTCAACATGACGGGCAACCACCTGAAGGGCTCGCGGCCGATCCTCTCCTTTGACGCGGCCTTTGACGCAGCGCCGCACACGCGCGTCATCGAGGAGCTCTTGACGCAAACGTTCAACACGCCCAAGGGCCACCGCAAGTCGAAGCCCTTCTTTGACCACGTCATGGCGTTTACCTGGGCCGACAACAAGGTGTGGGTGCGCAACTACCAGCTCACGGAAAACGCTGCCGCCGGCACACTCTTCAAGCCCAACACGACCACCTCGGATGTGTCCCTGACCGAAGTCGGCCCGCGATTCGTGCTCGACCCGATCAAGGTCTTCCAAGGGTCGTTTGGCGGGATCACGTTGTGGGAGTCGGCGACCTACTTGACGCCCGCGGCGGTCCGTCGCGCGGAGCGCGCCGAGGTGCAGAGTAAAGTCGCGGGTAAAGAGGCCAAGAAGGTCGATCTGCTCACCAAA
Source organism: Allomyces macrogynus ATCC 38327 (assembly GCA_000151295.1). Classification (NCBI taxonomy): domain Eukaryota; kingdom Fungi; phylum Blastocladiomycota; class Blastocladiomycetes; order Blastocladiales; family Blastocladiaceae; genus Allomyces; species Allomyces macrogynus. The sequence continues at coordinate 245,730 of GG745331.1, forward strand.
AAGAAGGACCTCGCGCTGCCCAAGGACCCGTTGGCCGATGTGTTCGCGTAGATTGGATCTTTATTGGTGGACGTGAGTCGGGCGTGTAAATCCAAAACTTGATTTTTTTTTTTTTTTTTGGGCCCTTGGACAGTGGCGCATCCCTTCGCCAGTGCTGATGTCGCACGCGATCGTCCTGAATCTCGAGCCGTGGTCCGTTACTGTGTCATTAAGGCACACGTTGTCGCGCGACGGTCGATTACCATGGGGAAGGGATTTTGGATTGGTGTGCCAAATAAATACGATCTCATGACAGCCATCCCCACATCAACATCAAAACCGCTCCGTTCGACCCAACCAAGATGCAACAGCGTCAACTATTTAGACAACTTATCCACCTCGCCGCGCCAGTCATGGAGAAAGCATCCTTCTCCAATCGACGACAAACATTGTCACGAAAGACCAATACGTCCCCGTGGACTTGCATCGCTAAGAGGTGAAACACAAGCAGCGTTGAGTGATCCAAACCGTGCATGAGCAAATCCGCATTGCCGCGAATCCGCATTGCCGCGAATCCACACTTTCTGATACTTTTGCTGCACAAGGCACGACCATCAATTCCCAAGATACAACAATCTATCAAACCCGATGCGATGAAGAAAGACGCAACACCGAGCGAGCAGCGACCACATCAACAACGCGCGGCGCGTACACGACACGGCACGAACAGCACCATGATGGACGCCGGATACTTGGCCGACAAGGCGCTGAAATCGTGGCCACCCAAACTTGCCTGCGAGCATCGGTCGGCCGCGGTCGGCCGGTCGGTCAGTCGCCGAACTGGTGGTGGACGGCGATGAATCGTCAGCTCTCCCAGCTCGCGACACAAGACTTGAAGCAAGAGATGAGCACACGAACCGACAGCGTCGCGGAGCGTCGCGATGCAAGACGACTAGTAAAAGCAGCGATACTATACAAAGGGACTGCCAAAGAGTGAGCCATCAGTAAAGGACGCGAGAAAGGCTGAGGAGAAGAGTGGACGGACCTACATCAAACCGCAACTAACCCGCCACGAATCAAACAGCGGAGACACTCACTTACATCAAGGGAAAGCATCATCTCACCGTTCGCATCGGCTGACAGGCGATCTCTCCGTTTTAACGACATCTTCCGCACATTTTGATCAAGGCCCTCCATGGATTTTGCGTCCGCGCTCGCTTTGGTTCCCGATCAGCTTGGCGACATCATTCGTGTGTGGACGTTCAGCTCAGTTCGCCGCTTGTTCATCACCTCGAAGCATACTTGCAAAACCCAAACGATTCAGCCTTGGTCTCGAACTCGATCCGCAGGTGTCAACTCAGGACGCGATCACAGAGTCTTGTCACATCCATCAAAATTGATGACCATTCGCGCGC
>GG745331.1:249523-282594 GCA_000151295.1 Allomyces macrogynus ATCC 38327
CCCCCCCCCCCCCCCCCCTGCCGCACCGCGCTCCTCACAATCCCTCAGCACTCCCGCCGCCCTGGAGCCCAGCACTCGCCGCCTGCACGGCGCGCAGCATTTCCGACAACCGCGCCACGTCCATGGCGGCCGTCGGCGGCTCCATCCCGCCGTCGTCATCGAGCAGCGCCGACAGGTCCTCGGGCGGCGCATGCGGCGGAGGCAAATGCGGATGCAAATGCGGATGCGGGTGCACGCTCGGGAACCCCGTGCCGCCGTCGTAGTACCCCTGGTAATACTCGTACTGCCCCGTCGGCGCGCCCGATGGCGGTCCCGGCGGCTGCGGCTGCGGCGACGCATAGTACCCAGCGGCACTCGCGTCCGTGTACCCGGCCGCGGCCGCGTACGGATCCGCGGTGTTTCCGCGGTACGCGTGATGGTTCGGATTAATATGCACGACCGACCCTCTGCGTCCACCGCGCGCATAATTCACCAGGTACGCCGCGTCGTCCGGGATATCGTCGGGCCCAAACTGCGGCGCGTGGTCCTGTTCGGGCCCACCACCGTCGCGGTACGGGTGCGGCGGTGGTGGCCCAGGCGGCGGACGTGGCAACGGCGACAACGATCGCCGTCGTTTCGGCGGCGTCGAGGTATCAATCGCGGCGCGCCGCCAGGGATGCTCGCGGTCGCGGTGGTCGCGGTCGCGGTGGTCGCGGTCGCGTCGCGGCATCGACAGCTGGTCGCGCAAGTCCGTATCGTGCGACCCGCGCCGTGGCGGCGGCGCGAGGTCGCGCTGCGCACGCGCGCGACTGCTCGTTGGCGGGATGTACCGGTCAATCAGTGGTTTCTTGCTGCCGTCGCCGCCCGCGTCGCCGCCGGAGGTGCGGTCCTTGGACCGCGCCTGGTTCTGTTTCCGCTGGTTGTTGGTGTTGTTGGTGCGGTTGGAATTGGTCCCGTTCGACGCGCCCCGGCCGCGACGCGGTTTTTGACCGTCGCCGCGTTGCTGCTGCTGGTGGTAGTCCCGTTTCGGGTTCGCAGGCACGTCGTCGCGCGGCGGTGGCGCCGCGGGTGCCGCAGCCAATTCGGGCGGCGCGGTAGGATTGACCGGCGGGGGTGGTGGGAGTCCTACTTCCATGGCCGGCGCGAGCGTCGTCTCGTTCGGATGCCGCGGGACCGTCGGCGACCACATGTGCGCGTTGAACCCCGCGGGGGGGACGGGCGTGTCCACGAGCATCGGGTCCGGCCCGACGGCGATCAGTGGCGGCGGTGGCGGCGGAGCAGCGGGCGGCTCAATGATCTGCACGGGCGGCGAGCCCGGTTCCGACGGTAGTGCGCGCGGCAGTACGGGCGCGGCCTGGGTCGTGACCGGTGTCGCGACCGCGCCCATTCGCGGCTCCGACTGCGACTCCGACTCGACGGGCAGCACGTCCTCGATCAAACTCCACACTTTGGCCACCGTCTTCTCCACCTCGAGCCGTTCGCGCAAGTCAGCCAGTGCCACACGTTCCGCCCTCAGTACCTCCTTGAGCGCGACAAGTTCGTCGAGCTCGGCCTTGACGGCCTGCAAAGTTCGCGCGAGTTCCGCGCGTTCCTCGGCGATCTCGTGCTTGAGGACCGCATGGTCGGCGCGCTCGTTCGCGAGCACTTCCTGAAACGCCGTCACTTCGTCGCGCAGGAGGCGTACGGCCGCATCGGTTGCGGCCGATGACGACGACGCTGGGATACGTGAAATATCGGTGCACACGGACCGGATCTCGGCGTCGAGCAAGTCGAGTCGCGCCGACGCGGCGTGCGAGCTTTGCACGAGCATGCTCTGCATTTCCTGGAGGGGACGCACCGCCTGTGTGACAAGCAGCAGGACTTGCGCCTCGGTGATGGGTGGTGGGGGCGCGACGGTGGCGACAGAGGTGGGTCGTGCGGGTGAGGAGGACACGTGTGCTGGGATCGCAGGCGGGGGTAGGTAGGAGGAGGTAGAGGGCACGGAAGGGGTGCCGGGCAATGGGTGGATCCCGGCGGCCGACGGCGGACGGTACGAGTCCAGCAGGGACGGAGGATGATGGGACGCGTCGCTCTCGAGCGAGCTGGCAGGTAGTGGGTGAGCGGGTCTCGACATGGCGATGGGCGCGTGGGGGGGCTGCACGGACGGAAGGCGCGTCGCCAGGTCCAGGAGCGAAGATGGGGCAGGTTCCAGGAGTGACGGAAGCGATCCGTGGGACCCATTCAAAGACGAGGGAGTTGGGAGAGCAAGAACCGCAGCAGAATTGGCTGCTGGGGGCGCAGGCGATCCCGAGTCGTGCGGTGCGCTGGAGGCCGACTTGATGATAGAGAGCAGCCACTGCGTGTAGGCGACGGGGTTCTCCGTCGAGGGAGGGGCCGATGCTGGTGCTGGTGGTGCGGGCATTGCCGACGCGCCGGGACTCGAGTCCAGCGCCATGAGGACCGGCGACTGGGCCAGACCAATGGGCGGCGTCATGCCGTTGGGTGCAGTCGGGGCAGGGATGGCCATGGCAACGGGTGGAGGTGGTGCGGAAGACTGCATCGGTATTGCAACGCGGGAAGTCACTGCAGGCAGGTGCGGGGCCAAGGGAGGACAGGAAAGGAAGGGATCGACGAAACGAGAGAGGAGAAAGGCGAAGGATGGCACACCAGAACGACAAGACGGCGTTCAGCCAGCGTTTTCGCGAAAGGGGTGCCCGGCTTGAAGGGCGAGCCGGTCAAGGGCACGGGCACCGACCAGCGAACTCGAATTTTGAGTAGATCAGGTCTGGCGAAGGTGCGTCCGCAAGGTCCGACAAGCGGATTCGAGGCCACGACGGGCCAGAGAAACCGTGTGCGTGGTCGTCGCCGGGTAGACAGTCGCCGCAGTCCAGATGCGGGTACTTAGTGTGCTGGAGACGCCCTTTCGCCGCCGTAATCGCGTTGGCCCCTTCGCGGTGATCTCAGCCGTGCTTCTGGCGGACGTGAGAGATCAGCGCGAAATGCGCAAGGATCCAAGTCACACACCCCCGCACTAACATGAACCTGATTCGGTCTCAGGTCGCTCAAGCCGTCGCTCACAGCCAACACCGCGCGCGACCGAAGCGAGCAGAGGAGCGCCGGAGGAGTTGATGAGGTGGAGAACAGAGGAGATACGAATTCAAGATCAAAAGCGGTATTCATTTCTCTTCTCGCGCCCGTAATCACTCAAAATACACGTCAATCCATCAAACTCGGCCGCCCTCCGGACGGCGGCGGATATTGGCTGCCATACTGCTGCTGCTGCTGCTGCGGTTGCTGGCGCTGTTGCTGGTACTGCGGCGCCTGGTACTGCGTCTGCTGATACTGCTGCTGCTGCGCTTGCGGGTAGCCCCCGTACCCGACAGCTGGCGCGTTATATTGGCTAGCAGGTTGCTGCTGTTGCTGGCCGTACGCGGCCGAGGGGTACCCGTACCCTTGATATTGCCCGGTCGGCAGCTGCTGGTGCTGTTGGTACTGCGCGGCCGGCGGCTGTTGAGTTGGCGCTGCAGCCGCGTACCCTGCATATGCCGGCGTCGCGGACGAGTAATGCCCCTGTTGCGGCGGTTGTGACCCGTAGTAATTCGTGTTGGACGGCGCCGCCGCAGACGGGTACCCGTACTGGCCCGTAGCCTGCGGTTGCTGGTAGGGCGCGTGCTGCTGTTGCTGCTGTTGCGCGGGCGGCGGGGCATACGACGCTGGCCGCTGATAGTCCGCGGGCGCCGGCGACGAGTACGACGGCGGCGTCTGCGCGGGCGGTTGCTGCTGCTGCTGCGTCCCGTAGGCCGAGGGCGGTGGCGGAGTCGCGTAAGACTGGTGCGCTGGCGCCGCGGCCGTCGGCGGTTGGTAAAGAGACCGTGTCGCCGCAAAACTGCTTGGCTGTTGCTGCTGCTGCGACGGCGGCGTGCTCGCGGCCGCGTACGACCCCGCATAATTCGTCGCCGTGCTCGGCGCCGCGTACGCCGCCGGCGTCGATCCCGAAAAATACCCACCGGGCGACGGGGCCGACGGAGCCGTTGGTGTGGCCGGCTGGTACGCACTCCCCGTCGCGACCGGCGGCGCCTGGTACGTCCCCGGCGTCGGGAACGCTGGTTTACTCGCCGCCGCATACGGCGAACTCGGCGCCGATCCGGACCCGGTGGACCCGCCTAGACTCATCCTCGCGAGCTGGTCCCTAAGCAAATCCCGTTGTCGGCTCGCCGCGTCCCCCACGGCCTTCTTCTGCACCTCGACCACCTCGCGCTCACGTTCCGCGATCGCGCGCTCCAGGTCCCTTACATGCCGGGCCACCGCATCCTGCACGTCCGCCAACTCGGCGGCCGCATCTTGCAACTTGTTCTGCCATTGCACGACCTGCTTATGCGCGCTCGCCACCGTCCGTTCCCACTGCGCCGCCCGCGCATCGCGCGACTGCGCTGCGCGCGCGTCCGGGTGCTGTACGATCGCCTGCCACGTGGCCTGCAGGGCCGGGAGTGTCGCGCGAGTCACTTTCGCGTTCTCCGCCAACCGGTCCTGCATCCCCTGGAACTTGGCGAGTTCCGCGCGGAAAATATGCTCGTCGATATTCTGCTTGGCGTTGAGGACCAGAACGTCGGCAATATCGTCCTTTTGTAGGGCCGACTTCAAGTCGGCTAGCCCCTTGGTCCGGTCGGCCTTGAGTTTACTCAGGAGCGAGACCAGGTCCCGCGCTTTCGCGACGAGCGCGGGTAAATCGTTGCCCGTATCGAGCAGGGACGCGTCGCGCCCGGAACCGCCGGCCGCGGCGTCCGGCGACGACGGCACGTTGAGTGCCTGGTAATCAGCGAGAACCAGCGCGTCGCGCGCTTGCGTCTGCTGCAACTTCGTCTGCGCCGCGGCAAGGGCTGCGACTGCCGGCAGTGCGCGTAGGTCTGAAATTGTCCATTCGGTCGAGGGCGGCAAGGCCGCGCGCGCGCGCACGTCGTCCGCGTCACGTTGATCGAGTTTGGCCATGACGCCCTGAATCTGCGCGAGCGCGTCGGACGCCATGGCGCTGACCGTCGCGTACAGGTCCGGAATCTCGCTGCTCTTAATCTCGCGCACCTGCACTTCGGCCACGGGCGAGACGGGTGCGGCGGACCCGACAGCGCTCGTGAGCGTTTCCAGCGCCTTGGGCAGGCCAAGCGCGCCGAGGAGTGATCCGGCCTCGGTGTCGAGGACTTCGACGAGCTCGCTCGCGCGGCGCTGCACTTGCGCCTTTTGTTCCGAGTAGACCGAAGCTTTTTCGTGCACGGCGAGCGGGATCAAAGCGGAAAACAGGTCCGTGACGAGTCCCTGTAATTCGGCGGCACCGCCAGGGAGGATGTGGTCGAACCCAAGCCGCTGCGGGACGACGAAGTGGTCGAGGGGCGGGAGCGCGTCTTTCGCGAGTGTCGCCGCGTGGTAAATGACGTCGTTGTCCTTGGTCGCGCGTGTCAGCGCTTCGGTGCACGTTGCGACGAGTGACTTGGCCAAGTCCAGCAGGACGGTGCCGGCGTCCGGGGTCGTGACGGTCGTGGCGGCGGAAACGACGTGTACGAGCGGTTTCGCGAGCGTGACGGCCTCCTTGGCGTCGGCCACGGCCAGCTCGAGTCGCGGAATAATTTCGGCATAGTTGAAATCGGCCTCGAGGTGCTTGGCGCGCATCGCGTGCGCCTGCGCCGAATACAGTTTGGCCTTGACGGCGATGATGGCCGGCAAAACGCGGTGCGGCACGTCAAAGTAGTTGGCCAAGTCGCCGGCATTCACAGTCGCCGCCAGCTGCGCGTACTGGTGCGCGAGCCCCGCGACCATCTTGGCCGTAGTCTTGGTTGGGTTCGCGCCGGGTTTCAAGTCGGCAAGCGTCTTTTCGACGAGCAGTTCCTGCGCCTGCGCGACCATCAAATCGGAGAGGACGCGAATGCAGTCGCGCCCGAGATCGCGCGTGGGCGCGTGCAGGAAATTGTCGTTGATGAACTGGAAAATCCCCGCGGCGACTTGCAGCGAGTGGTAGGCCTGCTTGGTATCGCGCTGCTGGCCCGCGGCCGGTGCCGCCGCCCATCGAGAGAGCGCGGCCGCGAGGTTGAAGATGACCGAGGCCTTTTCGTAGGCGAGCGACGATTGCGCAGTGGGCGCGCTCGTAAATGCGTCGTACCAGGTGAAGACAAGGTTGTCGTTGTCGAGCGGAAAGTGGAGTTCGAGGAGCTCGATCTGGCCATAGTACTTGAGCAGCAGGTCGCGCGCCGTCTTGTCGGCGGTGGAGGGCGCGCCGCGCATGTCCTGCCGCAGCTTGTGTAAAGCGGCGATCGGCTGCGCGTAGTTGGCCGGGTCGTCGGCGTAGGCGTCGCGAATGTGGTCGCCGAGCGGGCCCTCCCACACGACCTCGTCGGTCAGCTTGAGCGGCACCTGCAGCAGCGGCACGGTGGTGGGTGGCGCCATCTTGGTGGCAGGTGGGTTGGGTTGGCAGGCTTGCGGTTGATTGATCGAGCAACAAGTAGTGTGCGTGCGGGCGGAGCGGTTGCGGGCAGTGCCGCCGTGCTGCCGGTGCTGGTGCTGGTTGAGATGCGCGTCGCGGCGGCGGCAGCGGTGCGGTTGGCCTTGTTGGCGACGCGGCAAAGGCGGAGGAGGTTGGTGCGACGTTCGCGCTTGGCAGCCAGCGCGGAAGCAAGGCCGGCCACTGGCGCGACGCGTGCCATCCCCGGTCGCGTGCACTTGACAGGCATGGCACGAGCTGCGGTGGATCGGCGGTTTGTGCGGTGGATCGGCGGTTTGTGCGGTGGATCGGCGGTGACTCCGGGCAAACGTGACCGCGAAGACGCCATGCCACCCTGCCACAAACTCCAACCCGCCGATGAAGCCTGATCGATCAGCAAAGAGGGCCCCGTCGACAGCTCGCAGTTCATCCGCGGCTCCTCAACGGCGACAGTCCCGTCTCCTGGCCGGCGCCGTTCTCGCGCTGCTCCTCCCGCCCTCGGCCCGGACCACCAGCAGCAACCCCAGCACTCCCACCATCATGACCGCCCCCAGCATCTACCTGCTCGACTACGGCGCCGGCAACGTGCGCAGTCTCGTCAACGCCGTGCACCACGCGACGGGTCTGTCCATGACGCCCATCACGCAGGCCAGCGACTTTGCCAAGGCCGACATTGTCGTCTTCCCGGGCGTCGGCGCCTTTGGCCAGGCCATCAACGGCTTGCGCGCGCTCGGCTTTGTCGACGCTTTGCTCGCCTACATCCAGTCCGGCAAACCCTTTTTCGGAATCTGCGTCGGCCTGCAATCGCTCTTTTCGGCTTCCGACGAGACACCCGGCGTGAACGGGCTCGGCGTCGTACCGGCACGCATCACCAAATTCGACTCGTCCACCAAGACGGTGCCGCACATGGGCTGGAATGCGGCTGTCACGCCCGTGTCGAGCTCCGATGGGGGCCTGATTGACCCGACCGCGCGCTACTATTTCGTGCACTCGTTTGCGGCCATGTACACGCCGGCGCTCGCCGACTACGCCTATGCGTTGACGCGGTACGGCGACCAGACGTTTGTTGCCGCGGTCCGGTTCCGCAACGTGTTTGCGACCCAGTTCCACCCGGAAAAGTCGGGCGCTGCTGGCCAGCGCCTGCTTCGTGCCTACCTGCTCACGCACGCCAAGGCCACGGCACCCCTGCCATCGGCGTTCCCGACGACCATTCCCGACGCCCTGTCGAAACGCATTATCGCGTGCCTCGACATTCGCGCCAATGACGCCGGCCAGCTGGTCGTGACCAAAGGGGACCAGTACGACGTGCGTGAGACTTCGGGCAGTGGGGACGTGCGCAATCTCGGCGACCCGGTCGACCTGGCTGTCCGGTACTACCGCGAGGGCGCTGATGAAGTCGCACTGCTCAACATCACGTCGTTCCGGTCGGTGCCTGTCGCCGACTTGCCGATGCTCGCGGTCCTCCGCAACGCGTCCGAGAAAATTTTCGTGCCGCTGACGATCGGCGGCGGGATCCGCGACATTGTCGAGCCCTCCGGGAACGTCGTCAAGGCCCTCGACGTGGTCGCCGCGTACTTCCGCGCGGGCGCCGACAAGGTCTCAATCGGGTCTGATGCCGTCTACGCCGCCGAGAATCTCTGGAAGAACGCCAAGAACGGGGTCTTACCCGCGGCGGGTGACGGGACCACGGCGATTGAGCAAATCGCTCGCGTCTACGGCGCGCAGGCCGTGGTCGTGTCCGTCGACCCGAAGCGCGCGTACGTTGTCGACCCGTCCATGACCTCGCATACGGTCATGCGCGCGCCCGTTCCGGGCCCGAACGGCGAGCAGTACTGCTGGTACCAGTGCACGGTCAAGGGCGGGCGCGAGGCGCGCGACCTCGATGTCGTCCAGTTGGTCCAGGCCGTGGAGCGCCTGGGTGCCGGCGAGATCCTGCTCAACTGTATGGATACGGACGGAACCAAGTCAGGGTTCGACTTGACGCTCGTGTCGCTCGTCAAGAAGAACGTGCGGATTCCCGTGATTGCGTCGAGTGGGGCCGGCCACGCGCAGCACTTTGTAGATGTGTTCCAAAAGACGAATGTGGATGCGGCGCTCGCCGCGGGGATCTTTCACCGTCGCGAGGTGCCGCTGCCGAGCGTCAAGGAGTTTTTGGTCCAGTCAGGCGTGCCGACGCGCGTCGATGAGGCCGACTTGTAGGGCGGGTGTGAAATTGAGCATGGGATAGGATCTTTTGTTTATGCGTGAATTTGTACGATTGGAGGGCTTCTTTGCTTTTGCATCGTTCCGATTTTTTTGCAACCGCTCGCTCGGCTCTGCAAGAGGACGCTTCTTCACAACAAGGTCGGCAACTTGCACGTGGCGTGCGTCGCGTCTCGCAACGACCTCGATCGCAAGTACAACCAACCACCGCCGCTTCGTCGGATCCAATACCTTCGACCAACAAGCGCGACCAGCTGCAAATCGATTCAACCCACGAGAAACCGAAGACGCTGGTGCTTGCCGATCCTGCGAGCACCATGTCGACGCTACGCTTCGCGAACACGCCCGACTTGATGGCCACGGGCCAGTACGACGACAATCTGGCCACGCACTCGTCCGAGGAGCAGGTCGGCACCATTTCCAATCGTCTCCACCCACACACACCCGGATCTGACGCGCAGCCGCCAACTAGGCCGACGTCGAATGCGACATTCTCGCCATTTATGAATCGGCCCTGCAATCCTCCCACCTGTCCGACCCCCTCCTCCTTCGTCGCCCGTCGCACGCCGCGTACCTCAACCGCGTCGCCATCTCGCTCCCGCGGAGCATGTCAGCCCTGGCGGCCTCGCGCCCGTGGCTCGTCTACTACGTCCTGCACTCGATGGACCTTCTCGGGGTGGACTTATCGGAAATGCTGCGCCTCCGCGCGGCATCGACGCTGTTGCGCATGCAGGACCCGAACGGCGGGTTTGCCGGTGGCGTCGGCATGATCGCACACTTGGCGCCCACGTATGCGGCGGTCCATGCGCTCGCGCTCGTACGGGACGAACAGGCGTGGCGCGCGATTGACCGCGCGGCAATGCACGCGTGGCTGCTCCGAATGAAGCGACCGGACGGATCGTTTGTGATGCATGAAGGTGGGGAAGTGGATTTGCGGTACGTTCGTGCACCTCGTCCTCCTGGTGGTGGAGGAAACTGACGCGGTTTGATGTCGTTAGGGGCACCTACTGCGCGCTCACCGTCGCGCGCCTGCTCAACATCCTGACCCCGGAATTGACGCGCAACTGCGCGTCGTTTATTGGCGCGTGCCAGTCGTACACGGGCGGGCTCGCGGCCGTCCCGCACGCGGAAGCGCACGGCGGGTACACGTTCTGCGGAGTCGCCGCTGCCGTTTTGCTCAGCGAAGCTGACGCGGTGCTCGACATTCCACGACTCGCGCGGTGGACATGCATGCGGCAAATGCCGCTCGAAGGCGGGTTCCAAGGGCGCGAGAATAAGCTCGTCGACGGGTGCTATTCGCTGTGGGTCGGCGGGGTGCCGAACGTGCTGGTCGCGACTGAATGGGGGCGGGCGAACATGCAGCACCAGGTGGAGACGGATGACGAGGTGGTGGTATCGACGGCGGCGGCACACGGTGGGCCCGCGGATATGTTTGATCGCGAGGCACTGCAGGAGTATATCTTGCTGTGCTGCCAGGCGCAGAGTGGGGGGTTGCTTGATAAGCCCGACAAGTTCCCGGACCCGTACCATACCGCGTATGTGCTGAGCGGGCTGTCGGCCGCGCAGCATTATTTCACGTTTGAGGACGGCGAGTTTGTCGTTGCGGATCGCACGTGTATTGTTGGACCCGTCGACAATCTGCTGGTACTTCCGAATGGTTCCTTTTCACAGTTCTTTCGCTCGCACCTAACGCGATCCGCCTCGTGTCTCGTAGAACGCGGCGCACCCGATCCACAACATCCGCATGGCCGCCGTCGAGCACATCTGCGCGTGGTCGCGCGCTAATCCGGTCCCGGGCATCTCGCCCGCACCTGCAACCGCATCACCCTCTGCGAATACCTCCCCCGCCGCCACCTCCTAGCCTCTGTTCCGTCCATTCAAAAATAACGGATTCCATCATTGCACCCCGTTCCAATCAATACCTCCTGTCGGTATCATACCCGACCGCGGCCGACGGCGTCGCCCACCCAGTACTCGGCCCAACTGACGAATCGTACCCGGTACTCGACGGGTACCGCGGCGACGGCACCGCCGGGGTCGCGGGCGACGCGCCCCACCTTTGTGGCACGGGCTGCGGTGGCGGCGGTGGCGGGTCGGCCTTGGCCGCGAGAGCGGGCTCGCACAAATCCCACCAGACCTGCGTTGCACGAGCGAGGTCGGCCACGTCTTCGGGGCCCCAGGGGGTGGTCGACGCCCAGGCGTCGTCGAACTGGATTGAGAGGGGTTCGTCGGGCGCGCGCAGCCAGGATTCTTCGCGCGCGCGCTTATTCTACAGGTGATGGAGTGAGCGGACCGCGTCGGTGGTCGGTCAGCAGATGCAGGAGGACGTACCCGCTCGCGGTCCTCTTCCATGCGCCGGAAAATTTCGCTGCGCGAGACGGCGTCGCGCGCAACGGGCGCAGCGCTCGTCGCACCCGACCCCACTGGTGGCGCGGCGCTCGGCGTCACACCCGGTCCCGTCGTGCCGCCCGCGGTCGGGAGCGACAGCGTCGATTTGGCCGCCGACGACGCACCGAGCGGATCCGCCAACGTCGCCGCCGCCTCGGCCGCATCCTGCGCGACCGCCGCCTGCGCGACCAGCGCTGATCGCGCCGCCAGTTGCGCCGCGAGCTGCGCGTCAATCGCATGGAACGCGGCGGCCGACAGGACATGTTTCCGCTTCCACGCGTGTAAGATCTTGCGCACGGACGGCACGTTCGCGAGACCAACCAACGTCTGTCCCTGATGACCCTCGGCCGCGTGGTCATCCGGGATATGGTCGAGCAACGTCGGGTCTGCATCGCCCGCCAAGTCGGCAACCACTTTGGCCATGGTCGGTTTCGGCCACCGGCAGACGCATCCGACGAGGACGGGCAAGTCGCGCGCGAGGCGGTGCGGGTAGCCGTGGAACTTGTTGGCGCGTAACGAGGCCATCCACAGGTGGTCGCAGAGATGGAAGAGGTTGAGCCGGTGGTTGGGCGAGGCCAAAGGGTCGGCAAGGGCGTCGGCGAGGACGGCGTAGAGGACGTCGTGGTGCGCGCGCCACTTGACGGCGAAGCGCGCCGCGCGGGAGAGGGAGTCTTGCGAGGCGGTCAGGCGGCGCAGCTGGTCGTGGAACTGAAGCCGCAGCTCGAACGCGTCGGGTGCGTCGCCGTCCGAGTCGGACATGGTTGATGCTGTGTGGGTGCGTGTTTTGCAGGGAGTTGGAGGGCGGGAACGTCGTGCGCAGGGTTGTGGTGGAGGATCGCAACGGGGACGGTGCTCGCGGTGTCGACGACGACGGGTGCGGTGGAGGATGCACGTGCCGCTCCGATCAGGCAGTGCACGCTTCGTTTGACGTGGACAGACTGCCAGTGTCAGCCGCACAGCAGAACGACTTGCCAACAATCAGTCTTGCCTCTCGCCAGGACGTCGACATTGGGCTCGGCAGCTGCTGCACCGTCGCGAGCGCGGCCCTCCACCACCAGCAAAGGCAGCCAACCTGCCGCAGGATAACGGCACCCGACTCTCGACCGCCCGACCGAGAGGGCCAAGCACCCGATCAGTCTGTACAGATTCACCCGAGTCGCTCCAACACTGGCTGCGCAACGGCGACGGGCCCGACTGGACCCATTGGCCAATCCTTCGACCCTCCAAGACAAGAAACCGACTGCAAGTTTCAATTGACCAATTCTTGCCGCCACCATGGGCCACGGCCCGTCCAAGCCCAAGCTGACCAAGGAGGAGCTTGACGAGCTCGTACGCACGACCCACTGTACGTACGTACAGCGGCACCGTCGGCCTCGTCCACCAACCTGCGACAATCGCTCGAATTTCCCTCACCGACCACCCTCCGCCCCAATCTAGTCTCGCGCCGCGAGCTCCACAAGTGGTATGACGCGTTTCTGCGCGGCTGCACGGCGGGGGCGCACCCCTACAACCCGACCGGCCGTGACAACACACCCGCGGCTCCCGCCGCATCCCTGACCCGCGCACGATCCACGACGGGCCGGTCCCGGTCCCGGTCCTGGTCAATTACCACTGCGCCCGACCCGTCACCAACGACCAGTTCCAACGGTGCACCCGGCGCACGGGACATCCCACCGCCACCGCCGCGCGAACGGCCCGCGCTCGACAAGGCGGCGATGCGCGCCATGTACGCGCGCTTCTTCCCGTTCGGCGACGTGCGCGCATTCGCCGACCGCGTGCTCGCCGTGCTCGATACGAACGGCGACGGGCTCGTCGAGTTCCCGGAATTTGCCAAGGCCCTCGCCACGGCGACGCGCACGGGCCACGCCGCCAACGACGACCGGCTCGTCTGGGCGTTTCGGCTGTACGACGCGGATGACGACGGGTACATCTCGCGCGCGGAAGTCGCCGAAGTGGTCGGTGCGCTCGAGGCAATGCTCGGCGACTTGGCGCGTGGACCCGATCCGGATATGGTCGCGCCACCGTCGATCACGGCGCAGCATGAGCCGGAGCCGGTGACCCCGCACGACGCGGATGACCGACACCATCACTTTTCGTGGCGGAGCTGGGGGCGCAATTCGACGCGCAGCTTGCCGGCGCATACGCGGACCATTGACCGTTCTCCGCCGCCCTCTGCGCCCGTGCCGTTGCGTGGTGTCACGACGGCATCGAGCGACCCGCACCTGTCGCGCGAACAGATGCTGGCGGCTCGCGTCGATGCCATGTTCTCGAAGATGGACTGTAACCAGGACGGCCACGTGTCACTCGGCGAGTTTATGACGGCCGCGCGCCAGGACCCGTCGCTTGTCCAGTCGCTCAATCTGTACGAGGGGTTGGTGTGAATATAACAATGGTCGTTTTTCAAACGATTATAAATCACCGAATATGAATGTGTACTACGCTCCCTCCACAGCCAAGAACAGCCCACCAGTACAAGTCAACAACAGCCCACCTCATATAAAGCACAAGGCTCGGCCAGTTCCCCCAAGTTTCCAGTCTCAATCAATCGCGCTCCAAGTCCTGCTGCGCATGCTTCACGTACCGCTCCAGCGCCGAAACGAAGTCACCAAACAGGGCCAAGTCCTTCTTCTCGCCGCGCCGCCAAAACAGGGGCTCCATGGCCCGCAGCGCTAGGTTGGACCCGCGCGGCATAGCCGAATCCTCGATCAGCGCGTCAAGAATACCACGCTGCGACAGGTCGAGTTTGAGGGCCATGAGGTCGTGAACCGTCACGAAAAACGACACGTGCGCGTGATCTAGCTCGCCGGGCGCGGTGCACATAAGCGAGCGTGCGCATCGTGTCGGTCGCCATGAACGGGACCGTCGTGTTGCCGAGCACCGACTTGAGCATGTCCACGAGCATTGACGCGATCACGGTGCGCGTCACCTTGGGGAGCACCCGCTTGACGTACGCGTACACTTTAAAGTCGGTGGGGAACTTGCCGTTGTAGTCGCCCACCATTCGAGCAACCAGGCCAAGATGGGCGTTAACCTCCACTTCTGTTGGACTCGATCGAGCTGTAGGTGCTCGATTGAGCTCAATCGACCCTCGACCAGCCAATTCAGCTTGGATTTGAGCTCGCGGGAGGGGCGAAAAATGGCGAAGTCCTCATCTCGTCAATTGAAAAGGCGCTCTTGTCGATTCAGGTTCCATTTGAGCAAATGGCGTCTAAGTTGATGCTCTAGCAAGGCGATTGACCTCCACCCGTGCTCGATTGACCTTGAGCAGCATCACACAGTCGCGCTCCATTAACTCTCATCCATGCTCGCCTCAGCCCAGATATGTGCGACTTCAGTTGAGCATCATCTACCCGTGATTGCGGTAAATGATCATCCGGTTCGGCTCGCTTTGTGCAGGCAAGCAAGGGTACAGCTGGGCATGCGGATTATCATTCATGACCCGCGTGAACTGCACCCGCGCGATCAGCATTTGCGCATTGGAGGGCTCGAAATGGCCGAATGGCCACATATGTGATTCCAAACCGCGGCCAGGCTGGATGTCGGGAGCGCCTCCTTCAGCCTGGCTTCAGTCCTCTGTTTGCTCATTTATCCCGAGAGGCACGATGTGCTCTCGATTTTGGGGGTAAGAATTTTCCTCTTGAGCTGCGTCAACATTCCAGTTTGCGCCCTGATGTGATTGATCTCAGCCCTCGCTGGCGCTACTTGAAGGCACATCCCAGTGCCTGTCGCAGATTGGTTCCCGAGTGGATTTCCGTGTCAAACCGAAATGGACTTTGGTCGGCGCGATTACTGATTCGCCTTTCGCTGATTGGACTCATTTGGCCCCCCCTGGAATTCTGGATTTGGTTGGATTGGTTCTTGGATTTTTTTCGATTTGCCGAAACGAGGGTGATTGGAATCATGGCCAGGCGGATTGGACGGAAATAACGCGAATCGCACCTACACACGACAAGAGGGACCTGTTGCACACCGACTACTGGCAGGTGATGCACGACTCGGGGCGGTGCTGCGCGCAAAAACGGCTCGACAAACAGTGGAGAATGCGCACGCATCGCTGCAAGATCAGAATTCAGGATTGGTGGACGGCGACGGCGCCATGCGGGCGGCGCGTCGACCGCCCGGCGCGGGAACAGGCAGTGCAAAACGCCAGGGTCACGGAAGTGTATCAGCGCGTGGCCATCGGCGTGCAAGTTGACGACGCGTCGGTCGGTGTCGCCAGGCAGACTGAGCAGACGGACTGAGCAGATGGAGCGTGAGGACGATGATATTGGAGTTCGCAATGGCCCAGCGTGACAGGCCAGTGATTGGTGGCGCGAGTCAGCAGCAGTGCTCGCGATTCGATTCGCGTAGGAAATTGACACTGATTTGACTAACATGAAGAAGAGCATGCGATTCACGACGACGGCTCACGTCGGTTATGAAAGCATGCAAAATAAAGAGCTGCTATTGCGGGTGGACCATCGACAATGTTGTGAAGGCTTTCGTTTGTGGAAAGCCATTGTTTTCTCGGGCTTCCTTTCCGCGTTCGTCGTCGCCGTGGTTTCTTTAGTGGGCAGGCAACAACCGCGGCCGTGGCCGGCGCGTGGTGATGGTGACAATGGATGCTGATGACCAAATCCCGTCCCGCACGCAAAGCGAGAAGCCCGACGCGCGATGGCCAAGCGCTCCACGCTTCTTTAGGCGCGTCACTCCTGACTCAACTGCTGGCTTCCAGCTTGTCGCGATCGATCCTCTTTTCTCGCGGCAGACAGGGTCTCAGCGCACGCCCCGTCCGCGCTCAAGATGCTCTAGCAAGAACGGTCTCACTCCCTCTCCCCTTGCCACTATCGAGCACTGTAAACGCCGTCGACAGTCGTGATACGCTCGAATCTCGGCAGCCTCGCCATCGCCCGTGCGCTAGCGCCAAGACAACGAACCGCAAGTCGCGCAGGCCCAGCACACTCTCCTCATCCCCAGGCGGCGAAGTATTGTCTGCGCACTAACGTGTCGCCACCCGGCAATCGCGCTCTCGCCATGGCTGCCTCCAGCATCGAACGGCCCGTACGCGGCTCCCGTCTTCTTTGATGGGCATGTTTGACTCCATGAACGCCGCAGCTCTCGCCGGTACCGGGGCTCGAGCGCTCCGCGACAAGCGGGCCGGTAAGAAACGCGTCGGGAACGTCAAGCGCGGCCGATACGGACGTGGGAACGTCGACCAGATCGGATACGTCGTGGCGGCCATCCGCGAGGAAATTCACCACCTGGAGCTGAGAGCGACCAAATTATGATGCAATAGGCGACCAACCACCGTTGCCAGGCAGGCTCAAGGTCCTCAGTACGCCGGCGTTGATCGAGTTGTTGCAGGGGTCCCTCGAGAGCAACGGGTACGTCTGCTTTTTGGGTTATATCTCGTGGATCCATCGGACCAATTTTGACTCCGCTCCTCGTGGCATCGTGTAACGACGATTATGGGCAGCGACACGGCGCTTGCGAGTTGGCCTCCCGACACCTTCGACTTTCCGCCGTTTTGGTACGTCTTCGCGCTTGGCTTCCCGGTATACCCTAAGAATGGTCTCATGCCTCAAATTCCTTGCAGTTGATGGATGGCGCGCAAGCCGGTCCCGACCGAGTGAATGACAAGAGCTGGCAAACCCAAGTGCATCGCGCGGCGCGTGCCGCGTGTTGGAGAGCTTTGCTGTTGTGTGTGATGATGAAGTGCTTTTCGATCTTCGCCCTGAAATGAGGCCTCTTTTTCCCAATTCGCATGTATTGCTTGAGCGGATCGACCCCCAATCGGCAGCCAATTCGCCATCGTTTAAGGACTCAATCCGGCCCAATCCAGCCGCCAATCGGCTCGTAGGGACAGCGAATCAGGGGCCGATCTAACTTTACTTGGTGAGCCGATTTGTCTTGATTGGCAGCGGATTGGACCGTAATGTAATGGCGAAACGGCCCCCAATCCGCGCCATGTGTTGAACCGGATTGACAGTGAATCAGACCGGATTGACCTGACGACAGACGCCGAATCGGACCCGATCCATTCATGAGCGGTTTAGCATCGGCCGAATCGGCTGTATCGGCCCGATCCACCCCAATCCTCCCTAAGCTGCCCCGATCCAGCCCAATGCGCCCAGGCTCCCAAGACCGGGATGCATGTTTTTCATCAAGGGCGATTTCACGCGGGATTAAAAGATTTTTGGCGCTAGCAGGGTTCATCTTTCTACCGGATCTCATTAGGTCCGTTTCATTTTCGCCCTTACGTGCATACCATTGCCAGGTCCATTCTGCTGTGCTTAGTGACTTGGAAGCGCTCAACATTCTCAGACCGTGAAGCGGTGTATCCTTTGCCCGTTCCAACTGCGTCAGTTCGACAGTCGAGGAATAGACGAGCATAAAAGCCGTCCTCTCCCCCCCTATGTTACATCTCCTCTACACCTTGGATCACGGTCGTGTCGCTGCGTCTCTGGAAGAACACTCGTTGGGGACGAACAGACCCATATTGCAATCAGCCGACCCAAAAACAGCTGTACGTACACTCGCATTTCCGCTATTGACAAGCTGCGAATGGATAAAAACAATCGTCTCTCCATGGAGTGAGCCACGACGCCGAAGACGGCCCATTTCGCGCATGCGAAGAATGTCTCATTTCCCTGCCTGCCCCCATAGTGATTTTGACACATCGTAGTTCATTTGCGCTGACACGATGGAAGCGGTGGATGAAACGACCCTCATCATTGGGCGCAAGGACGTTGGCGTTTCGACCATGATCAATTCGATCCTGGGCGGGGTTCACTTCCTCAAGCACGACGTTTTTTCGCTCGATTTTTTGGAGGTTGATGGCGCAAAATGGATTCCTGTGCCAGTGGAGCATGTGCCGCTTGCTGGCGCACAAGCTGCGGAAGCAACTGCTCTCTTCATTCAAGCCAATAACGAGCAGGCGTTTCGCATCGCCTTTGTGGTTTCAGTCGATCCAGAGACCAGCGAAGTTGCGCTATGTGACGTGGAACTGCTCCTGGATTTCTTGAACGCGCTCTCTCCAGCAGCGGCTCACTTTGGAATTGTGGTCAACAAGGTCCTGGATGGCACAGAGCGGCGCGCGATTTACAAGCAGGTCAAGGCCGCCCTTGAATTCGGTTCGTTTTTATTCCACTGTTCAGGTCACTCAGCGTTTGTTCAACTCATGCCGTTGATTGTTCCCTCTTTGTCGTTCTTTACAGCACCCAACGCATCAGCAAAGCTTATTATGTGCGCGCTTGTGCCAGAGCTCATTGGCGCCCAAAATGCAGTCGCACCTGATGTGTTTCGGGGAGTCGCCGAGTTCATTGAATCAATCCCTGTGGTGCGGTTCAACTCGCTTTCTGATGCTACTGCTTCCAGCGCGGCTGCTGCTGCTCCTGCTGCTGCTGCCGGAGTCAAATCGGCTCTTTTACTTTGCTACCAGCCGGATACAACAGTCAACTTTGTGCTTGGCCCAAATTGTAGGCTGGCAGAGCCGTTGGTCAATGTTGCTGCTGGAATTCGTCACGAAATATGGGATGGACATGAGACCCACAGCTTCAACGAAACCGAAGTGGACGGAACAGCGTGGATTGTGACGCACGGCCCGTGCTGCCTCAGAGGCATTGGAGTGCTGGAAGGTGTTGCCGGCTCGATTACTGCTGCATTGCAGTCTCGGCCAGCCAACTTTCGGTTGATATTTGCTCTTGGAGACCTCCGAAGCATTGCGTCTTTTGACTGGACGATCTTCCGGTTCATGCTCAACGTTCTCGACGCAATCAAGAGACCAAACGTGCCATTTGGCATTGTTGTGACCCAGGCCACCCATGTTGGCAACAAAAGGCACCAGCAAAACTTGCGGAACCTCAGATCGTTTTTGTCAGGTCAATACTTCAAAGGTATGTCGTGCTCCTCCAGATTCCCGTTCCCGCAATGCAAATTCATGAATTAATGGTTGCTTCTTTTTGCAGACCGCTACCCAATTGAACACCTCTTCACTCTTCCCGCATTTGACGAGGATGCCGAATCACGCCTTCATGCCCCAGTCGATCAGGTCGACGCGGTTCTGGACGTCATTGAAAGTATTCCGCCGGTGTTCTTGGAGCCGTCTGACGTTGATCCGGTCGTTTTTTTACCAGCCAGTGCCAGGTCGTCGAATGACGGCCAGTGAAGCCGTTGTGGATGGGGCGGGTGGGCAGACGTCTCATTGGTGTTGCAAATGATGTGACATTCCTCATATGCAGTCCTACCGCACGCGCCGCAACGCCAAGCAGGCGCGCTCATTGTAAATATGTATTTTTTTTTGGGCATGGATGCTGTCGCATCGCCACGGACCCATGGGCATTTGAATATTTTGTCAATTTGTATCGCTCCCCGCTTCTCTTTTTGTTGCTCTCATCACGTTGGCGAAGTGGCAGCGCCGACACGGGCGACGCGGTTGAGTTGTCTTTGAATAAATATTTTCGAGCGGCCGCGGAAGTGCGGTTACTCTTATGGCACTGGCCCTCGCTCAGAACACACTTTGAAGGCACTGTCTTCTGGCAAGAAGCATAACAGCAACGAAAGTCAACTGGGCCGGCAAATCCGAAGAGCACTTAAAGCATCAGCAGCCAACGAAATAGCGTGGATTCGGCCCCGTCCATACCTTGACATCGGTTGCATTTGGGGTGTGCACCATGATCATCTCCCCACATTTAGGGGACAATCGAGGTCACGGTGAGTAAGATTGAACGTTGAGCATCAGCGGCTTGGCTTTGAGATAAGTGAGCAGTCGCGCTTGCTGGACATCATGTTCTTCATGTACCAGCATTGATCCACGCTCACGATGACACCTGTTCTGGCCCAATCTTGGAGCAAGGTTTCTGACAAGGATGAGAGCGCACCAGAAGATGGTTGCTTGCCTTCCTCCGCCAACGCTAACAACTTGTGGCCCGTCGCAGTTGCTCTTTTCGTTCCTGAATGTGTTATTTACGGGCCGTGCGACCGACTTCCGGAGCAGCAAGAATCAGCCCTAAATTGAGTGGAAGGACATGTGAGGGTCACGATTTGCACACGATCGCGTCAGCAAGAGTGTGCGAGACAACCGCTTTGCTGGGCAGTCCGTCGTTCGCGAGGGCGGCCGTCATCCCTCGCGGCCGCATGCAATCGAGCGGCCCTGCAACTTGAGGCAGAGCAAGGATTTCGGCCCGCTGCACTGACCCCCTCCGCTAACGGTCCGCCGCAGCGCTTCTCGACTTGCGCATCCGCTGCTGCAGCTAGCCGTCACGGCGCCAGCATGGAACGTCGACGACTCGTCATCCGACCGTCCTGATCTCGAACAAAACCCCATTTTCGTTGGATGCATTAATCGTCGGCAACAAGACCCCGGTCCTCGCACGCAGCAACTCCATTGATTGCAACCTGGACACTTGATCACCGCCACTGGACCGACCCGCATCCACGACGATCCCCTCTCCCGGCCCTCGATACCATGCAACAACAACCACCACCGGCCAGCGGACCCGCCGCAAACGGGACCGTCGACACTTCTCTCCATGCGGCCGGCCTTTCTCGGGTCGTTGAGGTCCCCGGTATGCTGCAGATTCCTGCAGCGCATACAACACAGTCCGACCCGCTGCACCCTCGCGCACGCCCGAGCATTTCAACTGACCTGCACCGCATGACATAGAGCATGTCTCGACCGTCACCTTCAGCGTCGGCGATGATCTGTCGAAATCTACGGCCGCCACGGCCTCATCGCCGCAAGTCCTGACCAAGGAACTGAGAGCCGGTCTCGACCCCACGCCCGCCGCTCGCTCCGCGCCACCGTCGTCGACACCGCACCCTCCCGACAAGCCCTCTCCACCGGCCGAAAAACCCGCCAAGACGACTTCCGGCACCAAGTCGCGGCCGTCGTCGAACCCGGGGTCTGCCGCGTCGTCACCCGCACGCACGCGCAAGATTCCGGGCACCATGGGCAGCGGTACGCCGGCAGGGATGATGGTCTCGGCCATGGCGGTCGCAGGCAAGGCCAAGAAGACGGCCGACGGACCGGCACCGACTGCATCCAAGTCGACGGCCGCATCGCTGTCCTCGTCATCGGCCGGGACGACGATGACGAGGACCACCAAAACCGTCGCGTCCAAGTCTGCATCCCCTTCTTCTTCCACGAACCCGTCGCGAAAAACGTCGGCCACGGCTACTGCGAGTCGGACCGCAGCGCCGACCGAGTCGCGACCGGCGACGGCCCCTGCGCACGCGGCACGGCCCAAAAAGCCCACCGCGTCGTCAACCTCGTCGGCGTCGACGACCAAGGCCGCTGGGTCCGGTCACCGCGCCGTCAAGTCTGCGCCGACCAAGCGCACGACGGCTGCGGCAACGGCGGGTTCCTCGTCTCACGGATCTCCACCACGATCGCCCGGATCGGATCGGACGCGCAGTCCGTCGTCGTCGGGGAGCGGGACCAAGGGTAGTCTGACCCCGAAACCGCCGTCGCGATCCGACTCGTCGGGACCCGGTGCCACGAATGGTGCTCCGGCGGCTGGGACCAAGTCGGCGATTGAGATGATCAAGCTCTCGGTACGCTTCTGCCTTGACTTCCGTTTCTCGTGCACGGGCTCACACTCGTTTCTTCTTCCGGTACAGCGCCCACCACCCACCAACTCGTGCTGCATCATGCTACAAAAGCACCTTCTCAACGACGTGAACGCCGAGCTGACCGTGATTCTCGAGGACAAGGCCGCGCTTGCCGCCAAGCTGGCCGCCGCCAACCACGAGACGGCGCACTTGCTCGAGACCAAGCTGGAACTGACGCAAAAGAACCACGAGCTCGACCAGAAACTGCGGCTCATGGCACAGACCAACGCGCAGTTGCAGGCCGACTTGGTCGCAGCGCGCGGTGCTGTCACGTCCGGCAACGATACGGTCGAGGCGCTGCAAAAGAAGCTGGCCGAGGAACACAAGATCAATGCGCAGCTCGTATTTTTCAACCGGTCTCTCAAGACGCAGGTGTGCGAGCTGGAAGAGGCGAAAGAAGAGGCGGCCAAACAGTTGGCACACGCGCGCATGGAACTCGATCGACATCGGCCAAAGACTCGGCCGGTGAATGGGACTGGAGCGGGTGGGATGGCAGACCACAGGGCGTGATGGGGGAACGGACCGACGGGTTATATAGATATTGCCCCACTTTTGAATCGATTTGGAGGAAACGGAATAAACCACGAGACATATCTTCTCCACCCTTCTCCACCTGCCTCCACCCTCGAAAAATGGTTGAATTGCGCATCAGATCGAATCAACCAGTCCCATGCACCACTCCAGACTTCCCTTTCCGCTCCACCAAGTCCGCTCGCGTCCGCCACGCCGTCGCCCACTCCAAGTTCTTGCCACACCCGCGACCGTCCTGCAGAGCCTGCGTGAGCGCGCGCATGGCCTCGACGTGCCCGAGGCGCGCGGCACGATGAAAGTAGACGACCGCAAGATCTAGGCTCGCCGGGATCGGAACCGTCGGGACCGTGAGCGCCGCGACATTATCAGGCGCGACCGACGCGCGCGCTCCACTTCCACTCGCCTGCTCCACCACCGACTTACTCCCACCCACATCCAACCCTCCGGCGGCGGCCCCAGATCCACGACCGGCGCGACCGCGCGGACGCCCGCCATATACATGCACCCCAAGTGAAGCATTGCTGACGGCACGGGCCCCAGCAACACCCCAAGTTGGAATGCGTGGTATGCCTCGGCACTCCTCCCTTCAGCCCACAACAAGTACCCCCAATTCGCGGCCGCGTGCGCGTGCCCGCCCGTTGTCGCTGCGCGGAGGTACCGTGCCTTCGCCAACCGCAAATCCCGCGGCACGCCGTTGCCTGACTAGTAACAGATCCCCAAATGGTTCATCGCCACCTCTCACTGTCCCATTGAGGGCTTTGCAAAGAACTGTCGGACGTTGGGGTCGTTGGTAGCCCATTTTTCATTCCCGTGCGATTCGGTGTTGAAGGAACACCTGGCGATGGCGCCGTCGTGCCGATGCGGGGGATGGCCGGGCGATGATTGCGCATCGTGGCGTTGAGATCGTCGAGTTCTTTTTATTCAGCGGGTCGATTTGATGGCTTTACCAACGTGTGGTTGTTCAGCTGGTGATCAGCGTCGGTCGATGCGGCGGTTCGGGCAGTCAATCGGGGCAAGGGGCGTCTTGCTTCGGAAGTCGACCAAGGGCAACCTTGGTAAGTTGGTTAGGGCTGCAGTAAGTTTTGGCCGTGGATGGTTGTGCTGGAGCGTCGCTGCCGTTGAACATTGCTGCTGCCGACGTCGTCGCCGAGAAGGCAAATTAGCAAGCAATGGAAAAGGGAGGGTGGGAGACAAGTGACTGAAATCCACACGATTTACGCGTGGGCCGAGACATTTCGTGATAATTACAACTCGAACAGGCCACCAAAAAGACGCGCTCTTTGCTCGACCCTCGACAACCGCGACCACGACGGCGCCGTCCCCACGAACACTTTCGAGCCCGCGATCCCAGGTGCGCCTAGGCGCCCTGTCCTTGACACTTGTCGCACACCCGCGAGGACCACGAATATTGCAAGCTGCTGTCAATCCGGCCGTCACCCTTCCGCCGCCACGCCCATTTCCGCCCTCATTCCGCGACCACGCGCGCGCACCTCGTTCAGATCCTCTATTTCGACTCTCGAAACCTTCTCGTCACGTTCGCGCGGTCGGGGGGAGGCTTCCCGCTCTCAACGCGGTGCAAAAGAACTGGCTCGAGCGCCCATCGCGCAACCGAAATCGTCCAATCGCGCGCCCCCCGCGCTATGGTGACGAGTATTGCCTGATCATCCTCGCTTCGACACGGAACGATCACTCGCACCGGCTCCGACCCGGCACTTCCCAGGCCAACCACGGCCAAAGCGCACGCGCTGACCATGGACTCGACTGCCCCCGAGCCGCCGCGACCGCCACCGGCCTCGTCGTCGGTCCTCATGGCCAGCGCGTCGCCCTCGCTCGTCAAGGAAGACGCAAGCCTCGTTGCGCACGACCGGCTGACCAAGGGCCCCGCGACGGCGATTGGCAGCGGCTCAACAACTGCCGTACTTCTCCCCATGACCGGCGACGCTGACGCGTCGGGGAACAAGCCTTCCACCACCACCTCTACCAAACTGCGTGGTGGAGGTGGAGGAGGGAGCGGCGGCGTCGACTTGTGCATCGATACGTGCGCCGTCGGCAACACCACGCGTGCCGCAGGCATCATTCTCGTTGCGCCCTCGGACCTCGACTCGCCGCTCGACACGGCCGTCCCGCTGCTCTCGGCCGCTTCGACGGACGCGACGCCCGATCCAACCGTGGGATCCAAGAAGTTAATAGTCAGCGTTAGCGATGCCACGGCGCCCGGGCTCCTCGGGCAAGACGACCCCATGACGCGCGCCACAAGCGTTCAGTCGTCGTCGGGCGATCCTGACATGACGCCGTCCACGGCGCGGCCACCCCCCACGCCCCTGGGCATGGACGGCGTCGGCGGAGCCGGCGGTATCGAGGACATGATGCGCGCGACGGTGGTTCCGGGCCACGCCAATGGCACGCGCAGTCTGCCCGCGGGCGGCGACGAGATGCTCATGGACGGTGGCCGAGGGCGCCACGCGCACGGGCACCATCACGGGCGACCCGTGCACGTTGACTTGCCGAACCTGCTTGAGGAAGAGGAGGAAAAGGAGAGTTTTCTCGCCAAACTGCAGCGGCGCGTCGAGGAGCGACGATCCAAGCTCGAGCAAGTGCAAGTCTACCCGCCGTTGCTCGGCGAGACGTCGTGGTGGCATTTGTCCACGTCGGTCGTGTTTATGGGGCTCGCGATCCTCAACATGGCGATTAACATCAAGATCATTTTCGAAGTCGCGACGCCCGCGGCCGAGGTCGTGGCCGCTTACAACGTCTTCCACTTGATCTTGCTCTACGGGCTCGCCAAGGACGCGTTCCGGTTCGTCGCGTTTCTCTTGCTGCTCGCGACGGGCGCATGGAACCATCCGGCGCTCAAGTGGCTCTACGCGTTTATTGCGCACTCGCCGTTCTTGCTCCCGCTGTTCCTGTCGCAGCGGCACCGGCCCAAGCTGATCCCGGCGTTGTCCTACTTGAACCACCCGAAGAGTACGCTGGCAGTTGCTTTCGATTTTTTCGTGTTCGGACCGAACCTCACCCAGTGGTCGCATGAATGCTAGTCGTCTTCTGGGACATCTTCTTTGGCGACGTGCCGTCGGCGATCCTGTCGTTTCTGGCCAAGTACAACAACAAGTGGGAGGTGTTCACGTACCTGACCGTGGCGTCGATTTTCGTCACGACGCTGTTCCGGCTCACGAGGTTCCTGTGGATTGCGCTGCTCATGATGAACGAGTATGGCCAAAAGCGCGCACGCGCGTCGCGGCTGCTCAAGCACCTCTACCTGTGGGGCCGTGGGCTCGAATACTACATTGTGTTTCTGGGTCCGTCTCTTCTCCACCTTCCAGCGGCTCTGTGTGATCGCGTTCTGACCGGCCTCGGGTGGTTCTGTAGGCGAGGATGCCGACAAGCAAAAGCTAATGTTCGTTTCCCCTCTTCACCTTGCCTCGGGTTCTCGAGCGCTTGACCGCTCACGATTTTCTTGACCATCGTCTACAGCCAACACGTCAAGTCTCGGGTGCAGGACTTTCAAGAAATGAAGGCACAGCACATCCAAGATGCGTGGGCCAAGGGTTTCAAGTCGATCATCATCCTCAACACGCTGCAGTCGATTATGAGCTTGCTCAGCGGCATCTACCGGTTCCAGCTCGACAAGACGCCCGACGTGAGCGACTATGTTGATGACGTCCGTGTTTCTTGCCTGCGTTCTTGAAACGCGACCACCGCCCGAAACTAATCGGCGCTATCACCCATAGTTCGAGTACACGATCAAGGAGTACGAGAGTGAGCTCATGTCGATGCGCGGCAAGGCGCTGTGGAAGCTCACGGTCAAGGACCGGCACATTGAGCTGATCACCAAGCTGTGGGCCAACCCGCTCGTGCGCATGGCGCTCGTCAAGTTTCAGACGACGAATGCCGACAAGTGGAACGAACGCCGGTTCACGCGCATCATGGGCGTCAAGGACATTCTCGACGATCCGCACCAGATCACGTCGTTGCTGAGCACGTCCTTGACGGTCGACGAGTAGTACGTCAACACTTTCTTCCCAGGTGGGCCGTGCTTTCTATCGCTGAAGCACCGTTCTGGCCTTGTAGCTGCTTAGACAATGCGCAGCGCATTCTCGCCGACGACTACGAGCCGACACCGCAGGACCTGGCGCACATGCCGATCAGTTTGACAGAGCTGCTGTTCACGGAACTGTGCAAGTCGACGAGCTACCACATCAAGGACCGGATTCTCGCCAACAACATTTGCATTCTCGACGTGCCGAAAAGGTTTTCTCGGTCGCGGTTACAAGCCTTGGTACCCATTTACGCTCCGTTCGGCCCGACCACCCTCTCCACATCGTCTCACCTTTGTCTTTCCCATCCTAGATCCCCTTTTGCCAGACCGTCATCGTTTTCCTCGATATGAACAAGTTTGACGAGCTCGTGACCGTGACCCGCGCGCGCCCGAAACCACCAACGACCACGACCACGACCACGACCCCCAGCGGTGCGGGTGGCGCCAGCTCGTCGACGCCCAACGTCCTCGGTAGCCAGCCGCTCCTCGGCCCGCCGGGCCTCGGCGCCAACATCATGGCGGGCGCGTCGGGCATGCATCTCGGCGCATCGATCTTGCTCCCGTCCGAGCAGTCGCTCACGGCGGCACCCAAGGGCTCGTCGATGCACCTCGCGGCGCCCTCGTCGACCGGCAAACTTGACCAGATCGAAGTCTCGACCATGGACCTGAACGGC
Source organism: Allomyces macrogynus ATCC 38327 (assembly GCA_000151295.1). Lineage (NCBI taxonomy): Eukaryota > Fungi > Blastocladiomycota > Blastocladiomycetes > Blastocladiales > Blastocladiaceae > Allomyces > Allomyces macrogynus. The sequence goes on from GG745331.1 coordinate 276,366, forward strand.
GCACCGCTTGCGGCGGGTACCGCAGCGGGTCCATCGACGGCGACACCAAACGCACCGGCGGCCGCGGGCGCCGGTAGCGGCGGTGGCGGCAGTGAAGACAATGCAATCAAGCCGCGTTTGCTCGTGGATATCGAGTTTTTCGAGCGCATGTGCACGATGCGCGACAAGAACAACATGGTCACAGGTGTTCTTGTGTTTTGGAAAAACTATAACGCGTTCAAGGCTCGCGTCAATGCGCCGGGAACGCTCGCCAACTTCACGACGCTCTACCCGGACTACAGCGAAAAGTCGCACGGTACGCGCGGACTCTGTCGGCACGAGTCGGGCTTGGACTCGGTCCTCGAATGACGGCTTACTTTCGACCGATAGGCACGCTCAACGGGCCCAACGTGATTCGGTACTTCAAGCGACGCATCCTGCGCGCGGCCAATCCGACAGACCGCTACGTGTCGATCATTCCGGACTGGGAACTCAACAAGCGCTTCGATCTTTTCGCGACTCTCAACGAAGTCATTTTCGACCATTATGTATTTGGCGTCGTTCCGCTCCTAATTCGTTCATTTCCGCTCTCGTATGGCTCGGAATTGATGCTGACGGTGTTTGTGCTCGTCCTAGGTCGTTCACCGAGTGACTTGATCGGGTGGAGAGGCCGAGGTGGGCGTGCGACTGTACGTCCGCGCCATCATGTCGTGCGAGAACGGTATCGTATGATTGCTGACCATTTGGGATCCGCTGCCGTAGTTGGTGCGCTGGTTGACATTCATGGACGTGGATGGGACGGTGGTGCGGGCGGACTGTACACACGTAGAGCGAGAATAGGAACGTAGTTACAGCTTGAAAATCTCCTTTCGATTCTGATGTCGAATCCCGTCGCTCGTTGCTCAATTTGCTCTTCGGCATTGATGTCAAATGCCAATCATGGGCAAGCGCGAGTGACAAAGGGAATCGACGCCATTTCCGAAACTCACATCGACGCTTCTCAAAGTTCTCCACACCTAAAGCACAATAGTTGCCAACAAATCAAATCAAAGTGGTTCGGACACCAAGCAACCCATTGGTCAGATCTGACACGTGAGTGGCGTCTCGCAGGTGTCTCCCACCGTGCCGACACAGCGCCGGCGGCCGACTTTCGGCACGCTGCTGACCTCCCATTTCACGATCTCCTCGCTTTATTTTTGGTGTGCAGATAGTTTGTGGTGCACCCTGCAAATTATTCTATTCTGGTGTCCGTTGGTTGTGTGAGCGGTCGTCAGCGCTCGTGTTTCGGTGATGGGTCAATAGTGGCCAAATTACGTGGGCAATGAGTCAACGAGGTCAACCTGCTTAGTGGCCGAGATGGGTCAGGAACAGGTCCGTGGAATCTCACCATCAAAATGAGAGAGTAAATCGACCAAGGGCTATGTGATGTGAGTGGCGAGAAAATGGTATTAAAATCCGAAACCACCACAACCCCATCTATAACCACGAAGTGGTTCCTAATCACCGACCAATGTCACGCTACCGAATAAACGGAATCCCGACCTTGGTGCGCGCGCGGTACGTGACATACTCGGTCTCGAAAAACTTGACGAGCAACTCCTCCTCGTACGGAATGCGTTCGCGGAAGAAGTACCAGAGCGCGCCGGCGTAGGCAAAGGCGCAGACGAGGTTTCCGCACAGGAGCTGCGTGCCGACACCCCACCAAAAGTAGCCAAAGTAGGACGGGTGTCGCAGGTAGGAGTAGACGCCCGTGGTCACGAGCTCGTGGTTGAGCCGCTTGTAGTGCTCGATCAAGTGGCTGAAGTTGGTGCCGGCCTGTATCATGGCCAGCGATCGCGCGGATTGACCGACGAGGACGAGAGCAAGGCCTGTTTGAGGGTGGAGAAGGATTAGTGAGCGTCACGGAGCGTGGCCGTATTGCGGAGGAAAACGGACCGACGAAGCGGAGCAGCAAGGGCCACGACTGGGCCCATGACGGAAACAAGAAGCCGACGACGAGCGACTCGACGAGCGACGCGATGGTCGCGGCCACGTACTCGGGTCCGTGCGGGATCAAGAAAGCTGCAATCAAGACCGATCTGTCAGAGCACTGTGCCGGAAAAATAGATCTATCGTGCTTGAGCGCACTTACACCCGAGATTCAGCTTGGGCGCATTGTAGAGCGCTGTAACCTCGTACTCGAAAAAGTGGAAGACGGCGAGCGCGACGAGGTAGAGGCCAAACCATTGGAGGGTGGTGCCGAGGAACGCGAGCGCGAGACCCAGGCCAGCGACTCCTCCTACACCAAACGCGTAAAGGGCAATGTTGTGTGGAGAATGGGTCCCATCGAGCAGGCGTGGGCGCGCAAAGTCGCGCTGCATCGTGGCGCCAAACGGCGATGTTTGGCGAGGAGCTGCAGATGGCCTTGGAACGGCCATGGTATCGAAGCGGGTGCTGATCCACGGAGTGTGCGACAGTCGCGTGTTGGTTGCCCTTGATCCGGTCCAAGGAACAATCTGCTGGTGCTGCGCGCAATGAACGCGGTTGTAGCGACGGTGGAGGAGGATGTGTGCGGATGTGTGCGGATGTGTGCAGATGTGTGCGTGGCGAAGATGGTCGTGAAGCGGTCCGCCATGGCCGATTTTTTGGCAGAGTGCGATGGGCCGCGGTAGATGCGGTCACGCCGCTGTCACACTAGGCTCCACCGCAACACCACCGCATGCGGCCACTCGCAGAGCAAAGTTGTCCTTGTCGTCGGCAACGTCTCTCCACACACCGTCCCCATCATCGCTCGCAACGGCCATCAACTTGCCGCATTACAGCCTCCAGCTTGGATCTTGCCCGCCTGACGAGTATTGCGGCCCGACCACGCAATTTGCGCCCAGCATGGGGCGCACAGCTCGCGCCAAGGCCAAACCCAAGGCCAAGGCTCCGATCCCTGCTTCACCCGTTGCTGCTGCTGTTGGCGCTGTTGGCGACCATGTCGAGCATGCCGCCGACCAGCCCGACTACTCGCTCTACAACGTGCGCCTTGCGTCATTTTCGTACAGCGCCAACCTGTGGCCGCACGCGACGCCGACGCCCGAGACGCTCGCAGCTGCTGGTTTCTATTACGACCCGTTCCCGGACGAGTCGCCCGACTCGGTCAACTGCTTCCAGTGCGGGAAACCGCTCGGCGATTGGGACCCGGACGACGATCCCTATAAGGAGCATGTCGGCCACACGACCGACTGCGCGTGGGCGCGCGCCGTCTGTGTGCCCGAGATGTGCCGCCTGCAGGGCCCGAACCCGTACGACTTGAATGATCCAGAGACGTGGCCCGCTGCTCTCGAGCGCGCGCGCGAGGAGACATTTGTTGGGCGATGGCCGCACGCTGGCCAAAAGGGCTTCTTTGCCACCATGGAGCGGGTAATCTTGTTGAGACTGGATCTGGTCGAGTGCTGTGTTCTTGTCGTTGGATGCAATACATCTCATGTTCCTCGTGCTTCTCCACCCGTCATCTTCTCGATTGACAGATGGCCAAGGCCGGATTTCACTACACGCCCGAGGTGTCCGGCGACGACTGTGCTTCATGCATTTACTGCGGTACCACGCTCAGCGAATGGTCGCCCAAGGACAACCCGCTGTATGCTGCTGCTCTCTCTGGACTCGAATCCGACCTGCTCGGTCTTTCTGATCGATTTTTTTGTCCTTAGGATCGAGCACAAGAACCGCCAGCCGGATTGCCCCTTCTTCGACCGCATCGCCAAAGTGCGCGGCAAGCGCCCGGCCGCGACGGCGGCACCCGCGGCCGCACCGCCACCGAAACGGGCTCGGAAGCCTCCCGCCAGTCGCACTGCACCCCCGGCTGCATCGTCGGTGGAGGATGAGACAGTACCGCCTGCTCGCGCTGGCCGAAAGCCACCAGCACGGTCGGTTCGTCGTACGACCAAGGCCCCGCCGCCTGAGCCCGAGGACCTCACCCCCCACGATTTGGCCGACGTGCCGCTGATTGCACCCGCCCCGACAACGGTCCAGGACCAGGAGCCCGTGGATCACGCAGGAGACGCTGCGACGGCCGCCGTGGACTCGCATCCGCCAGCGATCGAGGTTGCGGCCACGTCTGGTGCTGCTGATTCGGACGTGGAGTTCCCGCCGCCAATAGCAAGAACGCTGCGTCGCGGCCGCACAGCGACGCGCACGCTCCCTGCGCGACGAGCCAGTAGGAGTGCGACGACGTCTGCAGGAGCCGCACCGGCGGAAGCGCCCGCACCCGAGTCGGCGCCGGTGGCAAATCAACCTTCGCCGGCACTCGCCCCGGTCGCCGACGAGTCGGTGGCCATGGATGTTGACGAACCCGTACCGCCACCGCCACCACCTGCCGAACCTGAGCCACAACCCGATCCCGCGCCGGTCGTGACGCGCACAACGCGCCGTGGCACGCGCGTAGTCGCTGCGTCGACAAGGAGTACTCGGCGTGGTCGCGGTCGAGGCCGAGGTCGTGGCGGTACGCGCACTGTTCCGGCTCGAGCTGCGGCCGTGGTCGAGGACGAGGAGCCGGTGCCTGCTCCTGAAGTGGGCGCAGCTGCCGAGCTACCAGCAGACGAGCCGGTGCATGCTCCCGCGGCACAGAACGCCTTCGTCAACGACGCCATGGACGTGGATCGCGCCGACCCGTTCGATTTCCCTGCAATGTTTGCGCCCGAACCTGCGCCAAGACCAGGCTATGCCCAATCTCGCTCCCGCACGTCGACGCGAACGTCTGCATCGTCAGCGAGACATCCAGCGACACCTCCTCCGCGTGCCTCTGCACCGGCAACGCCGGCCTCTGTTACCCCTCATTCGGCCGTCGCTAGTCCGACGCAAGTTGGTGTGTTCACGCCGCCAGCGGCACTGTCCGCGACACCATCGGCAGCGCCGCATGCGGCTGCAGCGCCATCCGCGACACCATCGCCAGCACCGCGCGCGGCTGCTGCGCTGTCTGCGACACCGGGCGCTCAGAATGCCGCTGTACTCGCTCAACCGGATCTTGTTGCGCACCGCGAGCCCACCCCGCCACCGCCTTCGCCGCCACGCGCGACATCACCCCCGCCTTTCGCGCTGCCAGCGAGACCCAAGCGCGCTGCGGCGAAACGGCGTGCCCCGGCTCGGACCGCTCCCCCGCGAGTCACCCGGAACCGGCGCGTGCCGTCTCCGCCACCGGCTGCCATTGTCCCGGAGCCCGTTGAAGATTCTGTCCCAGAACCGTCGGTGATGCCCGTGCCCGAACCCGTTATCGAGCCGCCAGCCGCACCCGCGCTCGATTCCGAGCCAACGACCGAGTCTCCCGTCGTGAATTCGCGCACGTACACGCCCTCGCCGGCAGTACGGCGGCAATCGTCGCGCCGCGTTTCAGAACAACGGGTCCTTGATGCTCTTGCTTCATCACCAGCTGTGGTTGTGTCTTTGTCCCGTCGACCGTCGCAGCGCCGCGCGTCGCACGCTGTTGGCACAAAAGTGGCGGAGCGCGTTGATGAGCAACAAACTCTCGACGAAACGGCGGCGCTGAGTATCAACGAGGCCGATCACGGCCCGATGCATGAATCGGCTAAGGAGGAAGCGGCTGAGGAGGAGGAACCCATGCACGACGTGATCGAGGATCCTCCACTTGACGTGGCCGAGGACCCAATCGCCGAGGCGCCAACACACGAAGCGACGCCCCTCCCCGCTGCGCGCCGAACGTCGCGCCAGAGCATGCCGCGTGCGTCACCCATGATCGACCACGAGTCACGCCGATCCTCCATGCTGCTCTGGCACACGACCCCCCAGGGCAAAGCTGGCCGCACGCCGCCTGCATTATCCATGGCCGACGACGACGTCGAGTTGCACGTCGTCAACACGGACACGACTGCAGGTGGGGTTGCCACGTCCTCGACGCCGACACGGCGCCGCATTCGGACCCGTGCGAGCAAGTCGCCCATGATTGATGTGGTCGGCGATTCTGTGGACGAGGACGGGCTCGCTGAGCAGCTTGAGGAACCACGACGGGCCGAACCATTCCGCGGAGCATCTGGTCGGGTCGTCGTCGCTCTTCGTCCGTCCCGCAGCGTCGTCGCTATCGAGCGCTCGTCCTTGTTTGACACGCATCGCGAGTCGGCTTACGGACGAGATGGCGGTACCCGAGGAGGGCACGCCCATGGATGTGGACGACGACGAGGAGGAGGAGGAAGAAGAGTTCCCGGACCCTGACGACATGCTGCCCGTCACGCCAGCACTCGCGCGATTTGTCACACCAGCACGCACCCGCGGCCAG
>GG745331.1:285482-420029 GCA_000151295.1 Allomyces macrogynus ATCC 38327
GCGGTTCCCAAGTCGACCTCGACCACCGGCCGACGCCGATACGCCCGACTCGTCCACTCGCGCGCGGCACGGCGTGCGTCAACCCCAGCTGTTACCGTGGCCAAACCCGCATCGGCATTTGGCGCACAGGCACGCAAGTTGTCCACCCCAATGCCATCACGCCGCGCGTCGACGCCCGCTCCCGCCCGCATTTCCGAGCCGCTGGCAGAGACCGATGCCGAGCCCGCGACCGACGCCGGCCCTGCGCTCTCGACACATCGCAAAACGCGGCTCTTTTCGCCCTCGGCCGCCCCACCGCCCGCGCACGTGCCTCCGCCGCCGCCGACCCCGGCGCAGCGCGGCGCGCGGCGGCATCGATCGCATACGGCGCCTGAGCCTGCGAGTGCCGCACGGCCCGTGATGCTCCGGTACCGGGTGGTCGAGATTGAAATCCCGATTTACGTGCGCCGTGGGGTGCGAACGCCGCAGCAGACGCCGGTTCCGACGCCTGAGCCACGGTTTCAGGAGTTGGTCGAGTCGGATCGGGAGGACGCGGTCGAGGAGGAGGAGGATGGGGCGGGCAGTGAGAATAAGGCGCAGGCGGAGGTTGAGGAACCAAAACGGGCCGCAGAACCGCTCGATGATGAGGAGCGGGAATCGGACGAGTCGGAGGAGCGCGAGGGATCCGAGGAGGACGACGCAGTCGAGGAACCTGTTGCAGTCGAGGTGCCCGAGGGCGAAGCCGAAGAGGAGCGCGAAAAGATGGACGTGGCCGAGGAACGCGATGCCGCCGAGGACGTAGGTGAAGAAACGGCAGCTGCGGTCGGCAGACGCGATGGGTCCTTTGCGACCAAGGACCTCGACATGGACGATGCCGCGAGCGAGCCGGATCTCGTGCTGTTCCTCGAGGGCGAACCTGACGCGGCGTTTCACGGCGAGGATCAGGACGTGGCCATGGACGAGCCTGAGGAGCCGCAGGAGTTGGACGAATTGACTGAGCTCGACGAAATGGGCGAACTCGATGAACATGGTCATGACGACGAGCTGCAGGCCATGGCTGATTTGCGCGTCACCGACGACTTGGACGCCGTCGACGAGCGCGACGCCGACCATGCGCTCGATCTGACTGGCATCGACCCGACGCACGTCGCCACGCCGCCGTCCGTATCCCCAATGCAAATCGAGGACGACGCCGACGTTGCCCCACCCTCCATATCGCCGATGCAAATCGAGGACGAGTTACCCGCCCCGCTCATGTCCCCGATCCACATCGAGGATGAAGACGGGCACCCGCCGTCGCCCATGGCGGGCTCGTCAACTCCAACACCAACGCCAACGCCATTCGCACCTCGCAGACTCTCGCCGGCCGCGTCCATGTACGAGTCGTCCTCGCCAACTCCGACGCCAACCGCGTCACGACCATCGACGCGCACGGGCCACGCCTCGCCTGGCTGGCACTCTTCCCCAACGCCGTCTCGGCGGCGCCCGGGATCATTGGGTCGTACGGTGCCCACGGTACCAGTCTCGCCGTCCCCCGTGCTGCGTGTGCCGGATCAGGACGAGCCCGCGGTCGTTGACGATGACGGGTCCGCGAGTTTCGACGAGGACGAGGCGGCGGTTGCGTACGATGACGAACCCTCGGTCGTTGATACCGATTCACCCGCGGTCCAGTTGCCTTCGTCCGAGTCGCAGGACGCGGTCGCCGCTGGTGGCGATGCGGTCGATCCGTACGCCGAGGCACGCGCGGCCATTGCTGCAGTATGCGTTTCCCAACTCTTTTTTCGCCCATGACTACGACGGACGCTGACTTTCGTGCTCCATTCTAGATGGACCCGACCATTCGCGACAAGTTTGCTCGCAGCGCACGCGTGTGCAGCCCGGAAGAACAGAACCTGACCGTGCGCGAGTGGCTCGCGCTCGTGGGCAAGCACCGCATACAGGCCTACCGCGCACAAGCGCAGGAGATGATCGATGATCTTCAACGGAAAGCCGAGATGGCCTTGGAGACGGCACGCTTGTGATCCGAGTCGATGCGTTTTTGTTAATGATCGACACCGAGAGAATGCCATTTTTGCTTCCCCCCCCACCACCACCACCAACACCATCACCCAGTCACGTTCGGACCGTGGAGACCCTTGCTCAAATCAGCAACCAATTCATATTCCACCGACGTGCGCGAAACAACGCGACTTTGGCTGATGACGGGCAACGGGACGAAAAGTTCATTGTCGCCGTTATTTATACGCGAGCACGGCAGGCAAGACAGATCAATCAACAAACAGCAATTTAGAACCATGAGGCACAGATGTGACGGACCACCAAGAACTCAACGGCCCCCGTCCCCTCCCGACGAATGATCCCTCCTCCCCCACCCTCTTCCCATCCTCGCCCCCGATCCCGCACGCGCGCTCCTCCCACGCCGACATAGACACGAACCCTCTCCCCCCCTTCCCGCCTCTTTTACTCATTCCACCCACTCCGCATCCGGCCGGGCGTCATCGGCGGCGCCTGCATTCCATACACCGCCTGCGGCGGCAAACTCGGCGGGACCGCGGCCGTCGCTGACGTGGGTCTCGGCGTGCGCGGCGTCTGCGGTGTGTACGGCGTGCCCGGCGCCGCCGTCGCATGATGGTGCTGTTGCTGCACATGGTGTGCGTGGTGGTACTGGTAATGTCCGGCCGCGGATGGCGTCGGTGGCGGCGGCGGCTGCGCGTACCCGCTTGGGGTCGCGGGCGTGGCGAGCACCGCTTGCTGCGACAACATAACGCCCGCGTGTGCGCCGAGCATTTGCAGTGCGCGCAGTACGAGGTCCGACCCTTCGTGCGCGTCCAAGTCGTCGAGCGCACGACGCAGCCGGTCGAGCGCATGGTACCCCTCCGAAGTCCGGACCTGCGTGATGTGCGGGTGGAGGACGTGGTACCACGGCCGCTGCGCTGCACCGCCGTGGATCCCGGACCCGGCAACCGACGCGGCGATCGGCGCAGCGGTCGCAGCTTGGTACCCGTGCGGTCCCGGCGTGCCAGGGGCCTGCGACACGACCGCCGCCCCCGGACCACCCGCGCCACCGGTCCCCGAATACGGACCCGGTGTCCGCGGCGGTGCCGGGACCGCGACTCCGCCGACCATGACCATCCCGGACCCGGAGGGGACCGCGGAATTTGCGGAACTCGCGCGGTAATCCGGCCCCGTGTGTACGTGCGGGACTGGGTTAGCCCCCGCCGTCCGCGGGCGCCCTGGAACGGGCGGTGCGTCCGCAGGGGTCATGAACGCGTCCTGCGGCGGCGCTGTTGGGGACCGCGCATACTGCTGTTGCTGCGTGGGTCCAGGGGACGCAGCGTACCGGCCGTACGCGTCGGTTTGCACGACGGCGAGCGGGGTCTTGGGCCTGTTCATGGGCGGGGTCTTGCGCGGGGTTTGCGGTTGAGGAGTCCGTGGTGGGGCGGCCGATGCGGCTGCTGCGGCTGCTGCGGCAGCGACGGCGCCGGACGAGGCTTCTGAAAGAGTTCCAGGCCCGGGGATGGGTGTCCCGACAGCGGCGGGTTCCGCGTAGGTGCTCGACGACGCGATCGACGACTTGCGCGACCCGGACGACCCGACGGTTATCGCGGACGAGGGCACGTCGCGGCGCACCGTGGAGAAGTCCCACGTCGCGCCCGGCATACTGCGCGGGTCCGAGTCTGGGCCAGAGTTGCCGTGATTCGCGTTCCCATTGGTCACGGTATCCTGGCCGTTCCCGCCGGACCCGCTGACGTCGTGTGCGCTGCTGCCACCGCCAACCCCCTGTCGGTAATGCTCGTGCCGTTCAATCAGTTCGGTCAGGTACGAGTTGCGCTTGGCCTTGCGGATGAACGGGTGCTTGAGCAGGTCCTTGGCGGAGGCGCGCGCCGCCGGGTTCTTTTGCAGGCACAGCGAGACGAATTCCTTGAACGTGCGCGAAAACGCGCCGTGCAGTTGTGGTGGTTCCGACTTGGTGATTTGGAACAAGGCTCGCGTCGGTTCCATGTCGGCGTGCGGTGGCTGACCCTGCGCGAGCTCGATTGCCGTGATACTAGCGGGTGGGGAAGGCGATTTTAGATTTTACGCGCGAGGTGCTGGTGCGGAGGAGGACGTGGAGACGTACCCGAGGGACCATATATCGGCGCGCTCGTCGTAGCCGGTTTGGCTGATGACCTCCGGCGCCATCCAGAACTAGACATGGTGGAGACGGCCCAATCAGCCCAGAAATGTCGCGACACGTACGACAGCGGCGGTGGAGAACGTACTGGCGTGCCGACAAAAGTGTTTTTCCGCGTCATGGTCAAGGTCAACTGGCCTGACACACCGAAATCAGCGAGTTTGACTACACGGCGCGATCGCGGCCACAAAAACGATGTAATGAGATCGGCGAACTTGCTGCGAGCACGCAGCTAAGACGCACCATCGCCGGTCTGGGTCAGGAGAATATTGGCGGCCTTGATGTCTAGCGAAATGAACAAACAAAAAAGACAATCAGCGGGCGCTCGTCGTGCGCGTATCGGCCGTCAAGCAAAAAAATTGTGTACCTCGGTGCAGTTTTCCCTGCTCGTGCAAGTACTCGAGGCCGCGCAAGAGCTCGCGCATGATGATGGCAATGAACACCTCCTCGAAGTTGGCCGGCTTCAACTACCATCGATTCGCGCTCGCGAGTGTTAGACCAGGTCTATAATGGCATGCACGAACGACCCGACGAGCCCCGTACCAAATCTTGACATGATCCACCGCCGCAGAACTCCATGACGATCCATAGTTTGGCGCCCTTGATGAACGAGCCGTAGTACTTGGTGACAAACTGGGCATACACACCATCAATGTCAGTGAGTGCACTCTCGTGGTAAAGAACGCCGCCCGTCGCTGCTGTGGGCGCAGCAATAAACCATGCTGGCCAAGAACGTACTGTGGAGTCGAGCTGACTCAAAATGTGAATTTCCTGCTGAATGTCCTCGATCTCGTCCTGCGCCTGCTCGAGGTCGATGATCTTTATGGCGACGGGCGCCTTGTTGCGCTTGTCAAAGCCTATTCGGGGCCCGACGTCGTGGTCAGTCGCTGATTTCACAGTACAGCAAGCACGCGCATGCGAGGCGACGGTGCCGAGCGTGCGTGTACGAGCTGCACGTAAAAGGGCGTAGCAGCGCACGCACCCTTGTAGACTTCGCCAAACGAGCCGCGGCCAATGCGCTCCTGCTTGACGTAGAGCTCCTCCGGGTCGATTCGGATTACGGGCGACGACTACAAGTCGCGGGTGATGGCAAAAAACGGAACATTAGGACCACCGCCTGTAGGAAATGGGCGCAGAAATCACGAGCCGCGGCATACCATGGCGGTCAACGACGAAGGCGCCGGAAAAGCAGCGCAGCGCGGCGATACGAGACGGGGTGAGGGTGCGCGGTGAAGCGCACAGGACACGACGGGGTTGAGGTGTCCAGGCACGTAATGGGTTCAAATCGCGACCGAGAACGGAAATCGCGATTCAATGGCCGAAAAAACCGAGGGCAGCGGGCTGGATTGGAATGGTGGCCGAGTACGCCGTAGAAGGCGAGCTGGCCGAAAAATCTGGTGGTTTGGATGCTGCTGAAGCCGTGGCGAGCGTGCAGAATAAACCACGCGATGGCGCGCTTCCTCGAAAGGTCTTTTTTGTTGGTCGGCGATTTGTTGCTGAAGGGTCGGATCCGGCCGTCGACCGAGAGCAACAGGAGCGGAGCGTTGCAGACTGGTCGTTGAAAGAGCGAGCCACGAGTTCGAAAGGAGGCACGCCGCGGGGTTGGTTTGGTAGAGCGCGGGCGATTGGTCGACTTGGGCGGTTGTCGTCTTCGTCGTCCCTCGTCAGGAAATCGGCCAGCTCCAGTCGCTTGGATCTGTTACAAGTGCGCGCAGGGGATGATCGTGGGGGCGAAGCGTTCACCCTCGGCGTAGCATGCGCAGCGGTCCAGCAGGCCGCTCCCAAGACGCCGATGCAACGGAACGCGTGGCAACGGTTTGCACGCGGGCGTGGTGGGGTCGGGTCGGTGACCTCGGGCGTCAACGACGCTGTCGGCGGGCAGCAGCAGGCGGGCGGCAGCAGGCGGGCGGCAGCAGGCGGGCAGGCGCGTGCGCTGTGGGAGTGCGGCGAGTGGATGGCCGTTCGCACACGGGCAGCTGGGCGGAGGCCGGCGACAGGCTCGCAGCAGAGGGTTGGGTCGCGGCGGCTTCAGCGACGGAGACGCCGACTTCGGCAGCGCGGCCAACCGCGCAACGGTGGTTTTGTGCTGGCAAATCGCGTGATAATGCAGCTTGCCATATTGGTCGGCTTGGTTTGCCGTGACGGCCGCCCGGTTCGCGAAGCGGGCAAGCGGCGTGGGAACGGAGAACGATCAGGCCACAGCGACAGCTTTCGGAAAGTGCTGCTTGCTGGAGCGCGGTCGCCTGACCCACTCGTGGACACGGCGTGATCGCCACCCTCGTGGTGGTTCGCGTCTCTCGCTCCACCTCCACCATCTCCCGCCGTCGTCTGCGCTCCACCAGCTTCGTTCATTTAAAATCGCCCCACGCCATTTTCCGCCATTGCCCTCTTCCAGCCAGCCAGCCAGCCAGCCAGCCCCGTGCCCGTTTCCGCCATTGCACTCCCGACCTGCCGCGCCGCGGCCACGTCGGCGTCTTCGTCTTCGTCTTCGGCTTCGTTTTCATCGTGCCCCGCTCTAGCTTGATGTATATCGGGTCAGATCCAAACAGAAACACGCAAAAAATAGGAGAACAGCAAAAAAAATCACTGGGTCAACACATCATCAGAACCTCTCTTCTACTTTCGCATTACTTCTCTCCACTGCTCGACCCGCGCCCCGGGGCCCCGTTCGCCGCTCGTGCCGATGCCGTCGTCGACGCGCTCGACCTTCTCCGCCGTGCCGCCAGCGACCCGGACGGCGACGCCTCAACGACAGGCGTCGCTGCGGCAATCCGGCGTGGCGCGACGATCCGTGCCGAGGAGGCTTGCGTGTGTGCGGTGAGCGACCGCGAGACGGCGCGGCCGCGCGACGCGGAGCGGCGCACTTTGGGTGGCGATGCAGCCGGCTCGGTTGGTGCTGCGGCGTGCGAGTCGGCAACCAGGGACGGGACCGGCGGGACCGGTGGCGCGTCTGGGTCAGGCACGACCACGGTGTGCGTTTCGCGGCCGGGCGTTCCCGGTGTCGAGGGCCGGCCGGGTGTCGCAGGCCTTGCCGGTGTTGTTGGTCGTGCGGGAGTTGCTGGCCTTCTAGGCGTCGCTGGCCGCGGTGCGGGCGTCACTGCTCGCGCCGGACCTGGCGTGACCGGCCTCGCAGCGGGCGTGACGGGCCGTCCCGGCGTCGTCGGTCTCCGAACCCGATCCCGCCCCACGGGCGTAACCGACCTGGTCCCGGCCACCGCGTGCGTGGGCGTGACCGGCGTCACGGGCCGACTCGAACTCCTCGCCCTCCCCACGGCACCCGTCTCGACCATGATCGGTCCCGTTGCCGGTGCAGCCACGACCATACTCCTCGCCGACACGGGCGGGAGGGACAAAATCGTCGGTCTCGGCCCGGGCGTGAGCGATCTCGGCGCCGTCACCACGGCCGTCGGCGTCGCCGGTGGTCCGCGCGAGACCGCGCGTCTCGGCTGCAACGACGCCGACCTGCGTAACCCCGAATCCACGCGACCAGGGACGTCGTGGTACTTATTTCTCCCTCGTCCCGGCACAGTCCCGCGCGTATCGGCCGACGCGGCGCGCGCCTTCTTCCCATACGACGGCTCGTGGACCGACTCGGTATCCGCATCCGTTCCGTCGTCCCATGAAGTCCGCGTGTGGCGGTACGGCGACGAGAACGGGGACGGCGGGAGCCGTTGCGCACGCAACTGGTCGTGAATGTCGCAGCATGATTCGCGCGCCCAGGGGGGCACGTGGTACGGGTAGGACTCGTGCGATTCGTCGAGCGGCTGCGCGTGGAACCGCATCCGGCGTGCGGTCAGCAAGGTCGGGGACAGCGGGTTATCGTCGGCCCATTCACTGGCGAGTTCGTCGCCGAGATCGAGTTCTGACGCGGACCCGGCGGCAGACGCGGAAAAGTGCACGTGGCCGTGGTGGTAGTGGATGTGTGTGCGGCGCGGCGCGCCACCGTCGTTGTCGTGGTCATCGACGTCCTGGTAGGCGTCGTCGAGGTCGTCGTCCTCGGCGTCCGAGTACTCGTCGCTGAGATCGTCCGGCAGCAGGAACCGCGCGGGGATCCCGTCGTCGTCACCATCGGACCGCTCGTCGCGCTCGTCGTCGGACACGTGGCCCTCCGAATCCGCGTCGCTCGCGAGTGCATCCGGCACTCGTGCAGCGCGTGTCGTCTCGGCCCCGTCAGGCCGTAGGAACGGCGACCGCACCACCGTTGTGGGCGACGTGGCCTCTGGCGACAAAATCTGATCGACGCGCGTGAGCAGCTCCGTAATGATCTTGACCTGCATCCGTGGTGTTGGCGGGGCACTATCCGGTTTCCGCTGCGGGCTCGCGACGACACTGCGCACGGGCTCGGCCTCGTCCTCCTCGACCGTCTCCACATCGCCCGAGTACCCGTGCGATATGGTTATCGCATCACTCCCATCGCCGTCCTCGTGCGGGATCACCACCGCCGAATCGGCACGCGGCAGCAGCACGGGCGATGGCGGCGGGTCGTGGTCCTCGTCCTCTTCCATCTCCTTCCGTTCCGCGCCCTCGTCATCATCATCATCATCATCATCGTCCGTCAACTCGAGGTCCGGCAACGTCATATCCTCGATCCTCTCCTCACCTTCACCCCCTCTTCCATGCCCGCCTTCCTCCTTAATCGGCCGTAGGGCCGTAATCGTCTGCACGAGCGACAGCGGCGACGACCGGCGGCGGAACACGCGCGGCGACGACGCGCGCGACGTGGTCCATGTGGGCGCATGCCATTCGCCACCGCCGAAATCATCCTCGTCGTCAAGGACGTGCGACGACCGCAGCGGCACGTCCCAGTCGAGGGACCGCCACCGCAGTTGCGGCGCCTGCACGGACCGTCGTGCGAGGCGGGGTGTCAGGCGACGCCATGGAGTGGGTAAGGGGATGCGGGTCGGGTACGGCGCGGGGGATGGGGACCGGTGCGAGGCGGTGCGTGACGGTGGGGAGCGGGCGCGCGGCGCGGGGAGCGGGGCGGAGTGCGTTCGGGTGGGGAGCAGGTCGGGCTGGGTCGCATGTTCTGACAGTGCAGCGGCAGCTGCAGGCACGGTGTGGGCGGGTGCGTCTTTTGGCGGTGTCGGCGGCGGGACCTCGTCGTCGTGTGGTGGCGGCAAGGGTGGTACACCGTCGACGTCGTCTTGAGGTCGAGCAGCAAGTGCCACGTCGTTGTCGTGCAGCGGATCCGGCGATGCGAATCGCTCGTGCGGTACCGGCGCGAGAGACGTCTGTGGACACGGCAATGGTGGACGTGGCACAGCCTCACGCCGTGGCGACGGCGGCGGCGATCCAACGAGTGCCATGGACGGCTCCGGAAGCGTTTCCGCAAAAATCGACGGGGTTTCGTTGGCGGCCGCGTCGGATTCGGCGCCGTCGACCACCGAATCGGGTGCGCTCGCGAGGAGCGGCAGGCTGCGCGGTTCGGGTCTATCGTGCCGTGATTCCGCATCCACGCGGCCCCCATCCTCAGGACCTGGTGGTGGGGCGTCCGTTCGTGCTGGTGTTGCCGATGCCGGCGGATCCCGTCCACCAGAATCCGACGCCGACCCAGCATTCGACGCAGCACTCGGCGCTCCGCTCGACCTCGACCCTGCCCTCGAACTCACACCGCTCAACCCACCCTCGCTCCGCGTCGGCACGAGCAACCCGACCTTCGACAGCAACCTCGATGCCGACCGCCTCCTTCTAACCCACGGGTCGACGGGTGGTGCCGGTGGTGCCGCGGCCACCTTCTCCAGCGCAGCCACGCGCGACCGCACCGAGCTCGGGACCGCCGGAACGGGCGGGAGTGAAGACAACAGAGTCGGCGGTGGCGGCGACATGCTCTTCGCGAGCCGCGGGGAGCGGGAGCGTGATCGGGATCGAGACCGGGTGGTCTGCCGCGACGATTTGGTCGGTACGGGCATGGCCACGTCCGGGAACAGGATCTGGCGAATGTGCGCGTTAGATGGCACGTGCGCCGGGTCGATGGTGGGCGCGGATTCGCCGGTGAGTCGTGACAGCGTGGCCGGGTCGGCCATGCGCGGGTGTGCAGCCGACGCGGCCGGTGCTGGCGCCGGAGTCGGGGGAGCCGCGACCGTCGGCATCGGCAAGTGAGAAGGGAACACGTGTGCCGTCGGAGAGCCAACGTCGACGGTCGGCGGCGGCGGGAGCGGCTTCGAATCAATCGATGTGGTTTTCGGCGGTGATACCAATGGCGTATTCGCAGCCGCAACCACATCGGCGGTTGTCGACCCCGATGTGAAAGGTGCGGTCGCGGGCGTGCATGCCGCGGGTTTCAGGGCGTTCAGCTGGCCCTTGACTTCGTTCATCGACTGCGTGAGCCCGTGCACCATATTTAGCAGCCGGTCGAGCCGGTCGTCAGGCGCGGGCAGCGGAATCGGGAGATTCGGCCACGTCCATGTGGACAGAGCGGGTGGAGCGGTGGCAGCGGGTGATGCGGAGGACGAAGAGGGCGAGAGCGGGGCCGAGTCGTCGAACGTGGCCACGGGCATGGGTTTCCCGGCGTCGGCCTGCAGGTTCGCGACGACGCGCGGGAGCTCATTGAGCACGTTGCTATTACGGCGAGAACCGAACGCATTAGCACGTCTGTTGGGTGGAGAACGGCGAGAACAGTCCAACGCACAGCAAGAACACAAGACTGAACAGCTGGTGCGCCGGATCCGACGCGCCGCCAGTCGTCGCGGGTACGTTCTCACTGGGCAGCACACCAGGCTCGGGTGCCTTGCCCGGCGCATTGGGCGGCGCGTCAGCGGGAGGGGATCCGAGCATGGTCGTCGCCTTGGACTCGACTAGCGCGGTCAAGTCGCTCAGATCGAATTGGTGCGGTGGCGGTTCGGCGGGCCGGGCGGGCGCCGTCTGGTCGTCGTCGGAATCGCGGTCGTCGGTTGTGGTCAGCGTGTGGTCGGGCGTGTCGTAATGACCATGCTGGGTACAAGCAGCCACGGCCACGTTAGCCATGAACAAGCACGAAGAAGCGGCACGGAGCACCCGCGTACTAATGCTGATTTGGTATGCTTGGCAATCAGCGTGCGGAACCGGCGCGGGAGCGGCATGGAGCGGTCGGTGCGCGTGAGCGGCGCACTGGCCATCGAATCGAGCACAGTCGTGGTCGCGGCAACCACGGCAGCGACGGTAGCGGGCACGCGCGTGGCCAGGTTTGCGTGACGCTCCGCCGGGTGGGCGGGTCAGCGAACGCAGGTTCGGTGCGCGAGAGATCCAGCGTCCGCAGCAGCAAAGGAGATCCGGTCCGCCGTCTAAAGTGCGTAAGTCCGCGGACCCAGGCACGGCAGGAATGCAATGATCTGCTCGCGGTTTGGTCACCACGCTGCGGCCAGTACTCGACGTCGAGAACAGGCCGAACAGCGCAAACTGGCAGCGGAAGGGCAGGGCAGCGATACGAGCGGGTGAGCGAGCAAGCACGCCGACGTGACAGCGCCAGCGCCGTTGACAAGAAAGAGCGTGATGTTCTGGCCGTGAAAGGGCGGCACAGGCGGCGCTGCCAAACGGGCGGCGCGTCGTGAACGGTGGTGGTCGTGGGTTGTTCGTGCCGCGCACCGCTGGCGATAGCGCGGGTATCTCGGGTCGCTGCGACGGGTGAAGACGCTGCTCTACGTTGCACCAAGTTGGGCGCCGTCGTGGTGCGGTCCGAAAAATTAATCCATGACGGTGCAGCTGGCAAGTAGCACGAACGTGGCGACACGACTTGACGGACGGGTGATCGCTCGCGGCGCTTGGGCGAAGTCGCAAGTCGAAACACCAAATGTCGTGTTGGGAGCCTTGCTCGCCTGGTGGGCAAGTCGCTAGGTCCCCTTTCACCGCGTGGCGTCGCCCAGCAAATGAATTTGCGAACGAGGCAAAAAGTACATGTTTGCAACAATTCATCCAATAATTTATAGCACAAAATCGCGCCCACCCTCTTGCAACCTCGCCATCGGTCGGTCGCCGCCACTGTTGATGCGACGTTGATGATGATGCTAATACCGCGGCCACGAACTGGCCAGCTTGTCTTTCCCCGTTGCTGCTCTGCAAATATGACACCAAATATTCCCATTAACGCGGGACCCTCGGCTCTCTACCCAGCCAACAAACTGCGCGGCCGGGAAAACACATCCCCAAACTCGCTCGCCGCGCCCGACGCCGACGCGGCGACCCCCATGGCTGCGCACGTATCGAGCCCGCGATCCGACGCCCACTGCGCGAGTTCCAAATTCCCCCTGGCGCGCGCCTGCTTCATCAACCACAGCAGATTATGCTGCACGTCGCCATTCCACGCGATCACGCGCGTCCACTCGGCATCGGTCGCCGGCACGTCTCCTTCCACCTCACTACTCTCATCTGAGGGCGCCGCGTGCAGTGACGCGAGCGCAAGTGGTTGCGGGGAGGGCGCCAGCGCAACAAAATTGACGGCGACAAGGTACATGAGTGCGGGTACGTGCATGACGCGATCGATCGCGTCGGCGTCAAAGAAGAGCAGTTGCTTGAGCGCGTCGTAGACGAGGAAGTGCGACGGGGACACGTGCACGCCCGAGTCCGGGTCGGTCAGTGCCGACGTCAGGTCCGGGTGGTCGAGACAGTCGCCCAACAGCACACTCGCGAGCGTGCGCGCCGAAAACGTGTCGGTTGCCGGCACATTGCGCGAGAAGACGTCGAGGACCGGACTGAGCACCGCGAGCAATGCTTCCGGGTCGTGTGCGAGCCGCGCCTCGGCCGCAACGATTTCGCCCATGGTCGCGACCACTTCGCCGCACCGGCCACAGACGAGTTGCGCGTCCGGGTCCTCGTCGTCGCCGCCGTTCTCGTCGTCGTCATAGTCCATTTCCTCGTCCTCGTTCTCCGTCTCGGGCGGCGGTGGTGGCGGCACGTACGACTCCTGGTCGCGCGGTACTCCAACGGGGCTCACAAGCGCGCGGCACATGGGGTTCGCGCAAACAAACGCGCGCGCATAGTCCGGGTCCGGTCCAGCGCACATGCGGCAATTGCACACGAACCCGCGGTTGGCCAAGTTCCCGCGGCGCACGCGCGTCGGCAAGAAACTGTTTTCCTGATAAGCAATGGAGATCACGTCGCCGGCAGCGATCGGCTGCAGGGCCGTGAAGAGCAGGTGGGTGACGGGTTCGGCCTTGGCGAGTTCAATGTCGGAGACGCCGACGGTCTGGGCCGATTCGGGTGCGGGCGAAAAGGGCGGGAAGAAGGTGACGAGCGCGTTGGGCTTGCACGAGTGTTCGGGCATCGACGCGACAATAGACAGGACGCAGTGCTCTTCCTTTCCCTCGGCCTCGACATCATCGTTGTCGTCGCCGCTGGTCACAGCAGGGCCAGTCTTGATGTCCTCGGAGTGCACGTTGGTCTCGATGATGTAGAGCAGCTTGAGCAGCGTTTCGGTTGTCGGAAAACTCCCTAAATAGGTGCCAACGTCTCGTTAATTACCATGCAGCGCGAATTGAAGACGCTCCACCCATCGGCTCGTACCAGCGCCCTTGTTACCACGCTTCGCAAACCGCTTCTTGATCTTGTCGCGGAACGTCTTGACATCGGCACGGTACTGCGCAATCCGCTCGCCATTCACGCGCTCGGCCAGCGCCGACGTCATGCCGTCCGTCGACAGCTCTGCCAAGAGTAGCGCATGTGCAGCCGTCGAGGTTGGAACCGGCTGGTAAACGGCATGCACGACAAACTCGTACATGAGCCGCTGATAGTCAGGCGCAATGGAGAGACCCGGCACTGGCGCGAAATGTTGTGCAACGGCATGTGCCGTATCAAGCAATGCCGGCTCGGAAAAAACCACCTCGCCAGGCTAAATAGTGACACGCGCGAAACGTGAATTCAAGCACCGGTCAAGGTCGGGCCCGTCGTGTCGTGGAAACGCGACCGTACGTTAAAATCCTTGGCCGCGACCAGCACGCGGTCGCCACGGTCCGGGTGCGACGCGACGCGCACGAGCGGAGCGTAGGGTGCGAGGTACTCGTCGAGGATCATTTCGGATTCGTTGTCGTCGAGCGCGGGCAGGGACGGAATCCAGGTCAGGGGCGGGCTGTCGAGTTCGTAGTCCGAGTCGGATGCGGATCCGTCGAGCGAGAAGGACGAGCGTGGCAAAACGCGTCCGACCATGGCAAAACAAGGGCAGGTTCGTTAGAGCTTGTCACTGAGAAACTGGAGAAAGCACAGGAGAGAGAATGGGGCGCGACGGTGCAAGAGCCGGTTTTGGACCGTGAACGACCACCACGCGTGCGTGCCTGTGAAGCACTTGCTCGCGGGTTGATTGGCGACTTTGGGCCCCAGGACAAGGCAAGACGCGCTTGAGTGGAACACGGTCTCGCCGCGGCAAATGGTGGCCAGATGCTCACACGCGCGAGTCTCCGCCCTGCGCACATCGTCTCTGGGTCATGATGTCCTCAACACCTCTGAGACGCCAAGCTGGACCAATCCCAACCACTTCGAACAACAGCTGTGGTTGCAACAGCGCGTGAACTGATTCCCGCCGCCACCGGCCGCCGCCACCCAAGAGAAGCACCACCGTGTGTCCTCGGGACCCAGGATGATGACAAGTTGCGAGGCGTGCGTTACGCCCATGCGACCAACCGGTCCTCTTGTCGTTGAGCGTCCACCAGGAGCAACTGGTTTACATTGGTCCTCATTCTCGCGGTCGGGCAGTGCCGTGAAGGTGTGGCCATTTGCCGTGTGCTGATGCAGGTCGGATCGCTTGCAGCGCTTCGGAGCGGGTGGGCACAGATCCCAACGAGTGGACATGACACTTACGAGCGTATTGCAATGGGATGGGTGGCAATGAGCCGGGTTTTGGGTGTGGTCGCCGAGGTGGTCGTGCTCGACGACGTGGCCAATATAAAAGTGGAGCGAAGTGGATCTTTCGCTGGGTCGTGTCGTGCGGTGGACAAGTCATGTGCGTGGACTTGTTCGCAACAGTTGTCTTGTCAAAACACGACACCAACAAAACGATACAAAAAACGATATGTACTTCTGTTACTGGCCTCCTCCTCCTCGATCCACCGCCCGGCCCCGTGCGGCGCGTATCGGACCGGCCTGACGCGCAGGCCGACCGACTTCATACTCTGCCTAGACCCATAATTACTCGTTGGTCCACTGCGCCGCACGCTTTTCGGCAAACGCCTTCATGCCCTCCTTCTGGTCCTTGGTCGCAAACGTGGCCTGGAAGAGGCGGCGCTCAAAATGCAGGCCCTCGGCAAGCGAGAGCTCAAACGACTTGTTCACGGCCTCCTTGCACATTTGCGTGGCGACCTGCGAGTAGGACGCGATCTGCTCGCCGAGCTTGACGGCCTCGGCCACGACCGTGTCGGCCGGGAACACGCGCGCGACCAGACCGGCGCGTTCAGCCTCCTCCGCACTCCACATATTGCCCGAAAGCACGAGCTCCATGGCCTTGGACTTGCCGACGGCCTTGACGAGGCGCTACGGATTGTTGCAATAGGAGAACGCGTCATTTTGCTACACGAGGGATACAATTGAGCACAGAGCCGTCGTGTAAATGGCGTACCTGCGAGCCACCAGCACCGGGGATCGTGCCGAGCTTGATCTCCGGCTGGCCAAACTTGGCATTATCGCCGGCATAGATGAGGTCGCACATCATGGCGAGCTCACAGCCACCACCAAGCGCGAACCCCTGGACGGCCGCGATCACGGGCTTGCGAGCCTGCGTGATCTCGGTCCAGTGACCAAGGAAGTTGGACTTGTAGTTGTCGACAAAGTGCGTGTTGGCCATTTCCTTGATATCGGCGCCGGCGGCAAACGCCTTGGGCAGACCCGTCAGGACGACGGCACCGACGGCCGGGTCATTGTCGAGCGTGCGGATCGCGTCGTTGAGTTCATGGAAGAGGCCCGAGCACAGCGCGTTGAGCGCCTTGGGACGGTTCAGCTGCACGATCCCGACCTTGCCCGTCTCCGAGAGCGACACTTTGATGTACTCCCACGAGCGAGTCGTGAGCGCCGACGACGGGGAGGCCGACGCGGTGGTCGCGTTGCCGCGGCGGATCGCCGACAGGACCGAGGCGCGAGCGGTGGCCGGGCGCGCGGCGCGCACGGCAGCGTGGGTCATGGACGACAGCATCGTGGTCGAGATGGGCGTGGTGTGCGGGGTAACAACGGCGTTGAGCAACAGGCAGCGAGGAGAAGGGATCGAAGTCGACCGTTGCAACGCGTGTTGGGGAGCAGCTCGGTCAGATTCGGCTTGGCGTTGTGATTTTTGCGTATTACATCCAAGGCACGTTGGGTGGACCGCGGTCGCGTGGTGCCTCTGCCATGGCCATCGCAGCGTCAACTGTCCGTCAGATGGCAGCTTGACACGGCGAGCTGGCCAGCGCAAGTGGCTCCGCTCCACAACTTCTCGCTTGCAAGCACCGTCGACAGCTGCACTCCACCATCACGGACCAACTGCAACCAACAAGTCGCTCGCAACACGCTGCAAGTTGTCGAGCTGCACCTGCCGCCGTCGCTGGATCGACTGGCCGCCAACTGATCCGCTCGGAGGTGGTTCCAACCACTCCACGCCCGGTTCCCCGCCAATATTGGACCCGCAAGGAAACAGACCGTCCAAGCTCAGCAGCGTCTCGCTATCAGCTGTTGCTATTCTCTCCACCATGCGGCCACTCTTGTTTGCTGTCGTGGCCATGTTGGCCTGCCTCGCTGCGACCGCGCAGGGGCTCCACTTCTACCTCGAAAACGGCAAGGAAAAGTGCTTCTTTGAGGAGCTGCCCAAGGACACGGTCGTCATGGGTGCGTGCTCCATGCGTCGCGCGGCTCGTTCGTGCCATCCTGTCAGCTCTGCATCGTGGACCTGACGCGACACGGGTCCACCGCCAGGCACCTACCGCTCCGAGGAATGGTCCGACGCCAACCAGCAGTACATTGAGAACCTCGCGCTCAACATTGCCATCAAGGTCACGGTACGGAAGCACGCTGCTACTGCTCGAACCGTTCCTTGTTCGCAACTCATGCGTTGCTGCTCTCGTGTAGCACGTCGAGTCGGGCGTGGATGTCGTGAGCAAAAAGGGCGCGTCATTTGGAAAGTTTTCGTTTTCGGCTGCCGACAGCGGACAGCACAAGCTGTGCGTCACGCCGTCCACCGCAACGTGGTTCTCGTTTGCCAAAACGGTATGTTGCGTGCGGGTCTCCTCCGTGATCCGCCGTTCGTGGTCCTGATGGGATCCGTCGACTCCATTAGCGCATGCATCTCGACCTGGTGATTGGCGACAACGCATCCGCCGAGGAGCCCAAGCCCGAAGACAAGGCGAACGGTACGAGTTTCGATTTGCCGCCGACTCCATCGTCGCCACGTTGCTCACCTCGGCTTGCCTTTTCGCTGTTGCCCAGATATGGTCGTTCGTGTCCGCGACCTGATCCACCGCGTTGCCGACATTCGTCGTGAGCAGCAGTACCAGCGCGAGCTCGAAGCCGATTTCCGCGACACGTCCGAACTGATCAACTCGCGCGTCGTGACGTGGACCATTGTCGTACGTGGCCACTCTTCTTGCGTTCTTCTCCACCACTGCAAACCTGGGCAGCAATCTCACTTTTGCTCGCGATATCTAGCAACTGTGCGCTCTCGGCTTGACGTGCTTCTGGCAGCTCCGCCACCTGCGCACCTTCTTCACCGCCAAAAAGCTCGTCTAGGAGCAAGATGGCGCGGAGCGAGCACACGGCCAGCTCGTTTTTGATCCCATATACACGGTCGCTTGTCCCGCATCCCACTTGGTTTCGTCGTGTCGCGTCAGTCTTTTTTGCGGCCCTAACTCGCGCGAACCGCCCAAACCTTGCTTCCCCACCACATACCGAACAACACCAGTCCCATCGTCATGCAACCCGCGCGACGACGACGTCAGCGCGCCGTTTAGAGTCAAAGTCTGCGACAGGATGAACAACCAAATCCCCTTGTCCTGTATGCGGCCGAGCGCCCACCTCGGCGCGCCCCGCTTCGGTGGTTAGAACCACCAGCGTAACGCGAGCACAATCGCTCTAAACTATTCTCGTGGAGGTTGGTCTCTGCGGTTTCCAGCACCCTTGCAACAATAACCAAAACAAGGACAAACCATCAAGCCAGGGGATGATGCTAGCCCGACGGTCAAACAAAATAATCCGCTACAACTCTCACACCGGTTGGTGCGCGCGCGCCGACGCCAACGCCTCTGCGATGCCCAGCCTCCCGCTTGCCATGGGACCCGCCACCATGGAGTGCAGCAACAAGAAGCATTTTGCATCGCCCTGCCGTTGCTGCCGCGCGCTGTGCCGGACTGGTCAGCCGTGTCGCGGGCCATGGTTCACGTTGGGCCCCGCTCGCTCGCTTCTTCTCTCAAGGTCAACAACCAACGTCAACAGCAACAAATACGACAACGAGAACGCCTCGCGTACCGTACGACGACGAGCATGTATGGATCAGCTTTCATCAATATCAACGCGATGCGCGTTCCTCGGCCGGGGAGCAAACGCGCCTCGCACCAAACCAAGGGGTTTATTCAGATCGGAACATGGCCGGGTGTCTGTCTCTCAACTTGCCTGGACCCAGTCCCCTTGTCGAACCCGCCAAAAACCCCATCGCTGCTCTCGCTCGCCACCCCAAATGATCGATACGACTGACGAGCGCCACGGCTGTATTCCCCACACGCAGAGCGAAGGAACGAGAAACCGTGCACGATGCTGAACGAGGAAAACACGCGCTACCCGCCAAACGCACTGAACGTCTTTGGGATCCGATTTGCGCCCCTGAACGTGCCGATCGAGCGCCGCAAGCAGACGCTCGGCACGCTCATTTGGTTGACCTTTTTGCCCGGGTCCTTCATTCTCTCGTTCCTGTTCCTTTACCTGAGCTACACGCGCCTGGTGTTTTTGGCCTACCTCGGATGGATCTGGTTCTGGGACAAGGCGCCCGAGAATGGTGGACGAGCGTCGGACTTTGTGCGGCGCATGACGTTTTGGAAGTGGATGGTACACCACGGCCGGCAATGGCAGCCGGATCACGTTTGTACGAGTAGGAGTGCTCATGTTGACGGCGCGCGTGCCTTGTAGGCGAGCTATTTCCCGATGGAGATTCGCAAGGACGCCGAGCTTGATCCGAGCCGAAACTACCTCGTCGGTACGTTCACGCTTCATGATTTTTTTGCTCGATATGATGTGTGCGGAATCTCTGACCGGCTTTGTGTTCATACAGGCTACCACGTACGTATTCGTCGTCCCGCGCTCGGCGGGCAGACGAGCGACAACTGACAGCCGTGCTCGGTTCCGCATCTCAGCCGCACGGCGCCGTCGCGATCGGCGCGTGGGTCAACTTTGGCACCGAGGCGACCGGATTCAGCGACATCTTCCCCGGTATCAAGCTCAACCTGCTGACGCTCCTGTACGCGATACTCTCCACCCTGCCACACGTTCTCCACCCTGTCGCGAAACTGACTGACCCCTCTCCATCCATTTCGACCAGGTCCAACTTCAACATCCCGATTTTCCGCGACATTGTTTTGGCACTCGGCGTCGCATCCGTCTCGCGCAAGTCAATCGAGCACATTTTCCGGCAAGGGCCCGGGCACAGTGTCGCGATTGTGATTGGCGGTGCGCAGGAGTGTCTGTACGCGAAGCCGCACACGATCGAGCTCGTGCTCCGGAAGCGGCTCGGGTTTATCAAGGTCGCGATATTGAACGGCGCGCTGCTTGTTCCGGTACGGTTCTTGATCTCACGCTGCGATTCCAGCTCTTTGTGCTGAGCTGGAGCGAGCGACCTAGGCCCTGACGTTTGGCGAGAACGAAGCGTACGACTTGTTTGCAACAAACGAAGAGTCAATTGCGTGGCAGATTCAGCAGTGGTGCAAGCGCACGTGGGGGTGGACGATGTACGGACTCTTTTCCCCGCACTCGCCCACCGTTCGTGCCGCTCACTGACCATTGCGACCCACTTCCCAGGCCCGCCTACTTCGGTCGCGGCGCGTTCAACTACTCGCTCGGCGTTCTCCCGCACCGGCGGCGCATCACGACGGTCATGGCCAAGGCCGTGGATCCAGAGGAAGTCGTCGGGCACCCGATCGACCCGCACAGCCTGACGAAGGAAGAGTTGCTTGACATTACGCAAAAGGTGCACCAGGCGTACATTGACCGCATCTACGAGGTGTGGAACAAGTACAAGGACGAGCTCGCACCCGATCGGATCAAGGAGCTCGAGCTCGTAGAGTGATTGGACGTTTGGGCGGTCGTAGTCGCGTAGGCTGGATGTATTGCGGTGGAGAAGGCGTCCAGCAGCGGGCACGACATTATTGCTTGGTATCCCACTGGGTGGGTCGCATTTCGACCTGTTTGGGTTTGATAACTAGGAAAGAATGATGCAGGGTTGTTTTTTGCTTTTGTCCGACAGGGAGCGCCACAAGTTCTCTCCTCCGCATCGCCTCTGATGGCGAGCCCTACCTCCATCCATTTGATTCCAGCACGGCATGACGGTACTTCCTGTCTTTTGGCACGTTCTGGTCAGGGCCAGCACAACACGTCAAGGATGCGAAACATAATGACTTGGTGGCCACGTGGATCGAAACACATCAATTTCCCAAGTTTTTTTCGACATGCGGTTGCAACTGGTAGCCTGCGGTAAGCAGTGCCGTTCCCTTGAAGGGCAGCGTGGTCGCGCCTTCCGCCTCGGCGCAGCCAAGCAAGGAGCACCGACCTTCTCTCTTTGCTGGCACCTCCGTCGGCCTCGTTGCGCTGAACAGCAGCATCACAACACCTTGTTGCCCGCCGACCCGCTGCACCCTGCTGCAATCTACCTCAAGCGAGCGTTGAAGAGGCCCGACGGCGAACCCCGACCTCACCGTTGATCAACGACCCACCCCTGCATCCATCGGCGACGCCATGACCAATTCAGCACCGTCGGCCGACTGTTCGGCCCTGTTCCAAATTGCGCCGTCGCTGCTCAACGGCGAGTGGAAGAATGACTGCTGCACGGCCAAGGACTATGTTACCTGTACCGACGGCCGCATCACGGAGCTGTACGGGTTGTCTTGAGCAAGCGGATGCTGCAAACCGCCAGATTCCTGACGATAAACTTGACATTGAATCAGATGGCTCACGAACACGAACGGAACGCTGCTGCCGACGCTCAATATGCAGGCGCTCTCGCAGTTGACCGAGCTGCGGACTCTGTACGTCGCTGGTGTTCTCGTGGCCGCGCGAAAATGTCCTGCTTCCAAGCAGAGGACAGGCAACTCACTTGATTTCCACCGCAGGGAACTCGAATCGTCGACGATGACGGGGAGCCTTGACGGTGGTCTCACATCCTTGTCAAAATTGGAGAGCTTGTATGTTTCCGGCTCGCTCAGTTCGCCTTGGACCAGCCATAATGCTTTGACGTTGCGTTCGTGCTCACCGTTCCTCGCTCGTTCCACAGGGTGCTTGCCGGCAACTCCAACCTGAACGCCGAGTTGCCCAAGGATATCAAAAACATGAATCACTTGCGCTTCCTGTGCGTTTTCCTTCCTGTGCGCGCGCTCTGTACTTGACGCGCTCTCATCCATGTGGACGATAGGGATCTCCGCAAAACGTCAATTCACGGCGCAATTCCCGAGCTGCCCGACAGGTTGCGTCATTGATTGCTTCTATTCCTCCTCTTCCTCACCGTCATCGCCGCGATTTTTGACGACGTCGCGCTTTTGCTCGTTCCTAGCTTGAGCCAGTGCCTTCTCCCGCCCGAATCGCAATTCACGTGCCATTACAGCTCCAAGGGCTTCAAGAACTGCGTGTTCCGCGGGTCGATGGGCAACAAGCTCGCCGTGTGCCCCGGGTCGGTCGACGATACGCCTATCTCGCGCGCGGCGACGGACTCGACCGGGTCGGCTTCGAGCGGCGGCAATTCGGCGAGTAGCACGTGGTTCACCATCCCGCTCATTCTCCTGGCGGCGCTCGGCGTCGGGTTTGGTGCCTTTATCTTGATTCGGCGGCGGCGCGTGCGGTACTCTTCGCTCGGTCTGCCACCGGGTGCACAGGTCCCGCTGCAGCCTATGGCCGACGGGTCGGCAGCGGCAGCCGTGGCGCGCGGGCACCACGGTCTGAAAAAGGCGGCTAAGCGGTTCAAGCTCGACCTGAACCTGTCAGGCTGTCTCGTCTACCCGCTCACACTCGACGCGGCGGAAACGGCGCACGTCGTCGACCGGGTGGCGGGCGGCGAGTCGGAGCTGGCAGCGACGCAGACGATTGTCGAGGAATGGCGCGAGCTGTTCTTGGGTGTGCATACGTTCGCCGACCGGTGGCTCGAGCTGCACGGGCCCGAGGTCGGGCAGCACGTGTGGGACGTGGTCACGGCCGGCAGATTCTCGACTTCGAGCAGTGCCATGGACGGCAAGTTGTTCACGTCCTCGTCGTTGCACACGGTCGCGTTCACGCACT
Organism: Allomyces macrogynus ATCC 38327; assembly: GCA_000151295.1. Taxonomy (NCBI): domain Eukaryota; kingdom Fungi; phylum Blastocladiomycota; class Blastocladiomycetes; order Blastocladiales; family Blastocladiaceae; genus Allomyces; species Allomyces macrogynus. The sequence goes on from GG745331.1 coordinate 308,020, forward strand.
TGCTCGCCGTGGCAATTGTCGACTTTCTCGACCGGTTCATGTCCTCGGAACTGATCAACGCCCTGAACCTCACGCCGTCGGGTGAGACGGGCGGGCGGTTGCCGCCCGTGTTTCCGGAACTGTTTGCGGCGCTGATGCGCATGCCGCTCGAGTCCACGGGCGAGTCGCCGTTCCAGCGATACCTCGACGCCAAGGTAGAGGGCGCACAGGTCGCGTTCCGCGTGCGGTACCCGGACCTCGACGCCGACGTGCGCCGGCACTTCCGGTCGACGATTGAGACGCTGATTCGCATCAAGATGCGCAAGCCGCACGCCGCGCTTGTGCTCCCGCAACCGGGCGCGCGGTTCGACCATGAGATTATGAGCGCCGACTGGGCGCGGCACAAACACGGCGTGAGTTCGTCACAGCCGCTCGATGACGATGAGTTGACACTCACGGACCATGCGGCCGTGTTAAACGGCAAGAGCTCTGTCGGGTTCTGCGTGTTCCCAGGCATCATTGACCACTCGACCAACTCGGTACTGGTGCGGAGCCATGTCTGGTTGCGCCAGTCGTGATTCGAGTTTTGTGGCCTGCTTTTGCTTATCATTATAGGAATTTGGGTCGAGTTGGCGATGTGATTCAAATTGATTGTTGCTCCTTGCCCACAGAAACAGCGATGTGCTGGTCTCCAGCTTGGACATCACACCAAAGCGCTGCATGTGACCTCAGTATTGCGAAACCAAGACCAATGTTCCAGTCAGGATTGACTTGGTGTTGCTGATCTCGACTACCTATTGTCATAAAGGATTTGCTCGCGAAGAAAAAATAAATCAAAGCGGTGGAGAACAGAGAGTCAGGCTTGCCATCTCTGACAACAATTTGCAGCCCAGAGACCTGGCACGCTTCAAGCTCCACAACCATCACCATAACACAAATCCGGACCATTGAAGGGCAGGCTGTAAACAAGCTGCAATTAAGGATTCGGCTTGCAGTGCCTCCAGCTCAAAGAGTCAGTATGATCGATACATGAGGGCAAGCTTTCTGCAATGACCAGTGAGTGAAGGTGCATGCATCCAAGAGCCTTGACAGGAGACTTTCAGCCTGAGAACATGAAACGAAAGCGGTGGGAATGGCAGAGAACGATATATCTTTCCGCTTTTCTTACAGGTGCTGCAGTGGTCTGCTTGATATTCTCAATCAGATATAGCACCAATCGGAATGGAGCTGAGAGTTAGGAACCAGGGGCAAAAAAACCACACATCATGTCCTTGCCCCCCCCCCCCCCCTGCCCTCCTGAGCGCCGTCCGCGTGCCCTCTCATCATTGTGCTCCAATGTGCGTGCGTAAAATGTCAGATATGATGGCAATTACATCGCATTCAGCATGAGCAGGGCGGGCTTGCCCTGCATATGTAAGCTTTTCAAAGTGGGGTATGGCAGCCTGCTGTTGATTTGAATGCCTGGAGCAAGCATCACCCACACTCTGAGCGCCATTAGCATTTGCAGCTATCCGTTGACCTTTCCGAAATTGAATGAGTGGACAATGTCGAGAAGCGGTTCTGCTTTCAATTTTGGTCTCAAGGAGCATTCCGCTTTGTCCAGAAAGGTAACGGTTGAAATGGTTCTTTCAAAGTGGGTGAAAAATCTGGACTGCATCTGCTGCAAACAGCAAACCACCATTCCCCCTCACTGAGAATCAGCGATGACCAAGCGTGATGACCCAATGCAAATCCACAGAAAGTCCACAACCAAATAGCCCGAATCAACCTTCACACGTCGTCATCATAGCCATCGTCATCGTCGTCATCCTGGACCTCCTCCTTGATGTTCTCTGTCACAATCTCCACAGCACCAAGCGGCGTGAGCAGCGGCGCCAGCCCCTCTGCTGATGGAACATCTCTCAGTACAACCGACTGGAGCATCGGGGGCAGCACAGCAATCCACTCGCCGGCCATCGCAGCGCGGAATGGGATGCCTGACAGGTTCAGGGTGCAGAGACGCGGCGGAAAAGTTGGTGGCAGCGTTTCCAAGCCGTTGTGGCTCTGATCCCAGTGCACGAACGAAACAGGCCATCCAACGCGGGCAGCAAATGCGAGATCCGAGGGCATCACAATGCAGGAACGGATAGAAAGGAGCTGGAGGTTTTGGTGGGCAGGTTCCGTCAAATAGGATCATGAGGACCTGTGAGTACTCGAGCATCGAATCTTCCAGCCACAGTTTGACAAGCGAGGGCGGAAGGTGCAAGAATAGATGATTGAGCGCAGCGGGGTTGGAACCTTCTGAAACCAGTCTCAGATTCGTGAGTGATGGCGCCAAAATCAGGTCCATGCCCATGCACCACTCCACTCAGACACACCTACAGGCAAACTGTTGACCACAGACGGCAATTCGCGTTGGAAGAGAGGCCATTCGCGATCCTCGTCCTCGAATGGTTGCAATTCTACATTGAAGCCCTGTTTATGAAGCCCTGTTGGCAAATCGCACGTCATGGCCACAAGCATCAACTCCTTCCACAAGTAGAGGCATGGCCAGTGTCAAGGTGCGGAGCTGTGAGCACCTGCGCACCATGCGAACAATGTCGCGCAGATTGCCCATGACATGCGTCAGATCAATGTTGAGTTCAAACGTCATGAGATGAGAAAGCATGGGCAAGACCGTGACAAGATCGGCAACTGTTCGCCCATGCGCCCTCAACTGCGTGGTTCGTGCGGAATGAGATGATGAGGGACTGTACAAATATCCATGAATATACGCGCGTCAAGGATGGCCTCCCACCAGTTGATGTGTGGCTTGTGAATCGTGGCCTGTTGTCACGTCTTTCCAAACCCATTTCATGAATCGCGGTCTTCACTTCGCATCTTCACTTCACAGCGAGCAGGCATGCATAAAACATAGTAAATTTACTGAGCCGGGCTCCCCTGCCTTACGTTCACGGTCTTTTGAATACTCATTCTCCTCTGCGGTCCAGCCGCAGCAGGGTCGCGCGCGGTGGTGGTGGCCTTGCGCACAGTGGCCTGGATGCTCCTGCGCCGCGCCGACCGTCTCCTCCCACGAGCCGGCGCGGCCGCAGCAGTAAATACGTGTCCACGCATCACACCCACGAGCAACGCCAAGTGGCACGCGAGCAGCAGGGCCGACGAGAAGTTGGTCGAGGGAAACACGTTCCAGCAGTACTCGATAGCGGCGAGGATGGCCAGCCTAAATCGAAGCCAAGCTCAAGCATGAGCGCATGGTCCACTACTTCCCTCGACACAACGCGATCAATAAAACGCACCTGGTCGGCCACGTCCAGTCCGTGACCTGCACGAGCATCGGCAACGCCATCGCGTACCACGCGTAGAACTGGTAATGCAAACTGCGCGCCGTCGTGATTCCGACCAACTGCACGGCAAACGCGAGCGTCACCGTCGCGCGCGCATCGTCCCACACGTTCCGCGGTGCACCGGGCTTACCGCGCACAAACCACCTTGCCAGCGCCGATGGCAGCCCACGCTGGTGCCGCGCGTTCCACCAGACGAGCATGCCTACAACCAGCGCGAACCAGATCGACACGAGCACGAGCGCAAACGCGGGCGAGACAAACGCGGGTTCCGGCACAAACCGCCAGTTGACGGTCCACTTGTGCATGAACACGCGCGACATGTCGAAGGCGCGCGACAGATATGCGCGCGGTGCGTGCGCGAGGAACGGGAGCGCGACACCGATTTGGATAGTGACGATGAGCAGCACGTGTGCGAAAAAGGCGAGCGGGCCGTGCCGCATCGCGAGCTGGTAAAGGAGCGCGGGCGCGGCGAGCAACGCGTTCATTTTGACCGAGAGGCCAAGACTACACGAACAAAACTGTTGGTTGAGTCGAAATTGTCGAATGAAATGGTGGAGAGACTCCGCAGCAGGTCTATGTACCTGAATAGTGTTGACGCGATCCACGTGCGATTCCTGGTCAGCGCCAGCAGCGAGGCCATAGTGAAGAGCGTGACAAACGGGTCGTTGAACAGGCGCAGCACGTAGATCGAGTGCAGGCGTTTCGAGAGGCATAACAAGGGGAACGTGATGACGGGAAACTAGTGGCGAAAGTGACGCGAATTGGTGATGAGCAGGGTTTCACGCGGTAGCCGTTGGGGAACGACAGAACACCACTTTGGTGCAACATACCTGGCAGACGCGGTACAGGATCATGACGACGGCAAGGGTCAGGCAGTGTAGTGCGGCAAACAGGTACTGCGCAAGGATGCGGTTGGTGCCGCCGTTGGTCGCGCCGTGCAGCGCGCCATAGATCCAGACATGACCGGCCGGGTATCTACCGTCAACCTTTAAGTCAGGGCGCAGCACAAAATCGAACATGGTCGTCGTCAGGCCGTAGGACCGCCGTACACGAGAGGGCCGGTATCGCCGGAAATGGCCGAGTAGTCGCGCTCGCCCGCGAGCACGAGGCCGACCTGCTGCATGTAAGTCAACCAGTCGATTTCCGTGTCTACCATGTAGTGGTCGCGCGTGAGCACCAAGTGGTCGGTCGTCTTTGCTGCGGGGCGTCGGGTTGGGTGGCACATACAGGGTACGCGCGCGATCAGGGCGCGGTCGAAAATAATCTCGAGCGCGACCAGTCCGGCCATGATCGTGTACGGGTGGCGGTCGGCCGCCTTGGCGACGCGTGCAAACGCATCTCCTGTCGCGGCCATGATGCTGCGACTTGAACTGGTCGTTTGAAGTGATGGGCGGCGGCCCGTGCTGCTCATCGCGTCGTCGTCGGGCAGCAGCGTGGCGCGGCAGCTGGCGCTGGAGCTCGCGCTGGAGCAGGACGAGCTTCGGCGGATCGTCATGGTGGTTGGCGGCGGTGACGCGTCCAAGCCGAGCAGAGCGCGGGCAGTGTCGAGGAGAGTGCGCTGCTGGCCGACGAGCGCGAAGGAGGAAAAGATCGCGACTGAACATGCCAAGGAGCTCCGCCTCTCGCCTCTCGACGTGATCGCTGGTCCGGGCAGGGACGGGTGCATTTTGGCAAGCGGCGGGCTGGGCCACGAACGCGGCGCCCGCAGAAGGCCTGCGACGCGAAAACCACAGACACGCTCCATTGCCACGGCGGCAAGTGCAACTGCCTGCGTGTCATGCTGCCCCATGTCCTCGCGTCGTCGCTGTCCTCCTCGGCCCACGACGCCGACAGCAAGCAACAAGCTCCTGCAGCGGCCGCCACCAGCCCCGCTCAACACCCCCGCTGGACCCCCCGCTGCAACATGCCGCACCGCAACCAGAGCGCTCTCAAACCGGTCACCGCCGACCGCCAGGCCCCCGGTGCCGCGCATCCCGGCCCTGCTCGCCATCTCGGCTTCAAGGAGCCGCTCACTGCAACCAAGCACGCCAAGGACGGTCCGTCCGCTCCGTGGGACGCGTCCAAGTCGCCAAAACACGGTCTGATCCGCTCGCCAACCTTGCACGTCCGCTAGGCAGCGCGTCCAGCATCCGCACGTCCGCAGGATCCAAGCGACCGCCGTCGAGCAGTGGTCAGAGTCGTGTGCGATCGGCCAGTCCGGTGGGCCTTGCAACAGCATCGGGAAGCACCACCATGCTCGCCGCCCCTTCCGGCCCCACGCTGGGGATGCGCACCGCGCTGCTTCCCTCCAATTTGGCCCTGAACTTCGGGTCGTTTGGGTCCAAACTCGATCTGGCGTCGCTGCTCCATGGCGACGGCGGCGCGTCGAGTCTCAAATTGGCGGGCCGCAAGGTGCAGGGTCCCGACATGGCTGCGCTGCGTGAAGTCCACCGGCGCACGCTCGATGCCGTTGATACGCTCGACTCGGACTCGTCAGGTGAGGTGCACCACTTGTATCGTCAAAGTGCTCCGTTTCTCGCCGCCCATCTCACCGGTTTCCCAATCGCTAGACCGGCTCCGCCAAGTCCTCTATAGCTGGCGACGCGATGCACGCGACGCCGACCAGCGGTGCGCCGACGCCGTGGCCGCTGCGCTCCACGAGGCGCAGTTCCACGATAAGTGCCAGGCCGTCGAGGCTCGGCTACGCGCAGACTTGGCGGCGCTCGTTCAGGAAATGAACCAGCTCGTCGCGACCAATGCCAAGGTTTCCTTCGGGCCATTTACCGCTGCGCGGCGAGTCTTGGCGTTTGACGTACCTCCTTCTTCCCCTGTAGCTCACGACGCAAATCGAAACGCTCAAGCGTGAAAAGGAGATTGAAGCGTCGCTCAAGGCCACGGCCGTCGAAGCCATGGCGCGCCAGAACTTGAAGCGCGCCAGTGCAGCGAGCTCGGACCGGCCGTCCTCGCCATCAGCGGAGCGGCAGGGTTCACTCAAGTACGGTGTCTTGTTTGGTGACGTTTCGCTCAGCTGTATGTTGCGCTCACCAACCGTCTCGGTCTTATTCCCAGGCCCGACGCGCTCCACGACATTGTTCACGCCTACGCGTGCGACCACGGCTGGACCGACGCGCAGCTCGCTGCCGCGCTTGACGGCATCGCGTCCAAGCTCCGTGCGTCGTCACGGTTCTCAACAGCACCGACATCGCGACATCCCGCGCCAGCACGAATTCGCAGCGCGCCGCCACGACGAGCGGTTGCGATCGCGGCCGACGCAACACCACCTTCCCCGGTCGACGCGCCCGGCCAGCACCCGCTGCGGTCCGGGTTCGCGGCGCGCGCCAAAGCCGACCCGCACTATGCACTATGCTCTTGATACCGATGATGAGACTGGTGTGCGTAATATCTTGTTATTTGGGTCTCTTTTTTTGCAGCTCTTTTCCCGTGCCGCACGTGGCTGCGAGAGCAACCGACGACGTCGTATGCCCGCAGGGCGAGACCAAGAGGGAACGAGAGTGGTTGCTAGCACTTGGCACCAGCGGATGTATCACTCTGTCATTCTCATGTTGACGTCGTGACGCCACGGCCAATATTTACAGTCCACACATGACCGCGTGCTGCGGTTCGAGGGTGCACGCGCAGGCCGCAGCCCAGGCACTCCCCTCACGAAAAAAATTCATTATCGCCGACGAGGTGGCAATGGAAGTGCGTCCCATAATCCACGTTACATTACTTCTGCACGCCGGCGGCTTTCGCCGTGCGGCGTCCCGAGCAGCTCCTTTTGCGCCCCCCTGGCCCCCGCATTCTGTGCGCGGCGCGGGGTGGGGGGGGAGGTGTCCACTGTGCGCAGGCACGCCATTTGAACCACGTTTTGCCAGGAAGTTGATGGTTGTTCGTGGCGAAGCCAGTGGAGCAAGGCAAAGGGACGGTGTTTGACGTGGCCGAGGAGACGGGCCATCCGTCGGATGCCAAGCGACCACGGATTTCACGAGAAGGAACAGCGCTGAACAACAAACAACAGCACAACACAAACACAACGGACCAACCCAAACGCCAAACGAACGCACCCTCGGACACTTCCGCCGGCTCCACCACACTTGCGCAACGTTCATTTTCGTTGTTGCTGTTGCTGATCACTGCACGCCTCTGTCGTCGACGCTGATCTCAGCGGTTGCCCGCAGCCGCAGGGACGCCGTCCTCGACCTCACCGTAAACACCAAGTCGTATAAGTTGGCGCACTCCCCGCCAAACGACGGCAGCTCCACCATCTCCGGCCCGACGATTTGGTCGGACCAGACTTTCTTTTCCAGGTGCCAAAGGACAACAAATAACGACGACCACGTTGGCGACGACGACGGCAAGGTAAATATCGGCAGAGCCGCCACGGTCCCCCTTTTGTTCCAGGTGCCGCGGCCCCTGCCGCCGCTTCCGCAGCGCCTCGCCGAAATGCAGATTGTTGCAGCTGGGTTGCGTCTTTGTGCACCGAAATTCTGGGAAAGCGGGGCAGCGGAGGGATTGAGTCAGCCAAACTCGCAAACGAAGAGCTGACTCGTTTGCGCTGCCGCTGTTGTTGATTTTCTGTCTCCCAGGTCAACTCATTCTCGTCCCATCAACAAAAGCGCGCGGCTCGCCCCGAGTCCTCTCTCCTCCCGCGCTTGTCCCTCTCCCGTCCCTCCACCCAAGGCCCTCTCTCGGTGCCCGCATTTGCATTTGCACGACCTCCCGAAGCGCCGCCATTTCCACCATGACGGCCAGCGACGCTGCAGGCGCTACGGCCGCGCGCGACGTGGAGCTCCACGAGGCGCAGAAAAACAAGGATTACGATGAGTTGCCGGCAACGGCCAACGACAAGGATGCGGCCGCTGCCGTTGCGACGACCGGCAAGGATGCCGACAAGAAGGCGCCCGACACGCAGCTCGTGCCGTTCATGGGCCTGTTCCGCTACGCGGATGGCAAGGACAAGCTGCACATGGCGCTCGGTCTCTTCTGCGCCGCCGCGTTTGGGTCCGGAATGCCGCTCATGACGGTTGTCTTTGGTGACATTATCCAAGCGTGCGTACTTATTTTTGTTGCTGAGCACGGGTTGGCTCGGGCTCGAGACTGGGTGCCGACACCCCCTCTTTTGTGTGTGTTTGTGTTTCATGCATCGCTGACAGCGTCCGGTGCCGACTCGTCCAGATTCAACGACTATGCGTCGAAGCTCATGATTCCCGGCACGACGCCCGCCGAAATGGCGGCGGCCAAGGACGCGCTCGAGCACGACGTGATTCGGTCGATTATCTGGTTCATTGTGATCGGTGTCGCGGCCTTCTTTGCCGCGTGGGGCCAGCAGGCCTTTTGGATGGTTGCCGGCGAGAACCAGGCCAAGCGCATTCGCAAGCTCTTTGTCGACAAGGTCCTGCACCAGGAAATCGCCTTCTTTGACAAGCACCCGGCCGGCGACTTGACGACGCGCCTGACGGGCGATATCTCGCTAATTCAAGATGGGATCTCGGAAAAGGTCTCGATGACCTTCCAGTACGGCGCAACGTTCATTGCCGCGTTTGTGATTGGTACGCAGCGACGTTTTGCGATTTGAAGGTAGCGAGCGAGTGCACGCGATAACTGACTTGCCGCTTCGGTATGTTCACAGCCTTCACCAAGGGCTGGCAGCTGACACTGGTTCTGCTCGCTGTGACCCCACTGCTCGGTGCTGCCGGCGCTGTTGTACGTCTTGAACTATATGCCGGATTTCCCCACCCGGACTGGCCGCTCACTCGTTTCTGCTGCGACTGTAGATGGGCAAGATCATGGGCGCAGCGACGGAGCGGTCGCAGGCCACATACGGCGAGGCCGGTTCGATTGCGCAGGAGGTGCTCTCGTCGATTCGCACCGTCGTCGCGTTTGGCGGTGAGGAGCGGTCGCTCAAGGCCTACGAGGTCAAGCTGCGCGCCGGCTACGTGCTCAACGTCAAGAAGGCCGTCTACGCCGGGATCGGGATCGGCGTGTTCATGCTGATCCTGTTCTGCACCTACTCGCTCGGGTTCTACTTTGGCTCGATCATGGTCAAGGACGGCAAGATGAATGGCGGCGACGTGCTCAACGTCTTCTTTGCCGTCATTATTGGTGCCTTTTCGCTCGGCCAAGCCGGTCCGAACATGCAGACGATTGCGACGGGCCGCGGTGCCGCGGCCAAGATCTACGACATTATCGAGCGCGTGCCCTCCATCAACTCGGCGTCCGAGAACGGCCAAAAGGTCGACACGCTCAAGGGCTCAATTGAGTTCCGCAACGTGTCCTTCCACTACCCGTCGCGCCCTGACGTGCCGATTCTCAAGAACTTTAACCTGACGGTCAACCCGGGCGAGACGGTCGCGTTGGTTGGCGAGTCGGGCTCTGGCAAGTCGACGATCGTGCAGCAGCTTCTGCGGTTTTACGACCCGGTCGAGGGCGAGGTGCTCGTCGACGGCGTGAATGTGCGCGACTACCATCTCAAGTCGTACCGCACATGCATTGGGTTTGTCCAGCAGGAACCGGTGCTCTTTGACGTGACGATTGCCGAGAACGTGTCGATGGGCGCCAAAGAGGGCGTCAATGTCTCGCGCGACATGATCGAGGCCGCGTGCAAGCTCTCGAACGCGTCTGGGTTCATTTCCAAGCTGCCGCAGGGGCTCGACACGCGCGTCGGTGAGCGCGGGTCGTTGCTGAGTGGTGGCCAGAAGCAGCGTGTCGCGATTGCTCGTGCTATTATTTCGTCGCCGTCGCTGCTGTTGCTCGACGAGGCCACGTCGGCGCTCGATACCGAATCGGAAAAGGTTGTGCAGGAGGCGCTCGACAAGGCGTCGAATGGCCGCACGACAATTGTCGTGGCGCACCGGCTCTCGACGATCCAGAACGCCGACAAGATTGTCGTCATGAAGAAGGGTGTCATTGTCGAAATGGGCACGCACGAGTCGCTGATTGCGGCCAACGGGTACTACGCGTCGCTCGTGCACGCGCAGGAAGTCCGCACTGACGGCAACACGTCCGACGAGACGACGGCCGACCCGGACGTTGTCCTGGCCGAAGGCGTGCACGACGCGCACGGCAACAAGAACACGTACATTTCGCTTGAGCGCACCAAGTCGAACGCCGGAGACACGATTGCGAGCATTGCCGAGGTCAAGGATGACGACGACGAAAATGTCGAGGCGCCGTCCGTCAACATGATGCGTTTGTTTGCGCTGCAGAAGCCCGAGGCGCTGCTGCTGTTTGGCGGCACGCTTGGCGGCGCCATCAACGGCGTGATCATGCCGCTGTTCTCCGTCGGTGCGTATCGTACAGAGTTCCTTTGCCCTTTCTCGGTGTGATCGGAGAACTGACTTGCTCTCGCTCGACTCGATAGTGTTCTCGAAGATCTTGAGTGTATTCGCCGAGACCGACATCAACGTGATGCGCGACCGCGCCAACTTCTGGGCGGGCATGTTCGTCGTCCTCGCCGTCGTCTCGTTCATTGCCAACTTCATGCAGGCCGCCCTCTTCGGCATTGCCGGCGAGCGGCTCACGATGCGCGTGCGCGCCATGTCGCTGCGCGCACTGCTGCGGCAGAACATTGCCTTCTTTGACCAAAAGGAGAACTCGACGGGCGCATTGACGCACCAGCTCTCGGACGAGGCCGACCGTATCCAAGGGCTCACGGGCGCTTACATGGGCTCGATTGTCCAGCTCGCGACCAACGCGATTGCCGGTCTCGTCATTGCTTTTATCTACTCGTGGAAACTGACATTGATCATCCTCGTCCGTATATTTTTGCGTTTTCCGAGCCGCTGTCAATGTTGAGCACTCGCTGACGCTGCTCCTGGACGTGTAGGCGTGTGCACCCGTCATGGTGATTGCAGGCGCGCTCCAGATGAAGGTACGCCTGGCCCCCGCCGTCTATGTGTTAATTTTGACTTTGAACCTTCGCTGACACTCTTATCGTACATGTGTAGGTCATGGCGGGCTCTGGCGGCAAGATCAAGAAGGCCTACGGCGCCGCGGCGCACTTGACGTGCGACGCCATGGCCAACATCCGCACGGTGCAGTCGCTCGCCCGCGAGAAGTGGTTCTTGGTCAAGTATGGCGAGCAGATTGAGATCCCGCACAAGATTTCGATGCGCAAGGCCTGGCTCGGCAGTATGGGCTTTGGATTCTCGCAGGGGTCGATCTTCCTCGTCTACTCGGCCGCCTACTACGCTGGTTTCCGTCTCGTTTTTGACGACGGACTCGATGTCGGCGACATGTTCATTGTACGGCCATCTTTTTCTTCCCGTGATGCGACTTTGATTGTCGTCTGACTCACCCCTTCGCTGATCTCCTAATCATAGTGCATGTTCTCGGTCGTCTTTGCCGCCATGGGTGCGGGCCAGATGTCGGCATTCGGCCCGAATGCGGCCAAGGCCAAGATCGCGACCGCGTCCTTCTTCCAGCTGCTCGACCGCGTGCCGCCGATCGACGTGACGTCAGAGGCCGGCGAGCGTCGCGTCAACAGCGAGGTGCAGGGCGCTGTGAAGCTCGACAATGTCAAGTTCTCGTACCCGTCGCGTCCGGACGCGCCCATCTTGCGCGGCATGAACGCGGACTTTGCCTGCAGGCAAGAAGATTGCGCTGTGCGGTGCCTCGGGTGGCGGCAAGGTACGGCCTGATTCTCTTCGTTGTTCACGAAATTTTGCTCGAACTCGACTGACGCCTTCGTGTTTCGCTTTTCTAGTCGACGATCATTGCCGCGCTCGAGCGGTGGTACGACGTGAACTCGGGCACCGTGAGTCTCGACGGGCTCAACGTCAAGGACTGGAACCTGCCAAACCTGCGGTCGCACCTGTCGCTGGTCGCGCAGGAGCCGGTGCTCTTCTCCATGACGATTGGCGAGAACATTGCCTACTCGAAGCCCGACGCGACCATGGACGAAATCATTCGTGCGGCCAAGCTCGCCAACATCCACAACTTTGTCGACTCGCTGCCGGACAAGTACAACACGCCCATCACGGGCGCGCAAGTCAGTGGCGGGCAGCGGCAACGGATTGCGATTGCGCGCGCGATCATTCGCGACCCGAAGGTGCTCTTGCTCGACGAGGCCACGTCGGCGCTTGACTCTGAGTCGGAAAAGGTCGTGCAGGCTGCGCTCGACAAGGTGTCCGAAGGCCGCACGTCGATCATTGTCGCGCACCGGTTGTCGACGATCCAGGACGCCGACTTGATCCTGTGCATGCGCGACGGCAGGGTCGTCGAGCAGGGCACGCACGACGAGCTGTATGCGCAGCGCGGGCTCTACTACACGCTCGTCAACAACCAGAAGTTGACGTCGTAAAGGCGAGTTGGGTGGCGTTTGGTTTTTTTGCGTTTTGGTTGGGTGAGGCCGAGTCGCGCTGTCGCGTGCGCCAGTCGGTCCTCTTCACGGCGTGTCCTTTGCGTTTCTTTGTTGCAGTGTCGACTTTTTCTCGTATCTTTTTTAGCCTCTCTTCGTTGTGCTCTTGTACAGTAACCGCTCGGATTTCCGCGATTTCATTGGAATGGTGTCAACAACAAGACCCGCTTTTCATCCACCTGCCGGCGTGGTTGTGAATGTGCGTTTTCCTGTTCAGTTGGTTGGGGTCCTGACAGCCAAAATCTCAAACCCCGGCCAAGCGTTCATCATCGCGTTATTGCTGCTGTTCCAGCAACCTACGAGCAGATCGGTCGTCCGAAACATGGCCGCTGTCATCGTCGTCGTTCACCCAGCTGCCGTGATCCCATACCTTCGAGCACGAGTTGGACCGCATCAACACCGCGCACAAGTGCCCGCATCCGATCCAGCACCATGTTCCGCACCTTGATCGCACACACGTCGCGGCTCGCCGCCGCACAGCCGATTGTCGTCCCTGCCGCCCAGCTGCCGCGCTTCGCTGCTCCCGTCCTCCCGCGGTTCGCCGCCGTGACGGCGCGGTCCAAGAGCACGGGTCCGTGATCCGTCTCTCCGCCATGGCCGCTCTTTGATCGCAGGATCTGATCCCCCGGTTGATGAAAGGAAGGTGTGACGCCCGCGCCCGACGCGCCCAAGAAGCCCAAGGTGCGGACTGTCGCGGAACCGAACCGACGCACACACGATACTTACGCTCGTTCGTGCCAATTAGACCGCCTACCAGATCTACATGACCGACCAGCTCACCAACCACCGCCCCGCCGAGTACAATGCGCGCGAGTGGATGTCGGTTGCTGGGACCCGGTGGAAGACGCTCGACAGTACTGGTGCGTTGACGTGCCACGTTGGCGCTCGACCCTCGTGGCCGCGTTGCTGACGGCGTGCGCATCCCCCGTGGACAGAGAAGGCCCCGTTTGAGGCCAAGGCCGCGCAGCTCAAGGAGCAGTACGCACGCGACCTGGCCGCGTACGAGTCGACCTACACCGAGGCCGAAATCACAGCACAGAAGCTCGCGGCCGAAAAGGCCAAGGAGGAGAAGCTTGAGAAGAAGGTACGCGCGTGCGCCCCTCCTTCCACCTCCGACTGTCGCCCGGGGTTGGGACTCACACCGCAAATGCATGCGGTTCTAGCTCAAGCGCCAGGCCAAGGCCGACAAGGTCAAGCACCCGCTCAACGCCTGGCAGCTGTTCATGATGGAGTACCGGTCGACGCTCTCGGACGTTCAGAAGAAGAAGGGCATGGCGCAGGTCGCCAAGTTGGCCGCAGCCGAGTGGAAGACCATGGACGAGAACGCGCGCCTGCCGTATACGGATAAGGCCGCCGAACTGAAAGCCGCGTTTGAGGCCGAGCATGGCGCGCGTCAGTAAGATGAGCGTGGTACGCGCCGAGTCATTGACGGGTTGGTGATCGTGGTGGAGGGGATATCCTTCCCTGCCCCACCAACGAGATTGGGTTGATTGTTGCTGGTGGGGGTAGCAGCCGAGGTGGGGGAGGAGGGTGGAAAGTGGAGTGTTGGGCCGTGTGAAGTCTTGATTTGATTTAGTTTTTGATTTTGGGCCTCTGGTGGATGGTTAGCGTGTGGGTGATTGTTGGTTGTATGAGGGCATCGTTGAGTCGCAATGATTTCTCATTTTACTCGCTTCATTCATTTCACGCAACCCTCGGCGAGGTTCGCGGCGAGAAACTAAGACACAAGGAGCTGGCTCGAATGGGCGACGGCCCACGACGACACGACACGAATAATAAGGAACAAAAATGAGCACGACGACTTGACTAAAAACATAAACCATGATCACACAACCATCCACCCCCGCCAACTCGCGAAACAAAGACGACTAACTATACATGGCACCCGAATAAACCAACCGACTTACGCCAGCGGGAACGTACGCCCCGCTCTCCCCTGCTGCTGCTGCCCTGGCCCCTGCTGTCCGTGCGGCATCGGCAACGGCGGCAATGGCGACGACGACGCGAGCATCGACGCAATCGACGGCAGTGCACGCGATACAGGCGCCGCTGGGGGCGGCAGCAGCTGCTGTTGTCGCGGGGACGGCGCCGCCGATCCTGACCACGTGATCCCGCTCGCGCGCCGCGGCGCACTGGGACTGTCGAGGATCCGCGGCGACGGCGCAACGTGCTGCGGGTGCGGCAGCGGCACGTGCCCAGTTGCAGGATACGACGGCGGCGGCGGTGCGTACGAGCCTGGTGGTGGAGCAGCGTACGACGCGGTGACCGGTGGAGGTGGTGGCGGCGGAGCGTGCGCCGCGTCCCATTGCCGCAGTGACTCGACGGCGTCAAGGTACATGCGGTGCAGCTGGTCGGCGTGCGCAGCGAGCATCGCGCGGTGCGCGTGGACCATTTGGTCGGCGGGCCCTGGTGGCGGGACCGGCGTGGGGTCCGGCCGATAGACGGGTACCGGAGCGGCGGGAGCGGCGGGTGGGGGTGGTGGCGGGAGAGGAACGGCCGCCGCGGACGAAAATAACGGGTTAGGGGATGCGAGCGGCAACAAGGACGACGGTGGAGCGGGCGTCGGGACGGCTGGGCTCGGGATCGGCGCGTGCGCGTGCCGCGGAACTGACGGGTACGTGGACGCGGATGGTGGCGGCGCAAGTGTTGGCACGTGCGGGGACGCGAGTGCCGACCGCACCGACGCGTGCTGCGCGACAACGACGGGACCGTGCCGCACGCCCGCGGATACGGATGCGGGCTCGATCACGTAAGGCGATGGGATCGCCGTGGCGGGTGGAGACGGCGCGACACTCAGGTGCGAGTGTTGTCGCGGCCGCGGGTCTGCCAGGGTCGGTGGGAAATGGCCCGCTGGTGGAGTCGTAACGTGCGGCGGGGACGGGAGCGCGGCAGCAACCGACGGGTAGTGCGCGACCGCAGGCGAGGAGGTCGAGTCGGTCGGGGAAAACAGGTGCTTACCGGGCTCGGCGGGTGCGACCGTCATGACTGGCGGTTGCGGATGGTGCACGATAATGCGCGACGGCCGCGCGTGCGAGAGCGCAAGCAGCGCGTCGATCCCTTCCGACTCGTTGGGCGTCGACGGTCCAAGTGCGGGCGAGACGGATGGTGTTCCGTCGTCAGTTCCGCTACCTCCGCCCATCGCACTCCCCGGCCGACTGCCGAGCAGAGCGATACGCACAGTCGCTCCCTGCGCGTCCACCGCGGCATCGAGCGCGGGCGTCGTCTCGACGTGCGCGCGCTTGGCTGGTCGCGGATCCGGTCCACGGTTCCCCGCTGGCAGCCGCTTGCGGCGCTTGATGACCGATTTCTTCATTTCGGGCGGCCTCTGCACGCCGTGCAGTTTCTGGTAGAGGCCGCACGCGTTGCAGATCGGGTTCCCTGCACGGTCGCGCCGCCACAATGGCGTCGTCGTGGTCCCGCAATTAAAGCAAACGACGGCGGGCTCGGTCGCGTGCAGACGCGTCTGGTTGAGCGTCGGGCATCCAGCACAGGCCTGGGTCCCGCCCTTGCCGTTGCACAGGTGGTCGGGGCCAGCGCACGGGTCCACGTCCCCCGTCGTCGGGTCGGTCGACGCGTTCGTCGTCATCGCAGACGCGTCGGGCGCGCGCGCTGGAGCCGCAGCAACGGGCGTGGCCGCAGCAGTCGGTGTCGCGAGCGCGTACTGGTGCTCGTGCAAGTGCGCAGCGCGTTCGCTTGCGCTAATTGGGCGCTGCACGCCGTGGTTCTTGACAAACAGGCCTGTCGACAAAGGAAATGGAAGGAAGGGAAAGGAAGGGAACGGGGGCACATCATCCGAGATGAGATAAACGTGTCGTTGCGCACCATTCGCGTCAGTCGAACGCCCGAGATGAAGAAATCAAATCATTTCACCCGAGTCGTGTGACGACTGGACAGACGTGCGCGCGCGTGCCGGTGTGAGGGCATCACCATGCACCGATGCATGGTCGGGCAATTTTGATCCGCCCCACCGAGGCGAACATCAAAAAGATGAGGCACAGCATCGCGCGAGCGCGCTCGTATCAATCGCGTCAAACAACCGACTGACTGGGTGCGTGGGGAGGCGTTGCGTTGAGAGCAGGAGATGGGAAGACGTACCACAGGCATTGCACAATGGTTCCTGGTCAGGGCCGCGGCGCCAGAGCGGTGTCGTCGTCGTCAGGCAGTTAGAACACCGCGTGCCGTGCTGCTGGGTCATGGGCGGCGTGATGGGGCCCGCAGGCAGCGCGGGGGACGGTGCAGGGGCAGCGTAGTCGGCAGCGAGCGACATCGTCGAGCAAGGGGCCGGAGCCAGTACGCGTAACGGTCGCGCAGAGTTGCTGCCGCTTGGCGTCCCCATCGAACTTGGCACAGCCGTCGTCGCAGCGGTGGCCGCGGTCACGGTCGTCGTCATCGTCGTCGTTGCTGCTTCGGACGCAGTGCCCGCGTCGGTGGCAGGCCCATCGGGCTGGGCACGAAGTGGCGAAAGTGGCGATGCGGACATGATGGCGGGTGACGAGCAACGTGGCAAAGAGGCCCGAAGTCGAGCCGCGTGGATGCTTGGCAGAGGCACCAGGTTGGCGGACGGGCTCGACGCGATCAGGGACCCACTGTCCACCCGGAAACGGGTGCGATAACAAAGGGACTGGCTCGCGATGCACGCGAGAATACTCGTCGAAGTGGAGCGCGCGCGAGCAAGCACAACGTTGGGTGTGGAGGCTCGGCCGAGAGAGAGCCAGCTTGAACCAAGGCACGTTTACGACCACCTTGAGCTGGCAACCAAATGGTCTGGTCGTGGTCGTTTCTTGGTCGCGACTTGGGAGCGTCGCGGGGCACAGCAACAAACGGCTGGCAGTTTACGCGCTGATGACAATCGCTTGAACGTGAATACTTGAGCAGCTTGGTTTGGCGGGCGAATGATGGGTCATTCGGCATGCATTGATGACCACGTTGGGCAAGGCAGAGGCCGGTCGCTTGGATCTCGCGATTATTGCAGATGAGTCGGGGGCGGGCAGGCGCGTCTCCGGGTGGCCATGCGGGCCCGTGCCGGTGCGGGACGCTCTTGGGCGCGAGGCAGTCTTGTCGAGAACAGTTACGGTGCACACGCGGTGCACCACCCAGGCAGCCAAAAGAGAGAAAGAGTTGCCCGCCTTTCCGGCAGGCGTCAAAAAAACCCGAATTACTGAGATTGCGATCAGCGATATCGGCTGATTCATCGGGTTGGCCTTGATAACGTGATCAAGTGCAGGCGGTGTCACTGTTTCGCTGCTCGGACCCCTTCATTTCGCACCGTTCCGGGGCCGCCCGCCCTGCCCTCAAACTGCCCCCAGCCTCCGGGTCACTGCCCTGGGCCCTGGAACGTCATGTGCAGTGGCTGCCCCTAGGTGGCGACGGCGACGACCTGGTCGCTCCAGAACAATCGCAACCGACGATCAAAAATCGATTTGCGTTTTGACGACGACGACTTCCCGCTCCAAAGACGACTCCCGACACGCTCCAACTTGGTGCACTCGGCTCCGAGCTGCACGTCTGCAAGATACCCGGCCGCTGCTCGTCGCCAGCTGTGCACCCATGTCCAAGTCGTCGGCGCCGGTGCCAGCCAGAAATGGCAGTCGCAAGTATGGCGGGCGCTGGGAATACGTTCCGCTCGACGCACCGTCGCCGCCAACGACTCGCGCCGAAAAAATTCGCCACTTCTTCCGCTACTCGCCGATTCCAGGCGTGCCCTCGGACGGCGACGACAATGACGACGACGACGACGACGACGCCAGCAATGCCAGTCACTCGAGCGCCTCCTCGATTCCGGCCTGGATGAACCTGAGAAACTGGAACCCGACCGTCCTGTCGCCCGCCGAAGTCGCCATGGGCAGGTGGCTCGAGCAGCGCCATGCCGCGCAACTCGCGCGGAGCGCCGTCCGGAAACGCGTTGCCAAGCGCAAGCGCTTGCCCGTGCGACCGCCGCCGCCGCCGCGACGCGTGTCGGGTAACGACTCGGACTCGACCCTGTCAACAGCCGACGACTCGGGCTCGGACGATGACCGCTCATCGCACCGCACTGCGTCGCGCGCCGGGTCAGCGTCCCTCCTGCCCGTTCCGGACACGTGGCGCAAATGCATCAAGCTGCACACGACCGCCGACGGCGTCGTCTGGCTGCACATGCGCGGCACGCGCGCCAACGAGTCGCTCACCGACCCGGACGAACCAAGGCCCGCTCACATTCTCGACTGTGGCCTCTTTGCCGAGTCGTTGCCGTGCCTGCCCGTCCCGCCCAACTTGCCGGAACGGCCCGGGTGGCGCGTCGTCGCCGTGGCCAAGGACCATTTGCTGCCGCTGCCGCTGCCGCTGCCGGGGCCGTACAGGTGGCTGTTCGAGCAGCGTGATTTTGTGTTACCGCCAGCATTGCTCGCTGTCGGGAACCACTTGAAGCGCATGCGCAAGAACAAGGAAAAGTGGACACCAATTACCAAGAGTACGCTTTTGTTCTCGCAGAGAACCGGGGGATTTGTTGCTGATTTTATGGCTCGCTGGCTCGCACGCACTACATTGTCAATTTCTGCCAGATCGATTTGTGTCGCGCCCGCGCATCAGGCGCTACGAGCATCACCCGTGCTCGTGCCCCAAGGGCAGCAAGTGCGGCCCGCTGTGCCTTAACCGGTGCATGTACATTGAGTGCGAGCCCGACACGTGCCCAGCTGGCAAGTCGTGCACCAACCAGCGGTTCCAAAAGGGCGAGCATGTGGAAGGGCTGGAAGTGCGTGAGGTACGATCGTTGCCGCTCACGATGTCTGGCCCACACTGCATCACTGACAACCCGTTTTCTTCTGCCACTACCAGACGGAAAACCGCGGCAAGGGCATCTTCACGACGGTGCCGATCGCCAAAGACGCGCTGATCCTCGAGTACACGGGCGAGATCATTGACGAAAAGACGTGCCACGCGCGCATGGACGTGACCTATGCGCAGGCGCGCCATTTTTACTTTCTGTGTGTCGGCAACGGCGATATCATAGACGGCACGCGGTACGGGTCGATTGCGCGGTTTATCAACCACTCGTGCGCGCCCAATTGCCGCGTCGAGGCCTGGACCGTGAATGGCGACGTGTGCATGGGCATTTTTGCCGACGAAGATATCGCGCCCGGGTCCGAACTGTTCTACGACTACAATTTCGAAGACTTCAATGCGCGGCACCGCCAGTATTGCTTTTGCGGCGCCGAAGAGTGTCGCGGGATGCTGGGTGAGCGCCGTGAGCCGGTCGAGCCGAGGGTACGTCATGGTCGGGATTGCTTGTTTCTGTGGGCTGCTGTGGTCTGACTCTCGTCATTTTGCGACGTCATAGGTCGTTCTCCGCTCTGTTGTGGACCGGCGCATGCACGCCGGGGCCGATCTTCGCAGCTTGCTCAAGTCCAAAAAGACGCTGGCTAATGTCAAGGAATCGCGTCTTTTCCTGATTCGCAACCTGGAAACAGTCGCTGCCGCTGTACGCAGCATCCTTTCCCGAGCGTGCCTCACATGCTCGTCATCATCACTGACGTTTGCCACTTCGCTTAGGCCAGGCGCAGCAAACCCGACATGGAACGGCCAGCATCGGCGCGGTCTGACCGGGCCAAGTTGGCCAATGCATGATGATTTAAAAAGTCCTAATGCATTACCGATTTTGAATTTTTTTTTTTTTGGACGAGAAGACCCCTTCACGGTGCTCCATCTCAGTCACCCCCGATCCAGTCCGTCCGTCGTCATACTGCTGCTCCTGCACCGCCTGCTGCTGCTGCCACCGCCGCTGCGGGTGTGCCGCGCACCTGGTTCCAGACCTTATCCTCGTGCCGCTTGACAAAGTCGAGTTCGTCAACACTGCTGCGCAGTTTCAAGATGGCGAGAATCTCGGTACACCCCTGGTCGCCCTCGAACCGGTCCATCAATTCGCGGCTCGGTAACGGGTAAATCTCAATCAGCTTGAGCAGCCGCTTGTACTCGTCAACGTTATCAAAGTGCTTGAGCGCGAGCATGTCGCCGTCGCCGTACAGGAACACTTTCACCGTCTCGAGCACGTTCACGAGCACCGTCAGTTGCTTGATGGTCAGTCCGGGCCGCGAGGTCGAGAGGATCAGCTGGGTTTCGAAGGCAACGTTCACGTCGCGCCACAGTTTCTTGATGTACTGCTTCATCAGGTCCTCGTAGAGATGGTTCGACAGAAAACCGAGCTCGTCGCCGATTTGGTCGAATACGGCATTGAGTTCCTGGGCGATCCCGTCGTCTGTAATCAGCAGGTTTGGGTCGCTGCGGAAAACAACGGCCGCGCCGGGCTCGCGCAAAATCTTGCGGTCGTACTGCTCAAGGAGTCGTTCGGTCTCGCGCATGAGGAGCGGGATCACGAGCTACAACATCGCGAGCAAACGTCGGCAGGAAGTTAGCGTACGGCCATCGACATCTCACCAATCGCGACATGCGCACGCACCTGTGTGAACAACGCGTCCTGAATCGTGCGCTTGAGCTGGCGGAACGTGCGCAGAAAGTAAAACTCGATATCGTTGTCCTTGTCGCCGCACTTTTTGATGCGTACGGCAATCTTGCCGAGACCCGTCAAGTCGGCCGTGAGCTCGTGCCAATCACAGTCTTCGACGTCCGGGCCAACGTGCACGAGCGCTTTACTCACGACCAAGTCGGCGAGCGCGTTCGCGTAGTGCAGTTCGACGCCCATGGCCTCGACGCCGGGTGCGGCAATCGCAACGTCGGTCAACTGGCCAATACTGAGTCGCGCGACGACGACGTCGGTCTTGGCGTTGGTGAGCGCGACGTACGCCGCCGAAGTGAGACCAAAGACACGCGGGCTAAGCGGGAACTGCACGAGCGCCTTAGCCTCAAAGAAGCCCGTGATGCCAGTGGGCGACGTTGGACTCGTCGGGGTTGTTGGTGATGCCGACGAGCGCGACTGCAGGACTTGTTGTAGGCTGTCGACGTCCATGGCCTGCATGAGATCGTCGAGCTGCGCGCGCGCTGTCTCGACGTTGTTGATTTGCACGCAGACCTGCAAATCAGCGAAGGGAGTGCGACGTTAGATTCCGTCCCGCCAGAGCACGGCAACATGCAAACCCCCACGAACTTTGCACTTGAGCGCCTCGCGCTTGGCCTTGACCTCGGCCTCGTCCGGCTCCTCCTCCTCCACGGGCCCGGCCAGCTCCGGAGGCCTGGCCGTCAGCATGGCCATGGTTGCTTCCACGGGCCCGGCCGGCTCTGGAGGCTTGGCCGTCAGCATGGCCATGGTCGATTCGATCAGGAGGCGGACGCGCTCGCCGTACAAGTCGACCGACGAGCAGTAGAGCCGCACGAGCCGCATCATGAACTTGGCGCGAAAGTACTCGTCGGGCCACTGCAGCTTCTTGAGCCAGTCGGAGGTTTGGTGGAAGAACGAGAACATGTCGAGCACCGACGACGAGTGCAGGACAACGTCGGAAACGGCCGTGAACTAGTTGACGTGGAAGGAAGTGCATCAGAGAGAGGCCGTTGGGGATTTTCGGGAAAAGTAAAGAGAAACACACGTCATCAAGCTTGATGGCGTTGATGATGATATCCTTGCCCTTGAGTCCGGTCATTTCCAGGAACAGGAACACGTAGGGCGCGAACCACGACGAGACCTGGATGTAGTCGTTCAATCTGTCGGGTTAAAAACAAGTCAGTTCGTGAGCAGTGCAGGTGGAGAAGGTGCAGCACGTCGAGACACGCACGACGGGTACGGGTTGACTTTCTCCTGC
Organism: Allomyces macrogynus ATCC 38327; assembly: GCA_000151295.1. Lineage (NCBI taxonomy): Eukaryota > Fungi > Blastocladiomycota > Blastocladiomycetes > Blastocladiales > Blastocladiaceae > Allomyces > Allomyces macrogynus. The sequence goes on from GG745331.1 coordinate 330,381, forward strand.
ACGACCTTGACCATTTCGTAGAGCGTGAACACGAGCGGGCTCGGCAGCTGCTTTTGCTCCTTCCAGCACCGTCGCCCAATCTGCGAAATGTAGTCCATTTCGAGCCCGACATACTTGAGGTAGATCTCGAGCGTCGTCTCGACGTGGTCCAAGTGGTGTCTAGGGGCAAGCGGGAGCGTTCGAGTGGCGGTTAGTGCCCTCGGTCGGCGCAACGAAAAACGGCAATGCAAAAGGAAATGATGCCCACCCACCGTTGAAACGACTTGGCAAAGTAGGACCGCTCGTTGGTGATCTCGTCCATGAGCAGCTTGACCATTTCGAGCACGCGGCCAAAATGGTTGGCTGTGACGGGCGTCGAGAGCGCGTGCAGGATCTGGAACCGCTGAATCGCGCCAATCTGCACCATGGTCCGCAATTCCTCGTCCCACGCCTTGATGTCGGGTCGCTCGGCCAAGAATTGCGTGTTCCCGTAAATAAACCTCAAAACGTTGAGCGACTGGTCGAGCTCGTTCTCGGGCATGTTGCACGGGAATACTTGCCGGTAGTTGATCACGTTGAACCGGAAAATGCGCTCCATGGCCGTGAGCAGCTTGACCCACCGCGCCTGCTCGCTGCGCGACATAACAAAGGCCTTGGCCGCGTCCGCGTCGGCGACCGTCTGGAACGCGAGAAACAGCGGCTGCAGCGTGATGCTCGACTTGGCGTACTTGGGCAGCAGTAGTTCAACGAGCATCAGGAACCGCGATGCGTCGCTCACACCCCATCGCAGCGCGTAGACGTAGAGCAGCGCGTCCGAGAGCCGCGATAGCGTGTTCTCGCCGTTTTGACCCATGCCGTAGGCGTTGTCGAGGTCGAGGCACTTTTCGAGCAGCATGCGGTAGGCGTCCTCGTGGTCGATCTTGTCGTCAAACACGGGCTCGGCGGCGGATCGGATGACCTAGAAGAGGTACGGTGATTAGGAACGACCTCGTCGAGTCATAGTCTCCGACGGCGCTCATCGTACCAGTTCGGCCTTGCCGAGATTGACCGTCTCCGTACCGCCCTTGTAAGTGACCGCCTTGGTCCCGAGATACGCGGACCCTTTGGTCTTACCCACGGCGTCCTTGTCATTCCACAGAGCAAACTCGAGCGTATCACCAGCCCTAATCACGATCGCCCACTCCCCACAGTCAGCCACTCGAATTCGATCACGATCCGCGAAGACATCCAAGAAAGAGAAACGTACGCGACGTGCCAGCCGTCGTCGGACCTAAACGCGAGCTGCCCGTTGATGTGCAAGAATAGGGTATTGACGTCCAGGCTCTTGGGCGTAATATGCACGTGGAACTTGGGCTGCTTGGCGAGCATCCCGGTGAACAGCGTCTCGAGCTCGCGCACTTTTTCTGTCTCGCTGTCGAGCCACATGCGGAAATCAAACTCGTTCGCGTACCGCTCGGCATTTGTCACATCCGATGCGAGTACCTCGAGCCGTTTCTTAAGTGCACGAACACCCATCCGCAACGCGTGTGCCTGGTGCGCGTCCACGAGCTTGCGGTGCTCCTGCACGTTCCACGCGAAAATCGACTTGATCCACTCGAGCAGACCCTGCGAGTCGAGCTTGGAGCTCTGTGCCCAGGCAATCGTCTCGGATGCCGTGCGCTCGAGCTTGTTCTCGCCGTCAGTCACTTCGCGCACGAGCTTTTCGAAGTACTGGTAGCAAAACTTTTCCTTGGCCTCGGCGTTCTTGGGTTTTTCCTTGGGTGGCATGTTCTCCTTGACCGTTTTCATGAACACGCGAATCAGGTCGTAGATGCGCCGGCCCTCGAGTCGCTTGCCGGCCTTTTCGAGCACGTTGTCGTAGAAGTTGCCGAGACATTGGCCGAGCAGCTCCTCCTCGGGGTACATTTTGGTGCGCTTTTGCAGCTGGTGCAGGACTGTCTTGGCGCGCCGCTTGAACTCGGAGACGATGATGGCGCTGACGCGCATTCGGAGAATCTGGACAGAGCGAAAGCATCCCGTGGTCAGTGCCGTCCTCCGGAAGCAATCACGGCGAGAGGTCAGCGTTGGCGCACATACGTCCTCGGGCAGGTCAAACGGAATGTCGGTCATGGCCGAGTCGGTTGCGGCGAGCAAGTCGTCGTCCTTTTTCTTTTCCTTCTTCTTTTTCTTGAGCCCGAACCGACTCTTCTTCTCCTTGCCTTTGGTCGCGAGATTGTCCTCAGAGTGGTCGGGCGAGTCGCCGTCCTCCTCTTCTTCCTCGGCGCCCTCGAACGGGAACGGGAGCAGGGCCGTGTGAACGGCACACTCGTAGACGGCGCGCTATCAGCCGCATCATCGGTAGGTGAGTGGCGGCGCCAGCGAATTCCACACGGTGGAGAGGGGAGCGCACCTTGTCGACGTGCACCTCGCGCGTAAACTCGTCCTTGAAGTCGAACGTGTCACGCGTCGCATCGTAAAGGTTGACGTTCGACTGTGACAAGCCGAGTTGCGTCAGTTTGTGACCATGCGCTCGTAAATTGCGACCGCTCACGGTACCTCCAAAATGTATCGCGGCAGCTTGAGGTTCTCCTTGCGGTTGAGCTGGAACTGGTTTTGCTCAATGTTGCGCACGGCTTCGGCAATGCGCATCAGCTTGTGCGTGCCGTGTCGCCGCACGTACTTGCGAACGCTACGCGCCATGGGGCCAAGCGGAGCGCGATCAGCGACTCCGTAAACGACCGCAGAGGAGCGCGGAGCAGAGGGGGAACAGACAAACGAACATCTCCCAGAGCTCCTGCGGCGTCTTTTTGGTGCCAAACACCTTGCGCTTCACTTTGAGCCCGCCGCCAAAGAGCAGCGTCTCGGTGCTGCGGTACTGCGACGGCATGGTGGCAGCGTCGTGGCACGCACGCGGCGCGAGGTCGGCGAGCGGCGAAGAAACAGGCGGCTACGGGCACCGCGTCCAGCGCGGGCTCGATGCGGAAAGTGGGTTGGGTTCGGCAGGCTGGCGCAGCTTGGCACTGCAGTTTTGCCAGGGTGAGGCCCCCTTGTCGGATCAGCGGGTCGCTCCGGCCGCGGCCAAAGCGCTCAAGGTCGAAGTAGCGTGGAGGGAGGGTCGAGGATTGGCCGGTGTCTTGCAGCAGGGCGCGGGATTGCGACGCGTGGATGAGTGTCGGCAGAGGACGGCCGGCCTTGAGTCGAGACACATTCCAGGCTGCAATTGCAGGAAGGTCCCCTGGCGCTACGGCGCCTGGTGAGCTGGCTCAGGGAACGGCTGCTGGTTGGTGGTGTGCGCGTAGCAAGAGAAGAGAAGCAGAGCCAGAATCGGGCCGCCAGAGAAGCTGAATCGGTGATTTTGCTCGAGTATACATCATGTGACCGCGTTTTACGAGCGTTTGATCATTCTCGGCTGCAAGTTGCAACACATATCTTCTCCGCTCTCCAACAGCCCCGACACGGCCCTCCACTACCTCCCGAGCGAGGCTGCACCCCGGCCCGCCTGCTGCAACGGCACCCGATCGTGCGCCGAATCACGCCTGGCCAACGCGCCGCCGTCCGCACCGCCGACCCGAGCTCAACTGCGCGGCCCTCTGCACGTTTTCCATGCTTTTCAACAGCCAGGAGCCACCACCACGATGACCATGGAATCCCGTCGCCATACGGCTATCATGGCCGAAAGACGCCTCTCCCATGTATCTACAACCTCGCTCTCTGCGCAACAGCGACCAGGTTCCCTGACTGCTGTGCCGGCCGGCTAGAATGCGTCCAAGTCGCCACTCGACAAGGAACCCAAGCGGTCGCCGCTCGACCACGTGGTCGACGACGTGCTCGGCGCCAACCGCCGCGTCGAGTACTGGATGAGCTCGCGGTTCCCGCCGTTCCCGACCTTGGTCGCCTGGTCGATCCTTTCCGCAGTACGATTGTGACCTGTTGCTCGCACGATTCGCACCGAACCTGTACTGAACCGTCTCCCTGACCGCGACGTAGATGTATTCGATTGGGGCCAGCGTCGGGCTCACGCAGTTTGACCCGGCCGTCGCCGCCAACATGGCCCTGTACACGACCACGGCGACGCCCTACTACTGCTCGGCATGGGTCACGATCACGCACGCCGTCTTGTCGCTATTGGCGGGACTCACGCTCGCCTTTGTCCACTTCCATCCTCGATGGGCCAGTATCCCCGAATGCACGGCACGCGTGCGCCTGATCGCCTGCTGCACGGTACCTCCGCACTGCGCAACGCTGCCGCGACCATCGCAGCACTCGGCTCTTTCTAACGACTATTGAGCCTGTAGATGACGCTCGCGGCCACGATTTGCCTCTTCAGCACCTCCGTCTACCTCGTCACGACCGACAACCATCGAATGGCGCTGACGCGACAACAATCCGCAACTCTGGCCGCGACCCTCTCCACGCTCAGCCTGCACGAAACCCTCCTCAGCATTTTCTGGTTCCTAACGTGCATTCACCTGCACCTGTGCGTGACGTGCGTCGTGGTCCTGCTTCGCGCCATGGTGCTCGCACACCCGCCAAGCCCAGTCGCCAAGTACGCCGTCCTACCCACGACTTCACCGGCACCTGAGGTGTTGGCGAGTGCGGCGGTCGGGGCCACGAGCCCAACGACGCGCCGAGGCAGCGAGTCGGTGCAGATGGCGTCGCACGACACGAATTTGGCGGGAACGCCGGGGGAGTATGGCGCAAGCAGCGCGGGTGTCGGGCCGTGGGCGGGCGCGAGTGCCGCCGGGGTCCCGGACGACGGTATTTGAGGGAAAAGGTGGCGACTCAGAGAAGGACTTGAAGTGAGTGGTCAATTGCTCAATACATAGTCGTAAATGTTTCCTGGTTCATTCAAAACTTGACGATCCACCGCATACGGGACATCCCAAGCGCGACCAGCACGACCGAGCCCATGTATGCCACGAGCACCGCCACCGCGGTCGCGTCCGGTACACGCAACGTATCCATAACCATATTGACCGTGCCCGTCGCGAGATTCGCGCCCAAGAACACGACCAGCCCGTTCGCATTGACCGCGTCAGCGACCTCGGCTGCAGCCGTCGCCGAATCCGTGAACACGACCGCGTCGACCAATACGAGCAGTGCGACCATGCCTGCGTTGACCACGACCGTCCACAGAACAAAGGGCGCATTGCATAGCCGCCGGCTTACGTCCGTGTGGAACGCGGTGCTCGCGACCCACAGGGCCGCGGCGGTCAATGCGATTTGCGGCGCGAGCGTGCGCCAGAGAAGCCGCCGCCATGCAGAGACGGTCGGGAGTGGGGACGCGAGCGTGCGACCGACGTGGCGCGCAGCGAGGAAGATGGCCACGTACCCGAACAGACTGGCCAGGCCTTCGCGGTTCGCGCTGATCAGGTTGGTGCGTGGCGCGGTCAGGACGTAGTGCTGCAGGCCCTTGGCGAGCAGAACCTCGTAGTCTATAAACGCCGCGGAAAAGTCAGAAATGGGACAAAAACCGGGTGGACAATAGCAAGAGCGGACCAATGAGCAGCATCGCGGCCATGGGCGCGTCGCTCCACCTCACCCATCTGTCGAGGAACACGACAATCGGCCCGAGCGCGGCCAGCGTAAAGAAAAAGTTCCAGTGCACGCCGTACTCGGAGACGTGTTCCTGGTAGTCGAGCCCCTTGACTGAAATGACGCGGCCGAGCCCAAGCAACCAGAGTGGCCATCCGCGGCGAATGCTCGACCAGACGGACGGTGGTGACGCCGCGGTCGACCCCTGCTTGAGCCCGACGGTTAGACCCTGGCTGAAGACAAAGCAGCCGACGCCAAGGTCCATCTAGGGGAAGAAACCGAGCGGGAGCAGATCAGCTAAACCTTGACCCGTTCCACACAGACACCGTCACAATGCACACGTACCAACGACGTCCCAAACACCTCCGTCTTGGCAAACCGGCGCGGGAACACGTGGAAATCGACTGCCAAGATCGCAAAGCACGTCAAGCTCATCATGAGCGCGCGGTAGACCGTGACCGCCGGCTTGATCCGGTCATTCAACTGCCTCGCCCATTCCTTCATTTGTGCGGGCGACGGCGGCATGCGCGCGAGCGATCCGGGCCGCGGGAAAGTGACCGCAACAAGCAGGCCAAACGCGGCACAGAGCGTCGCGCGGTGTGCGAGCACGTCGGGCCAGAGAACAGCCGCGTTCGGGACCGCGAAGAGGAACGCGAATTCGAGCAGCCATCGAATGGGGCGCGGGACGCGCACAAGGTACGACGAGCCGTGGCCAAATTGGTGGATGGTCAGCTTGAGCGCCAGGTACGAAAACTAGGACCTCGGGGAAGATTTTCTGTCAGGACTTGACGATAGTTTCAGAGCGAGCAAACGTGGGCCAAGTATCGACGAACCACGGCGACGAGCATAACGCGATGCACTTCCTCCATGGACGTGCCCGTCAGGCCCGAGACGAATTGTTCCTTTTCGCGGCGGCGGATCTCTTGCTCGGACATGGTCCCGGAGCCCATCGCAGCAAATGGAGGTGATCCTGGTGCGAGCGGTGCTGCTTGGAGCTGATCTGCATCGCTCAAGACAGCGGCAAGCTGTTCTTCCATATCTTGTCGCTCGAGTTGTCGTTTTTGCTGTGATATCCGTTGATTGCGACCAGTTGGAGGGAGCGTGACTGCTACTGATCAGAACACTTGATTGGATCCAAGCGCACACCCGAGTCGCGACAGGAATAGCAGGCACCCGAGTCCGACAGATGACATCGAGCAAGCACCTCACCGCGGTCATCGATGCGTTATCGACACCAAACTAGGTGGAGAAGCAAGAGCGGCCTGAGATAAAAATGTATTTACAGTAACAAGCCGAACCACAACGAACGGTCGCTTTACTTCTTTCCCTTCTTCTTCTTCTTACCCGCATGCCCCTTACCATGCCCTGTTGGTGGCGTGGTTGCCGAGGCAGGCGCGGGCTTGGCCACGCGTGGTTGGCGGTTCTGCAGTTTCTCCATCATGGCGCGGTTCAGCATGAGAAAGCGCTTGATATCGTCTTGCTTGTCGATGGTCGATTGAAGGCACTAGAGAACATGGCCATGCCGAATGGTCAAATCAAGAACACGGGCAACAGCAACCAACGGGGCCGAAATGGCATAAATACCACGCGGTCGTCGGTAACTTTCAACCGGATCTCGCTGCACGACGGCCGGATGCTCGCAACGTAGCGGGTCTACCGTGCGTGGGCGAACAACCACGGCATCGTGTCGAAGAGTTAGGTTCGGTGTGCTCCACACTTTTTCGGGTCGTGGTTGATCATGGTGCAGGCAGGCGAGCGTGGATCATGGTACACTGGGCTTTTCGACCGCCGACTCAAGGAGCAGGTTGACTTTTTCGTTGAACGTGTCGTTGTCTCGAATGCGCATGGTTGTGGATCGTCGCGGCTGGCAGATAAAATACGATGTTGATGGGCTATGCAGCAGGAGGAGCTGGACCCAAAGCGATCAAGTTTCCAGGCGCGTCAGCGCCAAGTTTGCCAGGCGCAGAAGAAAACCTCACCATGAACGGCCACACCCTAAACCTAACCTGAGCACCACGTCGAACATTCCACCTGCGACGTGTCCGGCTCTTGCGACTTGAGGTTCGTTTTTTCGTGCGATCATGCTCGATGCCGCGCCCAGACAGGTGGACGTGGGTGGGATGATCGACAGAAATTGTGCGCGGGACAGTCTGAGTGCTATGCAGCAGTCTAAACGCTGAGACCGTCCTCCAAGCTCAGATACCTGTTCATCCTAGCGTTTCAAATCGTTATCAGTTTAGTCTGCACCTTCCACCCGCCTCCACAGTCGTCCCATCGCCGCCCCTTTCTCTCCCTCTCCTGTGACGAAACTCTGCTGGCATCACACTGGCACGCGCACGTCCACTGTGAACGCGCGAATATGCTCCGCGTCCAACGTCCACTCGCGCAAAAACTGGTTGCACTCGCCAACCAAATCAATCTCGTCGGTCAAGTGCTTGAGAAACGCCTCCACCTTGGCCCCACGCGGGTAATCCCCCTTGGTCTCGATGAACACGTCCTTAACCTCTTCCATGCAATAGCTTGGCGCACAAGTACATGTGGAGGTCGTGGCACAGGTGGAACACGGAACTCGGCGTTCCAAACACGCCGTCCCCCTTTTTCCGATTCACGGCGGGCGAGACACCGAGCGCCGTGCGGGACCGTGTCGCGGGCGACGCCTTGCCGAGGCTTGGGGAGAGCGCGCCGCCGGCACCGCCGGCACCGACGTGCGAGGCCGCGGCGAGAAGTCCGCCGTGGACCGTCGAGGCGGCCGTGGGTTTCCGCGTACCAGGCGCGGGCGACTTGCCGCCACCACCGTTGGTCCCGGCGATAGGTCCCGCCGGGCTCGCTGCGCCAATCGCGGTCCCAGCGAGCGACGACGTGACCGTATCAATCTCGTGCAGCGCGTGTTCCTGCTGCGAGCGGCGATGCAGGGTGGTCCGTGCCTCCGGTAACTGGCCCGTCTTGATTTGCGCGAGCGCCTTGAGCAACGCCACGACCGAGTAGGTGTGTTCATCGAGCACGAGCTTGTGCGCCGTCATTTGCGACAGCGACCGCAGCGTCTCTTCCGTATCCCCCGCCAGGAACGCCGTGCGTGCATTCAGCAGCAGATAGACGTCGTAGAGCCGCGCATGCCGGTCCTCGGCGCGCCGATTCAGGTGCGTGCATGCGGTGCGCACCTGCGCCCACGCGCGGTGCAGCGCCTTGTCTGCGGCGGTGGGCAACTTGTCGTCGCCGTAGAGCGCAACGAGTTGCAGGCCCGCAACGCCGTAGGCGTACTCGTTGGCTTCGGCGGCGGACGCGCCTAGCGTCGGTGGAGTCGGGCGCACGCCGCGCGCGATTACGGTGGCGAGAATGGCTTCGCTGAGTGCGCGTTCCTTGGTGACCAGGTGCAGGCCCGTGACAGCGAGCAAGTCGCCAGTCGTGGCGGGAAGGGCCGACTCGTATTCATCGAGAAGGGAAGCGGCCTTGTCGTGGATCGCGACGCGCTGGTCGTCGGTGGTGGTCACGCCCGTCGCGATCGCGACATTGGCGTACTTGATGACGCGCTTGACGTCCTTGAGCACCTCCTTTTCGCGCGCGCCGAGCGGCGGGGCGGCAACAGACATGGTGGGTCGAGAACTGAGAGCTGGGAGGTTGGTGCGTGGGTGAGGAAGACTTGATCACGGAGGAAAAGGGGCAGGGAACAGCTTGAGCGCTGTTGGACTTGGAGAGGATGGGCCCTGGGGCGCAGGGCGAACACGGTCGTCGGCGCGCGATCAGTCGCGGCGGATGCGGGCGCACGAGGCAGACTTGGCCGCCGGGTTTGATTGCAGCAAGTGGCGGGTCGCCAGCGTTGGCGGGTGTGGCCGTGTCAAGGTTTGCAGCACCAGAAGATGAGAGAAAGTGGGAAATGATAAAAAATTTGTGCTTGTGCGAGCCGCGCTGGCAAAAGCGCCGCTCATTAAGAGACGACCTGGCGCGTGTCACACGCACCACGTCGATTGCTCGTGAGCCCCGCGATCCGTGCTCGGCCACCATCCACCGCTCCAATACCGTCGTCATCGACCACCGGCACCAGCCTGCAGCGCGGACCAGCACGACGATCACGGCGTGACTGATTGCAAACCAGCCCGACCCAGTCGTACCCGGCGCTTTGGTGTCACTCGGACGCGACTTCGAGCCGCTGCGGCCACTTCCAATCGATCACCGCGCTTCAGCACCATGGTAGCGCACGACACTGCAATTTGATATGGATCCAAAAAAATCGCGCAAGACCACTGACGATGCCACCAACGTCCGCTCGATCACGTCCAGTACACATCGGTTGGCGCCATTGACAATGGTGCGCCATGCAACTGAGCCACTCTCGTCCGTCCACTGGGTCCAAATCTGATCACGCCGCGTGTGTAGCCCACGAGGACGGCATCTGGGGTGTTGCATGGGGCCGTGGTGGTCGCCTCGTGACGGGATCCGTCGACAATGCCGTCAAGATTTGGTCCGTGCACCCTGCAATCGCATTGCGACGTTGCGTGATCACGGTCGCTGAACTCCCTGCTACGCTAGGAACACGGACGGCGGTCTCGAGCCCGTGCACACGTTCCACGGCCACGAACTCGGCGTGATCTCGGTGGCTACGGACTTGACCGGCCGGTGTAAGCGCGATTCCAGTTGCTCATGCTTGTTGCTGCTGTTGCTCACGATCCGCATTTGGTAGACGCGGTCTCGAGCTCGCTCGACAGCCGAATCAAGATCTGGAACATGGACGACAAGACGCACGTCAAGACAATTGAGGGTGAACCCGGTACGGCGACAGTGAATGGTTGGCGCTGTTTGATTCGGTCCCGCTGACTTCGACCGATTTTAGTCGAGGTGTGGACCGTTGCCTGCGACCCACACGGGCCGCACGTGGCCACGGGCACGCACGCGGGCAACGTGCACGTCTACAACTCCGAGTCGGGAGAGCGCGTGCAGGTGCTTGAGACCAAGGGGAAGTTTATCATGTCTCTCGCTTACGTACGGGTGGTTTTCGTTCAACGACTATTGGTGACGGAATGCTGACGCTCTTGACATGATATGCAGTCGCAGCAGGGTAACTACTTGGCGAGTGGAGCCGAAAACGGCGCGATCCACGTCTTTGATACGACCACGGGCCGGCTCGTGTCGACGCTGAGCGGTGCGTCCGATCCTCTTCTTCTCCTCGAACATTTCCCTCTGCACCACTCTGACCCCACTCCTTCCCCACACCAGGCCACGCCATGTCCGTCCGCTCCCTGTCCTTCTCCCCGGACGGCCGGTTCCTCGTCTCCGCGTCGGACGACAAGCGCGTGCACATGTACGACGTGCACCACGGGTCGCAGATCGCGGCGCTCGCGGGTCACGCATCGTGGGTGCTGTCGGTCGCCTGGTCCCCAGCGGGCGGGTCCACGTCGAACGTGGGCGCAGGCGCCGTCGACCATATCGCGTCCGGGTCCTCGGATAAGCGCGTCAAGGTCTGGGACATTCGCGCCAAGCAGTGCCTGCACACGCTTGACCATCACCAGGACCAAGTGTGGGGGGTCGCCTATAACGAGGCGGGTACGCGATTGGCGACGGTCGCGGATGACAAGTCGTTGCGCGTGTTTAGTTGTCAGTGAATGAAGATGCGGAAGAGGGGGGAATCCTGGTTTTGGATAAGGACGAGTGGGGGCGGCCTGATGGATCCATTTGTTGGACAGGCAAACGATCGATAGGTCACGGCTAAAAATGATTGAGGCGAGGCCACGGCACACACAGCTTGCGAGATTAAATATAACACGACAACACCCCGGCACCATCACAAACAAGCCCACCCCACCCTGGTTATCACTGCAAGCCCGCGGGCGGGTCCTGGTCCATCGACTCGCCCGGACCGCCCTGCAGGTCCGTTTCCGCGGTCATCTGCTCCGGCGGGAGCATCAACGGAGGCGCCATTTCAAGCGGCAGCAGCTGGGCACCAACGGCCGTCCCGTCCGCGACCGCCGCAGGTGCTGCGGGCGGTGGCAGCGGCACGCAAGAAATGTCGGCCTCGGGCGTCGCTACCGCCACCGCCGCCATCGCATCAGTTGGTGACGCGGCAGCAGCAGCGGCGGTGGTCGACTTGCGTGCACGTGCGCCCTTGCCGGCTCTATACTTGAGCACCTTGGGGTTCCCCTCGCGCGCGGCCTTGGTGTCCTTGAGAAAACGGCGGCGAGCGTTGATGAACCAGTGGTCAAGCTGCTCGCGCGAGAGCTTGGTCAGCTCGCAGAGCAGTTTCTTTTGCTCTTCGTCCGGGTACGGGTGGTTTTCCTGGCCAAAGAGATGGTCAGTGACTGACTCCGGCAGAGTGAGGAAAGACAGCAAATAAACGTACGTGCTTGGTGACCCAGTTGCGCAGCAACTCCGTGACCTCGGGCCGGTGATTCGTGCGTTTCGCGCGCTTCTTCTGCCCGTCGGGCCCCGGCGGCTCGTCAATCATCGACCGTTTCCCGCCGAGCCCACCAGCGGTCATCGCGGCCGACGGGTGGTTCCCCGCCACGACTCCACCGCCGAGCATCGACGCGCCACCAATCAGGGCATTGAACTCATTCGCCGCGCGCACCAAGACCCCTTCAAAAACGGCCTCGAGCGCCTCGACGTGTTCGTGGAACTCGAGGATGTGCGAAATGAGAATCACCACAGCCGACCGCACCAGATGGTCGATCTGCGTGTCCGACAGCGTGTCGAGAAACATGACCATAGGCGGCGGCGGGACCGGGTTGGGCGCGGGCGGGACGGCGCCGGGCTTGTCGCCGCCGTGGTCGGCGAAATGACGCTCGACCGAGTCCGACACGCCGGCGAGAATCTTTTGCATTTCGGTCGTCGAGGTGGCGACCGAGGCGCGGTGCCGGTAGACGGTCATTTCCGTGACGAGCGGGAACAGCGCGTGCCGCGCGATGCGCGCGCGGACTTCCATGGCGAACAGAGGGGATGCGGCAAGTTGTGGTCGAGGAAACAGGCGGGCCGGCGCGGTCACGGCGGTGGTCGATGGATGTGAAGGAGAGCGACGACGGGCGCGACAGGTGGGTCAAATTTGGGCATTGGCCGCTGTTTGATCAGATGACTTGGAAGGGGGCCACAACCCCGAAAACCCAGCAGTGGGAATCTCAGGCATGAACCTCATATTCTAAGGCAAAACATGGCACCTACATTGGCGAAAGCAGAACTCCATTCTGATCGCCTGCAAACGCACATGGATTGATTGCCAAAACTGCCATGCCGCTTCTCCTGCACCCACCCATCGACACACGCGTTGACGCCGCTACGGCACCGTCGGGTTGCACATGACGTCGTAGTCCGGGAATACGTTGGCGACGAGCGCCCAGTACCCGGCCCATGCCGTCGGGTCGCTAACCCCCTGCACCGACTCAAGGTGCGGCGTGACGAGTCCCTTGACGCGCGGGCAAGCGAACCCGAGCGTCGCCGGACAATCCGTGACGACCTTGTAGCACACGTCGATGCACGGCGGGCGAAACGGGAACTCGGGCACTTTCGTGTCAGCTTTGGCCAGCACCGCGTGCGCGGCTTCCAGCTCAGCAATCCCCCCAATGGGCACCGCCCCCGAAACTTCGTCCTTCGCGGCCATGGCCGTCAGGTTGGCCGTGGCCAGGTACCCGAGCGCCGTTGCGCGCATACTCGACGCGTCCTCGGCCGCACGCACGTGCACGAGCGGCTTCGACGCGTTATGCGCGTCGACGGTCGGGTTGTTCGGGTCCCAGACGAGCGGCGGGTCGGTTTCGGGGTCGACGCATTCCGGGAAGAGCGTTGCGCAGAGCCATTCGCGGTAGGCGGTTGCACAGTCGGCGCACGTGCGGAACAGACTAAACCGCTGCACGGGGTCGTCGCGGCAGTCGACGGCGCGTAAGGCTAGCGTCCAGTTGCCGTGGACCGCGCGCGCGTAGGCGTCGGTGGAGAGCGCGTAGGCACGCAGTGTTGCGTTGGTGCCGGGGCCCGAGATAGCGGGGAAGGCCACGTATTTACCGGCCTGCGATGGGCAGAAGCTGAGCGGGCCGGGCACTTGCGCGCAGTGTGCGGGACGCGCGGCGGAGACCGTCGGCAGGAACGCGGAGGTCGTGGAGAGGACCACGACGAGGGCGGCGAGGACAAGGGTCGCGGCGGTATGCATTGCGAGGCGCCTGCTTGTAGGGGTTGGTCGGCAGCTCCTTGGAGGTGGTGGACACGGCATGGTGGTCTCGTTGGAAATCGGTTTCGCGGTCGAGCTGCGGCGCATTTGAGCGTGGTACGCTGCTGCCGCAAGTTGTGCGTCGTCTAGCCGCCGCGCTTGTGGGTGCGGCTGGTGATGGTGTGAAGCGCGACGCCGATGCAGGATGAAGCTGGTGGCGGCGTGGTGCGGTGCGCCAGCGGCAGCGTGCGGTGCTATCGCGATGACAGATTTGGCACTGACGTCATGTGACTGGTCTCCACCGCACACCACTCCACACAATTCCACCATCCAGCACTGGCTGGCTGGCCGCAACGGATGCACGGCCGTGCCCACCCATCTGCTCTCTCTCTTCCCGGTTCATCGACTTTGCCCCCGCCGTCGTAACCCCCAACAACTTTCCAACATGGGTCGCATGCACGCTCCTGGCAAGGGTATCTCGGCCTCGGCCCTGCCCTACCGCCGCACGCCCCCGGCCTGGTGCAAGGCCACGCCCGCCAAGGTCGTCGAGTCGATCTGCAAGCTTGCCAAGAAGGGCATGACCCCGTCGCAAATTGGTGTCACGCTCCGCGACTCGCAGGGTGTCCCGCAGGTCAAGACCATTACCGGTAACAAGATCCTGCGTATCCTCAAGTCGAACGGTACGACTCGCTTTCCGGGTGCTCTTAACACCGTCCGATGCTTGCGCGTGCGTGTGTGCGACGCTGCGACTTTCGAGGTTCAAAAGACTCTGCTGCCTTTGTGCACGAAACGAGCGGGATTTTGGGTTTTTTTTTGAGCGGGGAAGCGAAAATTGGAGGGGACATGACGAGGCACGGACGGAGTGGAGCGTTTTTGCCGAGTTGCGTGATGATGAAAATCATACACAATTTGGTCCGTGTTTCTGATCCTTAGTCTCGGTGTATCCAAGACGACCTCCAGGACGATAGTAACTTCATCTGATTCGCTGTTCCTCTGGAAACGGCTGGCAGCTCGCGCACGCTCGAGCTCTTGATCGTGCTCGTCATTGGTCGATTCCCTCCGATTTTCTTGCTCTCCGCTGCTCGAATCCCGCTCGTGCTCTTCCCTCGTTCGCTCGCACGCACACACGCGTACAAGTTGTCCGCTCTCTTTTTTGCGACCAGTTTGACTGACTCGCTCCGCATCGGCTTCGCGCAGGTCTCGCCCCCGAGATCCCGGAGGACCTCTACCACCTGATCAAGAAGGCCGTCTCGGTCCGCAAGCACATGGAGCGCCACCGCAAGGACCGTGACTCGAAGTTCCGCCTGATTCTGATCGAGTCGCGTATCCACCGTCTCGCTCGCTACTACAAGACGGCCGGTCAGCTCCCGCCGACGTGGAAGTAGTACGTACAGCTTTCCTTTTTACCAGTTCCCTCTATCGCGTTTTGGCCGCAAGACGGTGTTCGGCTTGTGGGTTTTCGATGCCCGATCTTTTTTTCCTTTGGCAGGAATGACGAGGGCATGTCGCGCTCGCGCGCGCGCGTCCTCGGACTTGGATGCGCCTCCGTTCCCCACCGTGGTCCCGTCGTGGTCCGGCATGTTCATGGGGTTCGTGATGGTCGCGCTCCGACAGCACCCGGGTTTTGGTGTGCTCGCGAGACCGTGCCTCTTGCCGGCCGCGGCGCAACCAGCGTGGACGATGTCCGACTCGGTGCTCGTTGGTTGACTTTGGCGCTGGTCGCCTCCGTCCGAACTGCTTCTTGTGGATGGAAGTGGAGTCGCGTGGGGCGTTCCTGTCGGCCACGGACGCAATGAAACTGACCTTGTTTGTGCTTTTTCTTTTACAGCGAGTCGTCGAACGCCGCCGCCCTTGTTGGTCTGTAAGCGACGCTGGGCAACTGGCGATATTGATGGAGGGCTGTTGCGGTGTGGGGGTTGGCGCGAGATGCTGTTGTTGTGTCGTGTCGCATCCAATGCAATGGTTTCCTGGACGCGTTTCTTTGTCGTGCTCTTTTAATTATGGTTTCTTCCTGGCGCTTCAAATCTTCTCAACCGTAATCTGTCTGAGTCAAACTTGTGTTGCTTGTCGTTGTGCTTCGTCGTGTTGTGTTTCCAGCTTGCGGACGATGCGTCCTCATCCATCCACGGCCCATGCGATGCAATCGAGTCTATTCGTCCCTCCACAGTCTCTGCACGAATCCTCGACTCCTTCCAGTCCCCTCACCCTTGTCCCCAGTTCAGTTGAGCTTGCGCAGCGCCATGAACCCCTCGACCGCGTGGTCCACCTTGCCATGCCAATGCAAGCACACGGTCGACTTGGCCGGCAACGCCAAGTAATCGTGCAACGACATGCCCGTGACAGCGCCCGCGCGAGTCCGTCCCGTATCGCCGTCGGTCACGTACCCGGACCCGTGGTGCACCGTGTAGGTCGGCGAGTGAATCGCCGACATGACTGACTCGCCATTCACGACGACCTGGATCGACGGCTTGCACTTGGTGAAGAACGCAAACGCGAGTTCGTAGACGCCGGCCTCGGCCACACGCACGACCGCGTGTCCGGGCTCCCAGACAAAATTGCCCACGTCCGTGTTCTGCGCCTCGACGGTCCACGGGATCGCCGACCCGTGCTTGAGCGTGCCCGTCTTCCACAACCACATGGCCGTGCGCCACGCCGAGGTGGTTGCGAGGCGCGCCTGTGCGGCGCGGACGGCCGACAGTTCCGAGGCGAGCAGGAAGAGCTTTTCGTCCATGGTCGATGCGAGCTTGTGGTGCAGAATGTCGTAGGATTCGGCATCGAGCTGGAAACCCGGTGGAGAAGGTGCGTCGGCATCGTCGTCGTCGACACGACGCGTCGGGGACGGCGTGAGCGTGCTGGACCCGACAGGTCTATGCTGCTGCTCCTGGTGCAGTTCGAGCTGCTCGGCCACGGTACGCACGTTGTCGCCCACCCGCCGTACCGCGTCTTGCACCGCGGCGACCATGGCTTCGGCTGCATCGACGCGCGCGGTCGTGCGTGCCCACCACTGCTCTTGCTGTTGCTGGAGAATCTGCTGCATCTGCTGGTGCTGCGCGGCCGCGTCCGGCGCGTTATTCCGCGAATGCGCAACAACGAGTGGGACCACCTCGTTCTGGACCAAGTGCCGGCTCAGCACGGCCCATTTCTTTTCGAGGTACTTTTTCATATCGTCGCGCGTGGCCACATGTCGCAGCAGCTCGTCGAGCGCGGTCGAATCGAGTTTCGCCGTCAGCGACGCTGCAACACGGCTATCGGCTTCGTCCACCTGCGCCTGCAGTGACGCGAGCGAGTCGGCGACGGCACGGACGCGGTCGGCGAGGTCCCGGCCGTAGTCGGTCTCTTGTTTGTGCCGCGC
Organism: Allomyces macrogynus ATCC 38327; assembly: GCA_000151295.1. NCBI lineage: Eukaryota > Fungi > Blastocladiomycota > Blastocladiomycetes > Blastocladiales > Blastocladiaceae > Allomyces > Allomyces macrogynus. The sequence goes on from GG745331.1 coordinate 347,342, forward strand.
ACGGCAGTCTTGCTCGGTAGCGGCTTGCGCAAGCTACGAGAGAAAACAAATCCATATTAGCGTCGCATCGAAACTTCAAATCCAAAGCCCGCACATTTGTTTCGACACTCGCCTTCACCTCGGCCGTCGCCGCATGCACGACCTGCACGACCGCGCGCAACTGCGCAACATCGCTCGCGAGGGCCATGCGCTCGTGCATTTGCGTGACGGCCTCGGTCAAGTCCTGGATCGCGAGTTCTGCGTCGGCCGTCCGTGCCGCGACCTGGTCGAGTTGCGGGACCAGTTCATCGACGCGCGCCTCGACGAGAAGCTCCACATCAAGCCGCCGCACGAGCGGGTCCTGCGACGAGTCAGGGTCGATCGGGAGCGAGGGTGGCGGTGCGGGTGGCGGCGCGGCGGCGCGGATCTCAGCGAGCAAAGTGCGGTGCAGGTCGCGGAATATGGCGTTGCGCACGTCGATGAGGTGTGCGTGCCATTCGTCAACGGGCAGGGTGACTGTTTCGGGTGGACTGGGTCTTGGTGCGGGGGTAGAGGTGGAAGCTGGCGCGGGGGATGGGATCGGGGACGGTGGGCGAGACATGGATTCGGCGAGTCGTGCCTCGAGGAAAAGCGCCTTGGCCGCGAGCGACTCAACGGCCACGTCGAGACTTGCGACGCGTGCGGCGAGGTCAGCGACTTCGGCTGTCGTAGAAGTGGCGAGTTGGTTGAGCCGGGCAACGTCCGCGGCACCCGAATCGGGACGCTCCGCCCAACGAGATCTGGCTTCTTGAAGTTGGGCTGCCACGTCCGCACGAAGTGCGTCGTGCCCTTTGCGCAACACGGCGGTACCTGTGTGGACGGCGTCAATGTCGGCGCGCAGAACATCCTGTTCTTTGCGGAACGTGGCGGTCTCGTCCTGGACGGCGTCGATGTCGGCGCGCAACTTTCGGAATTGCTTGCGGAGTGCGGGAACCTCCGACTGGATCGTCCCCACGTCGGCACGGTGGGCGTCGTTCTCCTTGTGCAAAGCAGCGATATCCTCCTGAATCGCATCCACGGCGCCGCAAAGTGCCTCGTGGCTCTTGTGCAAAGTCGTTTGATCCGCGAGCGCAACGGCAAAGTCGGCGCCGAGCTGCTCGTGCTTGACGCTCAATTGCTCGTGCTTGGTGCAAAGATGCTGGTATTTCGTATCGAGCGCGTCGTGCTGCGACCGCAAATCGATGAGTTGGCCGCGGATCATCTCCACTTGCCGCCCTTCTAGCGCCTCGGTGTTACGACACGTTTCCACGACGTGTAATCGCTCGAGTACCGCGTCGTGCATCGCCTGGAGCGCGTCAATCCGGTGCATCGCCTCTCCATACCGCTGATCGCTATCGGTCACGTCTCGCGTGTGTTGCGCTTGCAGAGAATCGACCCGGCCCAGCGTCTCGTCGTGCCGCGCGCGCAGGTGCTCGTACTCGCCAAGAACGCGCGTGTGCGTAGCCTGTAGCGCGTCGTGCGCCGCACGGAGTCGGCTGTGGTCGTGCGCGAGTTTTGAATGCGCATTTTCGAGTTTTGCAAGCCGCGCGTCGAGTGTGGACGAGTCGTTGTCGGCGAGTGCCGCGGCGTGCGCGTCTATCGCCGCACCGTTCTGCTGCAACGCCACCAGAATCTGCTTAACCGTGTCGCGCAATACGGCCGGGACTTGCCGCCAGGCGCCGTGGTCGCTATCCTCGTCGGCAGGTGCGGGTGCGGGAGCAGTGGGAGCAGGGATGGTCGTAGGTGGGGCGATGGGCGTCGCGGACCGGCTATCCCCGCCATACACGGATCTTGCGGCAAACTGGACGGCCGACGCGCTTTCCGATGTCGTGTCCGATTCTGTCACCGAATACCCGTCGTCGGTCGCCGTCAAGTTGCGCAAATGGTGCAGGGCAGCATCATCTGGCAATAAACTCGTCGAGGAAATGACCGTATCGGGCAGGGACAAAGTGGACGCTCCACCGCCGCCGTACAGCGACAATGTCGAGACACTTCCACCGCCACGAGCAGATCGCGTCGAGGCAACGCTGTTCGCATGCGACGTGTCGGCGCGCAGGTACCGCGTCCAGTCGGCAGTCGAGTCGGCAGCGGCATGTGGGGTCGCAGCGCTCGGCCGAGGCGGTGGAGAAGGTTTGACCACTGAAGAAGAGCGCGGTGCCGGTCGTGCGGGATTGGGCAGCCGCGCGGGTGTCGGGGATGGCGGCACGGCGATGGGCATGTCAGGTGTGATGCATCAGATCACGGTTTGGACGGCAGCAGTCGGCACGTGCGGTCGAATAATGGGTGGAGAGATATAGGCGAGTCGAGTGCGGCAAGTTGTGCGTGATGGGAGGGGCGGCAATGATGGGATTGGTGAGCGACTCCGTCATCGTCGACGCGACGGCGACGATGGACGGCTAGGCGGACCGCCATATCACGCCGCCTCGCGTGCATCTCACGTGTGTCCCGCGGAGCGGTGTCTCCCGCTTCCACCATTAGGTGTGTTGCCGTCGCGCCTCCGATCAGAACCGCACGGCAATGCCATCGCGCCCATCAGAAAGCCGCTGCCGTCGCCTTTGCCTTACGTCAAAATCGCCTCTACCGCGCCAACTATCGCCTCCACTGTGATTGAGCACACTGCAGCAGCACGTCAGGCCCGCTCCATTGCGCCAACACGGCCATGGCGAATTGTCGCCTTGGTGTCATGACGTGCCTTCCCCTCCGGCGACCTCCTCCTCTAGACATTTTCCTCCCCCCCCCCCCCCCCCCCTTGAATGAATGGCAAGCAGCAAATGACGCGGATTGTGCGGTTGCCATGGCACATCCACCACTTTGACCTCCAGCGTCGACCTGGTGGTCAAACCACGACTAAGAACACGGATTTGACGGAACATGATTGGAGAAGCAGCATCACCGGACAGCCACTCCATCACGATCGATGGCTTGTCCGACCCTGTACCGCCAGGTCTGAAGGGCCCCTGCGCCTGTGTCCTGCAGCATTAGACCCAAACCATGCCAAGCGATTACGCCGACCACTAGCGGTGCTCTAATCCTTGACTTGGGCGAGGCGGCGACCTGCGGAGCCCTCGTGGTCCACGTCCCCCCTCGCGAGCAGGCGGATCTGTAAATCATTGGGCCTGCGCCATGCCGTGCCAGAACGACTGGCCAAGAGCAGTGTCCCACTTTCCTGACTGCGAGCGTCGTGATTGATTGAACATTGATCATGGAAGTGCGCCACTGTGTACTCCCGTGAACCTGTGCTCATTTGTCAGTCAAACTTCTCCTGCACCATCCGCGTTCGTCCCATCCATCCATTATGCGCAATCATCGACACTGGCATACTGGATGGCACGTCACGTCACGGCGATGGTCAATCATCCTTTCGATTCCTTCACCAAAAAACGGCCAAGCAAACAAAGTTTGAGGGCGTCGGCGTCCCAGACCGACTCCCGGTCCAGCCCGCCGCCGCCGCGCCATTTCAATTTCAAATCAAACATCTGGAGGTACTATAGACTTGACAAAAAACACCCCACGCCCCACCGGTGCGCTCCTTCGTTTACTTCATGGTCGGCATGACGACGTTGGCCTGGCTCGAGACCGCGTCCTCGGCCTTCCACAGCGCCGTGACCGTCTTGATCTGCGTGTAGAACTAGACGATGAAATCAGGCATGTCAGTCCCATCCTTGTCCACCCAAAACCCGCCCACCAAAGACGCCCACGTACGTTAACACCCGACTTGCCGTAAAAGTTAATATCCCCCTGAATCGACCCACGCGACCCCGTAAACGCAAACATGGGCAGCGGCACCGGGATCGGGACATTGATTCCGACCTGGCCAACATCCACCTCCATGGCAAACTTGCGGGCGGCGGCACCCGAGTTGGTGAACACGGCCGTGCCGTTACCGTATTTGTTGGCGTTGATCAGCTCGAGCGCCTGGTCGAGCGTATCGGCCTCGAGAATCGTCAAGACGGGCGCGAAAATTTCCTCGGTGTAGCACGGCAACTGCGTCGTCTCGGCCAATGACTTGGTCGCGGGCTGCACGACGATCGTGGGGCCCAGGAAGTGGCCGTTCGGGTACTTGTCGACCTTGATCCCGCGGCCGTCGAGAACGACGCGTGCGCCGAGCTTCTCCGAGTCGGCGACAATCGATTCGGCGCGTTGCAGCGCCGCGGCCGAGATGAGCGGGCCGACGTCCGTATCGGGCTCGCACCCGGCCGACACCTTGAGCTTCTTAGCGCGCTCGACCAATTCCGGAATCATTTCGCGGGCCTTCCCCACGAAAATCGCCACGGGCAGCGCCATGCACCGCTGTCCTGCGGCGCCAAACGCGGCACCGACAAGGGCGTTGAGCGTCGCGTTCACGTTGCAGTCCGGGAGGATCACGGCGTGGTTCTTGGCGCCCAAGTTGGCCTGCACGCGCTTGCCGTTGGCGGTCCCGCGCGCGAAAATGTGCTTGCCGGCGCGGTCACCGCCGACGAACGAGATGGCCTTGATCGATGGGTGGTCGCAGACAAAGTTGACGGCGTCGTGCGTGCCGTGAATCACGTTGACGGCGCCGCTGGGCAGACCGGCCTCGTGCGCGAGCTGCACGAGGTGCACGGCCGCTGACGGGTCGCGCTCGGATGGTTTCAGGACCATCGTGTTGCCCGTGGCCGTGGCCATCGGGAACATCCAGAGCGGGATCTGCACACCGTCGATGTCCGGTCAGAAATGCATGGCCAGTATCACCGAAATCACGCAATCAGATGCGTAGATGCGTACCATGGCCGGGAAGTTGAAGGGGCAGACACCGGCCGTGACACCGAGCGGCTGGCGAATCGTGTAGGTGTCCATGTCGGTCGCAACGGGTAGATGCTCGCCCATTTGCAGCGTCGGCATGGCGGCGGCGTGCTCAACGACCTGCAGACCGCGGAAGACGTCGCCGCGTGCGTCGGCGAGCGTCTTGCCCTGCTCGCGCGTGATGGAAGCGGCGAGGAGCTCGGTGTCGCGGCGGATGAGCGCCTGGAGGTCGAGCATGACCTATTGAGTCGTGGAATTTTAGGTCAGTGTTCGCAATTCCTCTCCGGCTCCATCAACCTCCACCCCAAATTCGAGCCGGCAGAGCGCAAGCAAGGGCGACAGTACCTTTTGCCGCGTCAGCACCGTCGACTTGGACCACGTCTTGAACGTCTCGGCGGCCGACTTGGCCGCGGCCTCCATTTCGTCTTTGGTCGATTCCGGCACGAGGCAGACGACCTCTTGCGTGGCTGGGTCGACGACCTTGTGCCAGACATTGGTGCTCGACTCGAAGACCTCGCCGTTGATGATCGACTTGACCTTGGGCGGCGCGGCGGTGGCCAGCGAGCGGCGGGCCAGCGCGGCAGCGAGCGCGGCGGTCGCGGGGCGGGCGGACGTTGCAGCGAGCATCGTGTATGTTGGTAACGGGGGGAGAACGAGCAACGCGCGAGACGAAGAGAGAAAAAAGCAGGGCCAGCGAGCTGGTGTAGGGGACGGCGCGTGCCGCAACGCCGGAGCGGAGTCGAGGACCCAGGCGCCTGGGGTTGGCCCGTGATGCCGGGAAGAGCCGGGAGACAACACTGCGCGCCGGGCTCGGTCAAGCCATGATCAGGGCACATGTCGCGCCTGCCACGCCTGTCGCTGCTTGCACGCGCCGCCACGCGCCACAGCTTCTGATTGGAGAGGACTCGGCGCGGCGCGGCCCCATGAGCAGGCTTCGGCAGGGCGCGCGGCCCATGTGTGCACGCGTCCCCCGATTCTGCTGGATCGTTGGCAGGGCGCACGGCAGCGCTCCACCGATCCGCCGCTTCAAACCACCACCATCCGCGACGCTCCCCTCTCGTCACCCCGCGCACGCGGTGACGTGTCTGCGGCGTCGTGGCGCGGGGATTCGTGCCGGCGCGCGGGGAAGGCGAGTTGCGCGAGAGCTTTGGTCGGCGCGCGCGATCGCGGCCACGGTTCAGCGACGCGATGGCCACTGACCAGCGCGGCGGGGAGGCGCGCGAGCGGTTGGTTGGCGGCGGGGCGTGCGCGGCTTCTCGACGGTGTATGGAAGCGACAGGCGACGTCGGCGACGGCGAGGCCGACGACGAGGTGGATGAAGCACGGTGTTTGCACAGAGCAAAGGAGAGGACGGCGCGCGTGTGCTGCGCGAGGAAGCCAAACCGGCCGCGAGACGACCGCACTACCGACCGTCTTCGCTCCTGCACGCTCGCCGCCCGCTGCCGACGACGACGCGCGCGCGACTCACCGCATTCTCACCAGCACGACGCGGCCAGCTCCGACCGACCTCCAGCCGCGGTGCTGCCCCGACGACGAGCGCGAAGAGCCGAGCTCAAGGCGACCATCGATCGGTGGAGTGACCCGTGTGCTGCCGAAGAGCAGAGCACTCGGCCCGCCTCGCCTGCCGTGCTTTGCCGCGCCGCCACCACCGTCACTCCCGCTCCCGAACGACTTCCACCCACCTCCACCTCGTCCACGTCCGCGCGCTCGTCGCGCGCCACGCTCGCGACACGCCTTCTTCGCCCTCCCCACGCTCGTGTGCACGCCGGCCGGGCGGTTCGCCGGCACGACCTCTCCGCGACTCTGGAACCGGCCCCACCACGGATTGACGCTGCCACCGCGCCCGTTCAGCTCGCTGTCGCGCGCGCCCCACCGTCATCCTGCGAGCACCCGCTGCCGCCGCCGAGGCCGACGCTGCCTCGCCGGGCCATGCTCTCGCCCGCTGCGCGCACCGACGCCGTCGCTCCGTGCTCCACCGAGGGCGACGCAACCGCGCGGCGCTGGAACCCTATTGGCACCACGGCAACTGCCAGCGCTTGTCCGCCACCACCGCCGCCGCCAACGGCTACCTCCATCTCATCCTCCTGCGCTCCGCCCAGCACCATGGCTGCAGTACCGCCCCTGCGCTCTTCAACCCCAGCATCCTCGACGACGACGACCGCCGCCGCCATGACCATGCCGCTGCCGCCACCGCGCCCGGGCCCGGCACCAGCACCGTCCGCACCAGCACCCGCTCCCGCCCCCGCCGTGACTGGTCCCGACGACGCCGACGCAAGCGCGCCCGCGACCGAGGCCCCGCCACAGACGCAGCAATTCCTCGCGGCCAACTGGCAACCGGCAACGGGCGCCGGCGCGCCCGGCACCGCGGCACCCACGCCCGTGGCGCGCACCCCACAAACACTGCGCAAGCAAGAGTTTGTGCATGCGCTCGTCCGAACGGCTGCCGAAATCATTGGCGCGCTCACGCCCAAGCCCGCCGTCGAGCCGACCGTGCCCTTGCACGACTTTATTGCCGAGATCTTGCGCCGGTCCAAGAGCTCGTTTTCCACGCTGCAGCTCGCCCTGTTTTACCTGTTTAAGTACCGCGCCGCGAGACGACGTATCGCGCAGCGCGCGGCTGCATTGGCCGCGGCCAGGGCCGCGGCGGTGGCGGCACTCGCAGCGAATGGCGGGTCGGCTGGACTGCCATCACCGCCGGAACTCGCCATGGCCGCCGCGGCGGGCGGCGGGAGTAGCAGTAGTGGAAAGCACTGCTGCGTCAGTCGTCGCGGCCGCCGCGCTCGGTCCGGGCGCGGCCGTCCCGCCGCCACTGCCCACGGCGTCAGGGGCAGCGGCGGCTGCGCCCACCGCAGCAGCACCAGCATCGGCCCCGAGTCCCGCCTCTGCCGCTGCTGCCGCGTCCGTCGCGTCCGCGTCGTCCTCTTCTTCTCCGCCGCGCGGCCTCGACTCGTGCGGCCGCCGCCTGTTCCTCATTTCGCTTATGATGGCGTCCAAGTTTTTGCAGGACAAGAACTACTCGAATCGCGCATGGTCGACCATCTCGGGCTTACCCGCGCGCGAAATCAACCGGTACGAGCGTGAGTTTCTCGATGTCTTGCAGTACAATCTGTTTGTCTCGGCGTCCAAGTACGCGCGGTGGTCGGCATTGCTCGTGGCGCATATCAACCAGGTGCACCACGCGCGCGAGTCTGGGTTGGCGGTCGTGCACGACGTGATTCTCGCGTTCGAGTTCTTGCCGCCCGTCTCGCCCGCGGAAACGGCCGCGTGGGCCGGGGCCGCCGCGGCTGCGGCCATGGGGTCCGCCGCTGCCGCCGCGCATGTGGCCACGACGGCGGCAGCCCCGGCTGCTGCGCCGTTCCCGGCGACCGTCCTCGGCCCGTGGCCTGCGCACGTCTCGGGCAAGCGCACCGGCAGCAGCATGGCGCCGCCCACCGCCCCCTCTTCGCGGCACCCGCTGCACGCCATGGCCGCAGCTGCCGCCGCACTCGCCTTACCGCCCTCGGGCGGTCTCGGCGGCGCCGGGTACCTGTCGCACTCGCTCGTCGCGCAATCGAACGTGCGCGACACGCTACCGAGCCACGTGCGCGCCAAACCCGCGCACGAGACGCTCTCGCCCGAAAACCAGCTCGAGCCGTCACCGTCGCGCGCGGCGGCTCGGATTCGGGCTGCGGCTGCAGCCAGGGCGTCGGTCTCGCCCGCGAGTGCGGGGGCCACGCCGCCGCTGCCGGTGAGTATGGCGATCCCGCCGGTCCCGGTCACAACGGCCCCACCACCGCCCCTCCCACGGGCCTACTCGGACATTGCCGATATGCCGCGCGCCGGCGGGTCGCTCGTCGCTGCCATCGCCGGCGGACTGCCGCTGCACGCCGTGCCCATGCCCGCGCCCCCGCTGCCCCCGCCGCCGCGGCCCGTGTCGATGCCGATGCCTATGGACGTCGACCCGGTCCCGCCAGCGGCCGCGAGCCCGCGCGGCACCTCCTCCAAGCGCGGGCGGTCGGCCGCGACCCCGACCGACGTGACTTCCCGGTCCCCTGCCGCCGCGGTCGCCGCATTGCAGCAACAAATGCCGCCGCCAGCAAAACGCGCGCGGTCGTCGCCGCCCGCGCGCACGTCAAGTTTGTCGATTGCGTTCTTGACGCATGCCGCGGATACGCCCACCCCCACGATGCCCGTGGTCGGTGGGGCGTCGCCGGCGCCCGCACATGGGTGGGTGCCCGATACAACGGCGCCGGGGCATCCGAGGCGAAATGGAGGGGCGGGAGATGAGGGCGCGAGTGCGCCGAGGTGAAGAACGGCGCGTGGGTGCGGGTTGGAAGCATGGGGATTATGAATCCGGTTTTGGTGCTCTGATTTTTTTTTTTTTTTTTTTTTTTTGGTGTGGTGCGGGCGGATGACACGCGCGGGCAGCAGGAGCGATCAAAGCGAAAACAAAGCGCGACGGCAACGCGCGCGCTGGTCTTGGAAAGTGAGACATGCATGGAGCCATCAGCATCGCACCGGCCGAGACTCGGCGTGTCGCGTCGCGCACATCACGGCCGGGATCAGGCCGAGGGCGGCACAGCGCGTCGGAGTTGGCTCCTCCCGCGTTCACTTTCCTCCTCCTCCCCGCTCGCGGCGGTTGCTGCTCTCCTTGCTCGCCCCCACGCACGAGCTCCCCGTCGCAGTGCATCCTCTCTTCTTCGAGCACCGCGACTCGTCCTCCGCACCGTGACCGCCCGTCGTGCTGCCCGCTGCACCACACCGTCATCAACCGACCCCGCGGCGCACTCACCCACGCACCTACCACGCGCCGCCCGACGACGCACCCCAACCACCGCCACCACCATCATGTCCTCGGCCATCTACGACGCGGCCACGCGCGCCGCCACCGGCGACCTGCACGGCGCCACGTTCCTCGGCGGCACCGACTACGAGTCGACCAAGCAGCGGTGTACGTAGCGCGCGACAGCGCGGCCATGTCATGCCCTTGCTGACAAGCAGACTGGGGGAGTAGCCATGTGGATCGCGGCCTACACGTCGCTGCTCGTCTGGCAAGTCCTTCTCCTCGCGCTCTACCTGTTTGCCGGCACCCGGTCGCGCACCGACGAGATTGCCGCCATCACGGCCGCCGGCGGCCAAGTGAACCCCAAGGAATCGTTGTGGGCCGATAAGTGTCGGCGCGCCGTGCGTGCTGCGCGGACCAATTTCATTTTGGTCCTCTCGGCCGTGGTCGTGACAGCGCTTGGGTATGTCTAGGTTCGTGAGCAGGCGGGTGGGCCTTGCTGCCACTTATGCTGGTTGTCGGCGCCGATATAGGTTTGGACCGACGGCCGCGACCGTGACTCTGACTTGGGTCGCGTTTGCGCTCGGCGCGCTCTGGCTCGTCGCCGAGTTTGTCGCCGACTCGCACTGGTTGCGGCTCGTCATGTCGGTGTTGCATTTCCCGCTGATTGCCGTTGTATGGGGGCTTGCGTTCCGGTCGCGCATCGACTGATCAAGGACGACGCGTCGAGGGCCGCGATCGGAGAAGAGGGGGCCACAATGACGCGATGAGACGCGCGGTGCCCGCGCGAGGGACGCGGGTCGCGGGTGGGCGCGGCCCAATGGCGTTGATTTGTGGTTTTGGATGAGTTTCAGTCCATACCCGGTTTTGTTGTCTTGGATTTGGATCCGCTCTCGCGGGGAACGGTGGTGCGACTTGGGCGTGACAAACATCGAGCAAGGCACGAAAAAAACGACCATGGCAACGGTTGACGTGGACGCAGCGCACATCCCAGTCAGACGAGCTTCCTCACCAGCCTCGCCGTGCACCACGACAGCAACAACCAACGCGCACGACGATTCTCAACGCCCAACTCGTCCCGCTGCTCGACAGTCCTCGCAAACGATTCGCTGCCTCCAATAACTGAGGTCTCGGCCCCCGTCGCGACCCAACTCGCCCGACCCGGCGACGCAACGACCCAACTTGCCCTGCGACCACCAACCGACCGACCGACCGACCGACCGACCGACCGACTGCCTGCCCGCCATGTCCTCCGTCCGGTACCTGCGCGACCGGCAAGCTCAGGCTGCGCAGTCCGACAAGGACGCCGCGACCCGCGCCCTCCTCGCGCAAAACGACACCTACGCACTCGTGCCCGCCGCTGCCGACGACGCCGATACTCGTCCCTCCTCGTCCTCGTCCAAGTCGAAGCGGCGCCTTCGCCGCAAGGGCGCGAGCGACGACGACACGGCCGCGACCATCGTGAAACGCCGCCGCCGCGGCGACGACGACACGGCCGAAACCGAAATCGACCATGCCGCGGCCGAACGCCGCCGGCGTGATCTCGCCGAGCGCGACGAATTCACCGCGCGGCTGAAAGCGCGCGACGCCGACCGCGCGCGCGAATTGGCCGAATCGAAGGCGCGCCTCCGTGACGCGGCGGATCGTCGCCGTGAGGTCGCTGTTGGCGAGGATAAGGCGCGCGCACTGGCCGACTTGCGCGACCGGTCGCGGCAAGAGTACTTGGCCAAGCGCGAGGAACAGCAGCTGCTGATTCGCCGGCGGCAGTTGGAGGAGGAGAAGGCGCTGTTCCGGAACGAGAAGTTGACGGCGCGTGAAAGGGCGGATATGGAGTACCGCGAGCGGTTGCTCGAGTTGGCGGAACAGCGGCGGCGGTTGGATACCGAGGCGAAAGTGGACGCGTACCAGATGCCCGAGTCGTATATCCAGGAAAAGGGGAAACTCGATCGGAAAAAAGTGGACGCGGCGCTGTATGGCCGGTACGAGGACGATCCGAACGGCGCGTTTGTCTCGGAGCAGGACCAGTGGGAGGAGCACCAGATTCGTATGGCCAAGCAGTTGGATCCAATGGCCGGTGGTGGGGATGGTGACGGGAACCCGTACGACTTTGTGTTTGACGAGGAGCAGCATATCCAGTTTGTCATGCAGCAGACGCTCAACAAGGACGCCGACAAGGACATGCCGCGCGTCGATCCGCGCGTCGCCAAGCAAATGTCGATGCAGCAGGTGCGCCAGTCGCTGCCGATTTGGCCGCTGCGCGAGGATTTGATTGCCGCGATCGAAGAGTTTCAAGTGATTATTATCGTGGGCGAGACGGGGTCGGGCAAGACGACGCAGATCACGCAGTACTTGCACGAGGCTGGGTTTACCAAGGGCGGCAAGAAGATTGGGTGCACGCAGCCGCGCCGTGTCGCCGCCATGTCGGTGGCCGCGCGTGTGGCCGAGGAAATGGACGTGAAGCTCGGTTACGAGGTCGGGTACTCGATTCGGTTCGAGGATTGCACGAGCGACAAGACGGTCATCAAGTGTATGTATACATCGCGTTCTGATTCACTTGATGTTGGGTCGTTTCGAGTTGCGCGAGCTGACATGTGCTTGCTTGCTGTCGTGAATATAGATATGACTGACGGTATGCTGCTGCGCGAATTTATGACCGAGCCCGACTTGGCCTCCTACTCGGTCGTCATGATTGACGAGGCGCACGATCGCACGCTGCACACTGATGGTACTTTCCTCTTCAATCATGTGGATTCGAGTTAGCACCCACGAAAAATCACAAAACTCACGCACCTGCCCCTTGACAATAGTGCTTTTCGGCCTCGTCAAGGACATTGCCCGGTTCCGGCCCGACCTCAAGCTGCTCATTTCGTCGGCGACCATGGACGCGCAAAAGTTTTCCGAGTACTTTGACGACGCACCCATCTTCAACATTCCCGGGCGCAAGTTCCCCGTCGACATTTACTACACCAAGGCGCCCGAGGCCGACTACTTGCAGGCGTGTGTATCGACGGTCATGCAGATCCACATCACGCAGGACCCGGGCGACATTCTCGTCTTCCTGACGGGCCAAGAGGAAATCGAGGCCGCGCAGGAACAACTGCAGGCGACGACACGCGCGCTCGGGTCGCGCATTCGCGAGCTCATCATTGCACCCATCTACGCGTCGTTGCCATCGGACATGCAGGCCAAGATCTTTGAGCCCACGCCCGAGGGCGCGCGCAAAGTCGTGCTGGCCACGAATATTGCCGAAACGTCGATTACGATTGACGGCATCGTCTACGTGATTGACCCGGGATTCTGCAAGCAGAACAGCTACAACCCGCGCACGGGCATGGAGTCGTTGATCGTCACGCCCGCGTCGCGTGCGTCGGCCAACCAGCGTGCCGGGCGAGCGGGTCGTGTTGGGCCGGGCAAGTGTTTCCGGCTGTATACGGCGTGGGCCTACGAGAACGAGCTCGAGGAGAACACGATCCCGGAAATCCAGCGCACGAATCTCGGGTCGACCGTCCTGCTCCTGAAGTCGCTGGGCATTGACGACTTGATCGATTTCGACTTCATGGACGCGCCGCCCGCCGAGACGTTGATTCGCGCACTCGAGCAGCTGTACGCGCTCGGCGCGCTCAACGACAAGGGCCAGCTGACCAAGCTCGGCCGGCGCATGGCCGAGTTCCCGGCCGACCCGATGCTGTCGCGCGCGCTGCTCGCCTCGGAGCAGTACGGGTGTCCTGAGGAAGTGGCCTCGGTCGTGGCGATGCTCTCGGTGCAAAACTCCATCTTCTACCGCCCCAAGGACAAGGCCGTGCACGCTGATAAGGCGCGGCAAGCGTTCTTCCACAAGTCGGGCGACCACATGACGCTATTGCACGTGTGGACGCAGTGGGCCGAGACCAACTACTCGATGCAGTGGTGCTACGACAATTTCATCCAGTATCGGTCGATGAAGCGCGCGCACGCCGTACGCGACCAGCTCGTCGCGCTCATGGAGCGTGTGGAAGTAGCCATGGTGCCAAACTCGGACCCGAATGACCCGACGCCGATTCTCAAGGCGATTACCGCGGGCTTCTTTTACCACGCGTGCCGGATCACACGGTCGGGCGACGCCTACCGCAACATCAAGCACAACAACACGGTCGTGATTCATCCGACGTCGGCTCTGCACCGGAAACCCGTCACGGACCAGCGCGCCGCGCAGTCGGGAGCGCCCACGGGCGCGTTGCCGAAGTGGGTGCTCTACCATGAGCTCGTGTTTACGTCGCGCGAGTTTATGCGGCAGGTCTCGGAACTCGACCCGAGGTGGTTGCTCGAAGTCGCACCGCATTTCTACCAGGCCAAGGAACTCGAGGATGGCGATCGGGGGGTCGGTGGTAAACACAAAATGCCCAAGGGACGCGCGCTGGCCGCGGGCGAGCGTGGGGACGCGCAGGGGTCTGTGCGTGGGAGCAGGTAGTCGGGTGGTGTCGCATCGGTTTTGGTTTCAATCAAATTGTGATAGTGATCGTGATTGATTGTTGGCGTCGTTCTTGCACCTCCACGCCTCCATGTCCCTTCGGCTCATCACTGCCTCACGGCCGAGATTTGATCCAGCCATCCACTACGAGCCAAAAGGATCGCTCAAGAGCCTTCCCAAGCTTTGGGATTCATATCTCATCCAGGTGCATCTTTGTTTACGGCATCCACCGCAGCTCTTGGGCCCGCGGGCGTTTCCGCTCGGACGGTCTCTGTCGTCGCTTCTCCTTTTTTGCGTGTCGACCAGAAGCAGGTTATGGGATTCATATCTGGACCCTAGCGCAAGTATGTTTACGGCATTAATTGCCGCAGCGCTGGGCCGCCTGCGGGCGCTCCTGCCTGGATTGTCGCCGTCATCCCGCATCCGCCGACAAGAGGATGGGATGCACGAAATCCTAAATCCTGCTGGACGAGCGACGTGGGTAACTTTCAGATCCCAGCCTCTGGCAAGACCGCGTCACCGTCCTGCCACGACCATCCTGTTGCTGTGGCGCGGCACAGGCTTGGTTTGAATCATTCGCTTTGGTCAAGTCGGCCCCGTCGTCAACCCCCACGGCAATCAAACAACGACGACGACGAGCCAGGATATATATACCAAAACTTGCTGCAGTCGCTCCAACCAATCTCCTTCAACGACCGGTCCTCGCTCGCCGAGCCAACAACGGCCGCCATGTCCATCTTCACGCCCACCAACCAAGTCAAGCTCACGAACGTCTCGGTCGTGCGACTCAAGCGCAGTGGCAAGCGGTTTGAGATTGCCTGCTACAAGAACAAGGTCATCGAGTGGCGTAACGGCGTGTACGTGCCGAAATACAGATTGCATCGACCACAGTCGACGAGACCAATGGACTGACGATGGCCGGTACATCGATTTGCAGGGAAACCGACCTTGATAATGTCCTGCAAACGCATTCGGTGTTCGTGAACGTGTCCAAGGGCCAGCTCGCCAAGACCGACGACCTCGAAAAGGCGTTCAAGACGACCGACCAAGATGCGATCTGCATCGAAGTACGCCGCGCATTGGCGGTTAGGGCTCCGTTCGAGGCTGCGATGCTCACTTTCCTCGGCCATCACAGATCCTGAAAAAGGGCGAGCTACAAGTCTCTGAACGCGAGCGATCGCAGACCTTGACCAATCTCTACAAGGACATTGCCACCATCATTTCCGAAAAATGCGTGAACCCCGACACGAAACGGCCCTACCCCGTCACGCTCATTGAAAAGGCCATGCAGGAACTGCACGTGAACGTGCATCCGACGAAACCCGCCAAGGTGCAGGCGCTCGATATTATTCGCGACATTCAGGCGTCGGGCACGCTGCCGATTGAGCGCGCGCGCATGCGCGTGCGGCTCGTGTTGCCAGCCAAGGACGGGAAGCGCGTCAAGGACCGCGTCGTGCCGCTGTTTGCGACTGTCGACGACGATGTCTGGACGAGTTCCGAGTGGGAGGTCGCGGGGTGGATCGACCCAGGTCATTACCGCACGCTGACGGACTTGGTCCAGGCTGAGACCAAGGGCCGTGGACGGCTCGATTTGTTGAATTTGAGCCAGGTGGCCGATGGCGAGGAGCAGCTGTAAGATTGGAATGGAGCGGTGTGTTTGTTTTTCAAGTCGCCATTGCTCAAATGAGCAGACGCATGTTCAGGAGCTCTGTCTGCAAAAAAAGTAAAGCTAACGTCCATCGTGGAGATCCATTGCTGATATCAAAAAACCGGGAAGATCGACCGTGCAATGCCACTGGGTCGTGCGACGACGAACGGAGATACACAAGCAAGACGAGCGGACGGCAGGGACGAAGTGGTCGCAACCGAGGAAGCAGAAATATCAACGCAACGGCGAAAACAGATTACACACGCCCAAAGGAACCCAGGGGGGGGGGGGGGGGGCGCCCAGCGACACCTCCGGTTCAGTACGAGTCTTCCTCGCCCATGACCACGTCCCGGATCTCCAGCTCGCCCGCGGGCCGCGATGCCGACCCTGACGCTGACGTTTCCACGGGTGGGGCCAAGTTGACTACCGACCCGGACCCGTTGTACCCGCCGAGTCCGCGGTCGTGCGACATGCGTCGCGTCAGGTCGGCGCCCGGTGGCGCGTTTGCGCTCGCAAACACGCCCGTCAGGTCGCCCGAGTCGTGCTGGACCGAGTCGCGGTCGCGCACCTTAGCCTGCGACGCCACGGTAAACGTCTTGGCTAGCCGCTCAAACACATCTTGGCCGCTGCTCGATGCTGGTGCTCGGGGCGCGCGACGCGTCGCAGCTGCCTGTGCAGATCCGGCCGACGCGTTGGGTCCAGACGTGCCCTGGGCCGATCCGGAACTGACACGTTGCGGGCGCGGGTGGTAAGGGTCGTGCTTTTGCGGCGAGGTGCTGCTCGACGCAGACGTGATCGACATGGCGTCGTCGTCGCCCTGCCGTGCGGTCCTGGACGATGTGGCCGAGTTGGGCGACGTCGCGCGTGACCGACCGGTCCTTTGTTGCTGCTGCTGGTTGGCGAACAGGGCAATGTCCATGAGCCGGTCCATGCCGTCGGGCCCGGGTCCAACGCTCGTCGCGCCGCCACCACCGCCGCCTGGCTGTTGCTGTTCTTGCAGGTACTTGGACACGGCCATGGTCTTGATGCGCTTCTCGTAGTCGACGGCGTTGCTCATGGCCGTCTGCCGCATGAGCAGCAGGTTCTTTCGCAACTGTTCGGTCTGCGTCTCGAGGTTCCGCACTTCAATCGCCTGGTTGCGCGACAAGATCTGCACCTGGATAAAATCGTCGACGAGCGACTGCAGCAGCGACACGGCCTCGTCGTGCGTGAGCGACCGCACCATGTTGCAAATCGCCTCATAGCTGTTCTCCGACTTGTCCTGGACGACCTCGGCCTGCAGCGCCTTGAGTCGTGCCTCAACGTACTGCAGTTCGGCTGCAATCAGCTCGAGCCGGTCATCCATGTACTGCTGTGCCGAGTAGTCGGGCGTGGTCCCGAGCCGCTGTGCCTCGGCCTGCACGACGCGCTCGCGCTCACGCAATAGCTCGACCTGCTCCTCTACGAGTTTCTTGCGCTTGGTTAAGAGCTCCTCCATTTGCTGCGACTGCTGCTGGCTCACGACCACGGCCTCCATGTCCTTGGTCAGCTGGTTCTTGCGGAACGACATGGCAATCTCCGACTGTTCGTCGGCCAAGGACCGTAAACTGGCGGCGGCAACCGCCGACATGGTCGAGAGCCGGCGCGCGCTGCCCGTGAGCGGCGTGTTCTTGGTGATTGTCTTTTGTACCGACGACCGCTTTAGCAACGCCGTCACATCCTTGAGTTTCTGGTGCGACGCGACAATCTCCTCGGCACGCCGCTTGAGCAAGACCTTTTGCAACTCGAAGTTGCGCTCGTACTTCTTCGCCATTTCCGTGGCCAGCCGTTCCTTGCGGCGCAACTTTTGAATCTCGCGCTCCGACGCCTGCGCGTGCTCGCGCGCGCGCTCAGCGTCCTCGCGCATCTTTTTGAGCAGCCGCTGCTTCTCGGCCTTGAGCGCCTCGATCGACGTCTTCATCTGCCTCAAAACGTACTCGGACTTTTTGCTCGAGTTCATGGCCTTGGTTGCTTCGAGGTGTGTGCGGCGCAGCGTACTGATCTCGCCGAGCAATTGCTTGACCTTGGTCTCGTACCGCGCGCGAATATCCTTCTCCTTTTCGCGACCCGTGCCCTGCAGCTTGGTCAAGGCCATGTCACGCTCATTCTTGACGGCCGTAATATTGGCCTGCAGCTGCATGACTTTTTCCTCGTAGGTCGACCGCATCGCCTTGTACTCGCGCTGCGACTGCTCGACTTGCTGGATCAGCTCCTCCTTGATGGCAATATCGGCCTGGATCTTGTGCAGCGTCTTGTAGACCGACTCGGTCGGCATGACCTGCGCGGCAATCAACTCGGGCGCCGACGCTAAACTCGCCGTGTCGCCGCCGTTGCCGCCGGGCACGCTTGGTGTCGCCGCCCATGTCGGCACGTCAAGCGCCGACGGCAAATCAAGCGGGCGGTCGAGTTCCGATAAGTCCGTGTCCGTCTCGCTGTACACGCTACCCGGGCGCGGCGGGCTTTGCACCGGTGCCCCGCCATCGGCCGTCGCGGCGCGCGCCATTGACGTCGACAGCAAGTTCATATCCTCGCGAATCTGCTGCCGCGCGCGCTCGAGTGTCATGTCGACACTGCGCTCCGACCGCCCGTCGCTCCCGGGAACGACAAACTTGAACGACGCCGCCGATGCAGCCATTGCACTGGTCGCGGAAAACGACCCGGACCTGGGCAGCGACGCGACCGACCCACCCCCAGCCTCGAACGCGAGCGCCGAAGACTTGGACGCGAGCGCGGCCATTCTCTGCTTGAGCATGACAATCTCGGTCTCGCGGTCGTTGAGCTGGTGCCGCAAATCCGTGATTTTCGTCAAGTACGCCGTAATAATCGGGTTGACGACGACCGGTGCAGGCGGCGGCGACTCTCCATTCTCGCCCATGGCCGTATCCGGATCGACCATTTCCGTCGGGACCGCGAGTTTGTCGCGGTCCATGAGTAGCATATCGCGCTCGGCCTGAACATTGATGAGTTGCAGCTCGAGCGCCTTGATTCGCCGCTGCAGCTGCTGAATATGCACTTCGAGTTTGGTGCGCTCGTTCTGCAAGTCGGTCACGCGCTCACGCAGCCCTGCGGCCGCTGCACCGCCACCAACCCCGACGTCCTGCAACCGCGCCAAATTCTCGAGCGACGGCGACTGCGACGGCGGGTTGGCCAGTCCATACTGTTCGCGCAACGCCGCGAGTTCCAACTTCAGCCGCGTAATCTGTGTGCGCAGTTGCTGCACCTCGACCGAATTGGCGGCCACCGTCTGGTTGACGGTCACCTTGTTCTTGATATTGCGCGCGCGGTTCGCATACTTGAGCGTGTTCAAGGTCTCTTGGAAATTCGAGTCAGCGGGGGAGACACACGCGAGCATGAGCGTTTGCGAATTTCCGCCAAGCGAGTCTTGTAGGAGGCGCGTCAGTTTCGAGTCGCGGTAAGGCACGTGCACGGTGCCGCCCTTTTCGAGCCGCGCTTCATCGCCGAGCGCGGAAATCACGTTGCCGAGTGCCAGCAGCCCGGAGTTGATGGCGATGCCCTCGCGCGCGCGTGCGCCCTCGGCGTTGGTTTTCTTGAGCTATATTTCGGGGAGGGGAGTACGGTCAGATAATGATGATGGTATGCAACCGAGAGAGCTTGACCGAATACGAGGTGGCCACGTACGCGCTCAGACCCGGCCAAATCGACAAAATGGAACTTGCACGTAATCTCCTTGGTCTCGCCGATCTCCTCTTTGACCTTGGTGAGTTGCAACGCAACCGAGAAAATGGCGTGCGACCGCGACGAGACCATGTTCATATCGGTCGACCCGGTCGTTCGGCACAGCGAGCCCTTGGCCAAGAACCTGGATCACGCTCATGTCAGTATTCACCTTCTCCACCGTGTCCAGCACGTCCCAGCCGAGAAAACCGTACCCGAGCAACTGTTCCGGCGACGTGCACTCCTCCTCGCGCGCATTTAACCACTTGATATTCCCAAACTCGTCTTCGCGAATGCGCACGCCCAATTCGCCCCCACGCGACGAAGTTGATGCGGCGGTCCCTGGCCGACTCGGGCCGCCGGTGGCCGTGCCGGGCGCAGGTTCGCGTGCCGGGTTCAAGAGGTCCACCAGTTCCTCGTTGTAGAGTTCAAGAAACGAGACCTTGACCGTATAGGACGACGGTGGCGGGTACCGTCGCGGCAAGTCGGCAAAGAGCGCGTAGATGGCGCGCGGGACAATGCCTTGGTTCTCGGTGTGCACGTTGCCGTCGAGCCCTGTGCCCATGCTGTAGGTCTTGCCGGACCCGGTCTACCAGGATAGGGATCGGAACGGCCATCAATATCAGTTGTCGGTGTGGTGACGCGTGCCCCCTGCGCGTTGCGTCCGTGCTTGTGTACCTGGCCGTACGCCAAGATGGTGGCATTGAACCCGTCGAGAAACTTGTCGATCAAGGGCGCGACGCACTGGTCGTATACGTTGCGCTGCGGCGTGTCTGGCGGGAAAACATGGTCGAAGGTAAACGACCGGTCGGACCCGATAATGACTTGCGGCTCGGACGGGATGTAAGAAATGCATTCCGAGCAGTTGGCGAGCGTTTCCTTGGCCGTGAGCGGGCGCACGCGCAAGCCAACCTGCACGCTCGTCGTGGCCATGGTGGTGATGGTGGCGCAGCGGCAGCGGCGTGAGGAGAGCGGGCAGCGCGAGCAAAGGCACAGTCGCGAGCAGGATCTGTGTGTGTGGCGGCGGCGAGAGCGAGCGGGTAGGAGAGCGCACGCCGCCAATGCAGCCGCGTCAGCACGAGCAGGTGCGGCGCGCGGACGCGGGTTGATGCGCGCTGACGGACAGAGCAGCGCGAATTCGGCGGTCACGGACGGTTCGGTGTGCCGTGTTCACGGGTTGGATTGGACAGGCAGCGACGAAATCGCTCAGATCCACCGCAATGACAGGATTGGGCGAGCACCGGAATCGAATTCGAGCTTGACTGCCAGAGAAATTGGTCGTATCGTCAGGCCGCGAGCGGCCGGATCATGAAGTGCCGTGCCGCGGAAAAGCACTTGGAGCGTCTACCGCACCGAGAGGTGGGTTGAGGGCACGGGCAACGGGCACCCGCGCGCTGCGATTGATCGGCGGGTCGACGGTCGCCGACCTGATGGGCCGTGAGCGCAGATCGGCGCGGTGGGCGCAAGCCGGCGAGAAGACGAATCGAGTGCGGTCGGTCGCACGTAGTCTCTGGCCAATTTGGAGGCGCAGAGTGCAGCAAGAGGTCGGGCGGGACGGACGGGTCGATGGCCAGCAGCAAAAACGGTGCCAGCGTCCAAGTCGGCCGCGGCACGCGCAAAGACGGGTCCTGAGGGACGGCACGGCCGCGAGCACGTGCTACCAGACAGATCCCACGCGCGGCACGTGGATGCTCAAAGCGCCGAAAGAGTTCGCTCAAGCGCGCTCAAGCCAGCAACAAACCTCGGTTTGCGTTTGGAGCAGCTGACGCGGCAAAAGGCGCGGTCGGGCGAAATTCGGCGCAACGCGTCTCGCAGCAACGGCAACGGCGTCGCCGGCGTCGCCACCCAACCCGCGACCCACATCCCCTTTCGCCACCGTCGCCAATCGCTCACCCCAAGGAAAGGCACGGCCGAGATGTGGTCACCGTGGTGGACGGTGATAGGCAACCGTCGGACGCCAAGCAGGCCAAGCAGGGGCCCAGACATCAAACGCAACGCGCAATCCAACGCCTGGACTGTGCGCCAAAACCCCGTCTCCACTTTCATCAGTCCGCGCGTGTGCGCCGCGCATCCGGCCACCCGCCTGCGCGCCCACCTCGGTGGCGATGCTGGTCATCCTCAACTTTCGAGGGACTTCTTCTTTTCTCGCGGCCGCCCGCCCGTGCGCTTGTGCGTCGGCGTTATTTGATTTCCCTTGCGCCCGCTTCTTGCTTGTGCCACCACACTCAACCGGCGGCGCTGGGTTGTCCTTTGAACAAACTCCGGCTGTCGGCACCACTTGCTGGTCGACGACGTCCTGTACATACATAAACTCGTCGCGCCCCCCTTTCCGCTGCACCAACCATCTTCACGACCGACCAACGCCTATCGGACTCTCATTGCCCGTCCGGTCCGCAGCACCAAGACGCCGACTGCCCGCCCGTCCGATTGTCTCTCTTGTCCAAGCTCTCGCTGTCAACTTGCGCTCGCACGCACCCTCGCGGCCACTTGTGATCACGGCCGTTCATCAGCTCGTCCAACTCCTCACGCCCACCACCACCACCACCTTCCGTCATGAACTACGGCGCACCCCCCATGATGGGCATCGCCTACATGCCGAAGCCCAAGTCCTCGTCTCGTTCGCGGTCCACGTCGCGCCCGCGTTCGACCAAGTCCGACAACGACGGTCCCTGGAGCCCAACGACCGGCACGATGCCGAGCATGCCGTCCACCATGAGCGGGCGGTCCGATACGGTCTCGATGCACTCCACGTCGTCGGGCGAGCACATGTCGTCGTCGCGGTCCACGCGCGGGCGCAGCAAGGGCGCCGCCATTGACTTGCTCGCAACAAGCGGCCACGCGGGCGACATTGCCGTGCAACACTACGTTCAGCTCGCGACCAACCCGGATGAGGCCGTGTCGGGTGGGTGGATAACCAAGGCCGGCGGCAAGCGGCGGTTCCTGGTCCTGTTTTCCAGTGGGCGACTCGTCTACTACAAGCACCGCGACCGCAAGGATGTTTTGGGCGTCGCCATGGTCCAGGCACAGGCGTCGCTGTCGCAGCCGGACCCGACCAAGTTGCAGCTCTACATTGTATGCTCGCCGTTTGGCGCGTCGGAAGACGCAGACGAGTCGGTCAACCTGTGGATCACGTTCGAGGACGCATGGACCATGGAAATGTGGATCGACGAGCTCAAGAAGGTGATTTCGCGCGCACGCGCAAAGCTGCTTGAGGGCGCACACGTGTCGCCGCTCGCGGCCGCGTAAGGAGTGGAGAGGCTTTTGATAGAGATAGAGATGGGAATGAATGATGGAGCGACGTTGTGTGGGGCATGCTCAGTGAGCAATGCTGATCGAGAAGAAATGTACATACGTTTTTCACTTGCACATCATGTTGTCTCGGCCGCCGTCATTGCATCTCGCTGATCGCGCGCGCGCCTGGTCGCGCTGCGCGTGCCGTGATCGAGCGATCACTGATTTGCGGTTTCCGGCGACCCGCAGCAGTCGGGTTGGTCGGCACTCGGCCATGATGCCGCTTCCACATCGCCAACCCAACATGGTATCGCTTGAGCCCGGATTGAGCTTGACACTCGCAACGAGAGGCGGCTCTCGATCCGGGGTTTCGCAACATCCAGGAAGTGGAGTCCTTGCACCTCTGCACTTCGATAAAATCCGCTGTAGAATCCTCCCCAGCATCCCGTCAATCCACCGGAAGCTGAATTTTGCCACAAATCGGGTCACGCGCGCCGGCGCATCGCGCGGAAACCTCCCTGATTTGGCCACAAGCGGCTTCCGGAAGCTCGGCCAAGGTCACACCAATTTCGGTCCAATGCCAGCTTGTCGGATTTGACAGCCAATCTGGTGCGCTAAGCGTGTTCATGATGTCGCATTCGACGTGTTTTCGTGCGGTTCGCCATCCGTGCGCGTTGGGCAGGCGGTTGCTGTGAGGCAGGTAGTTGCTGTGAGGCAAGCGCGTGCACGGTTCAGCGCCACGGCCAGAATGATCAGGCTATTGATCACCCGGGCGCGCCCACGCGACGTGCGTTGCGCCACAAACGCCGCCCAGGACGTCTTGCACGCGCGCGTTCAATGTGTCTGCGCCAGCCAGCCGGTCCGTCATTTGTGCACCACACCTCCGCCTCGCACGGCGTACACTGCTTCCCGGCCGCTCCCGACCAGTTGGTCCTGCTGAGGACGCGCGTTTCGAGGTTTCGACCCTTCCCCGCTCGTCCGCCCGGCCGCCGATGCCCAACGTCGCACGCACGCGCGCGCGTGGACGGCGGATACCCTTCACCCGTTCTGACATCCTTTGTGGTCCCTTCGCCACGGTCAGTCGGCGTCGTCAAACGCACGGCCTCCCCCCCAAGTCGCCTCCCAACGCCGCCTGTCCGCTTCTTACTCGCCACCACTTCCTCAACATCGGCATCAACAGCCAACGCCGCTGTACTTCCTAGTGCTCCGCTGGCGGCAGTGACTTGCTGCACGCCACGATTGACCAAGTCGCGCAGCATCGCCGGCTGCGCTCCTGCAGCCCAGCATCGTCAACACTCTGCAACTCGCTCTTGGCCCATCAAGCAGCACCTGCAACAGGACCGGACATCTACCACGACGCTTGCCGACTCACTCTCCACCCAACAACCTCGTCGCTGCGGTTGCCGTGTTCGAGCACGACCAACACCACCGCTCCATCGCGCACCAGCCGCGCCCAACACGCTCCACCCCCTTGACCTGTTTGCACCATCGCCTGACGCCACGCGGCCCACACCTCGCCCACCATGAACTACGGCATGGCGCCCGCCATGGGCGTGGCATACTTCCCGAAACCCAAGTCGACGTCACGGTCGCGGTCCAAGTCCAAGACGCGCGGGACCAGCGGCGACCGCACCAACGGCGACGACGCCGTCCCGCCCGTCCCGCGTAATCTGGGCGTGCCGACCGGCGGGAACGGTACGTCGGTGCGTTCCGGCCACTCGGAAACGGCATCGATGCACTCGGAAACGTCGTCGGGCGGGACCTCTACGCGGCGCGGACGGTCGCCCGGCAGCTCGCTGCGCATGCCCGCAATTGACTTGCTCGACGGGTCGTCGTCGACGGGCAGCGCCATTATTCTGCAAAACTATGCGTTTATTGCCGCGACCGCCGACGAGGCGACGGGGTCCCGCGTGCTTGGGCGGCTCAGCAAGCCAGGCAAGCGGCGGTTCCTGGTGCTCTTCAACACGGGCCGACTCGTCTACTACAAGCACCGCGACCGTAAAGACGTGCGCGGCGTCGTCATGGTCAAGGACCAGGCGTTTATGTCGCAGCCGGACC
Organism: Allomyces macrogynus ATCC 38327; assembly: GCA_000151295.1. Lineage (NCBI taxonomy): Eukaryota > Fungi > Blastocladiomycota > Blastocladiomycetes > Blastocladiales > Blastocladiaceae > Allomyces > Allomyces macrogynus. The sequence continues at coordinate 371,939 of GG745331.1, forward strand.
CGACCAAGCTGCAGCTGCATCTCGGGTGTTCGCCCGCGGTCGCGGGCAGCGACGATCTCGTGCACCTCTGGATCACGTTCGAGGACGACTGGACCATGGAAATGTGGGTCAAGGAACTCAAGGACATTATTTCGACGGCGCGCGCCGCCGCCAGGATGGCAAGGCCCGAACCAGGCATGTCGCGCGACGAGCAGCTGCTGCTCGACACGCCGCCCGACGAACTCAGTCAGCCGCCAACGTTGCCGGAACTGTCGGTGCTCAACGAACCGGGGTCGCTGATGCCGGAACCGACGGAACTGCACGAACTCGCGGCCAAGATGCAGGACACGGCGCTTGCGAGTCCGCGGTCCGAGCACGGGTCGCACACGACCGAGCACAGCGACAGGCACCACGACGACGACGACACCGACTCGGACGATATGCTCGACTACTACACGAACTTGGCCGACGACGAGGACGAGGACGGCACAACCGCCGCGGCACCGACCGACGACCACGCCGAAAAGGCGCTCCCACCGGTCCCGGCAATCCCCGTGCGGTCCGACTCGGCCTACTCGACGGGCAGTGTGCGTCCCGCGCCGATTCGCACGTCGTCCTGGTCCACCTCGACGGGTCCTGACAGCGCACACCCGCACCACCACCTGCCGTCGCCACTGAGCGCGAGCGACCGCGATTCAGGATACTTGGTTTCGCCGCGGTCGACGCTGTCGGCGCACCCGCCGGGTTTGCGCCACCTGTCACTCGCGTCCGATAACCACTCGGACATTCGGTCGTCGGTCTCGAGCTCGACGCACTCGTTGCCGGCTTACCACCGCCGCCCGCTCCACCGGCCCATCATGAAAATGCCGTCGATGGTCCCTCCGCCTGCGCCAGCACCGTCGGCACCGCTCCCGGCGGTCCCGCAGGGGCCGCCGAGGGACTCGGCATTGGCGCTGGAAGAGTAGACGTCGACGTGCGTCGCCGTTTCGCATTTTTATTTCTTTCGGTTGGTGGCTTGTTTTGATTTCGAGTTGGCGGCACCCACCCTTTCCTCGTACGGTGCCAGTTTTGATCCTCTGTCTCTTTCGTTGATTTGCGGTCCATTTATCTGTGTTGTTGTTGGGTTCAAGTGCCCCGCTGGGCGGCTTTTGGCGAAGAGCTCGACGGTTCTTCTTTTGTTGATTGTCGGTTTGATGCTATTTCACGTCAGCCGTTGGATGGGAACGAAACAAGTTGGAATGTCGACCGGCCCCCTCATCAATTTGTATGTCGACCGGCCCCCTCAAATCAGTTTATGCCGGGAACGACTAGAACCTATGCCGAACAGTCGCTGGCATCGGTTCGTGCATGCCACCATGCTTTCACCTCATCGTCGAGGTTGCGCGACGCGGCCGACACGTCGCCAGCTCGTTCTCGAACACAACATGGCCGCGCGCTCTGCTGCAGGTTTCAGCCACCCGAAGGCGCCTCGAAGCGCCACGGAACTCTTCGAGCAGTCTCGATCAGCCTTTTCGAGCACGCGTGCGCAACACGTAGTGGCGGGGTCTTTTCCCCCTTCTTTCTCTCTGTTCCCCCGGAGTCCTTGCACCACGTACGCCAGGGACCTCGCCGAAACCTGCCCAGCACGACACGAGGCGGGGCGTACGCACGCGCGCAGCGCTCGACCCTCGTTCCACCGATTATCGCTGGTCGTTGCCCGGCTCTGTGAGCACGCCCAGCACCCGACGCCTAAAGCAACGCCGACCGAAGACGCCCTCGCTCTTTCTCTCCCTCTCTCTTCCGCCCGCGTCCCCCCGCACGCAGGACTGTTCGCCTCGTTCACGGTCCAGCCGTTACGCGCCATTGCGCCTGAAGCGGGGACGCCACCACGAACCATCACCCATCCATCACCACCACCATGGGGTTCATCGAGTCGGTCGTGCTCGGCATCTTGACGATTGCGTTCCTGCCGGCGCAAATCGTGCTCTACCTGCACATTATTGGCGAGGGTTTGCTGGGCTTGTTCATGCTCGCATTTTCGTGTGCGTTGGCTCTCTTTTGGGACGACCAGCGAGGGCGGCCAGTTTGCTGATCGTTGTTGATGGTTTGATTGACGTAGCATGGGCATCGAAGACGGTCAAACGACTCACTTTTGGCCAAATGGAGGAAGAGAACCCATTTGACAAGGCCATGTCGAACGTGACGTTTGTCGGGGCCGTGGTCCTGTCGGGCGTCATCCCGAGTGCGCTGACCATCGCGTCGCTGAATTTTATTGAGCGCAAGATCATCTACGTGGTGCGTCAATTTGCGGTCGGTCGGATGACGAGCGCCTGGCAACTGACCATCACTCGTGTGCTGGTGCACAGGCCATGGTCGGATTTGCGTATGCGCTGCAGGGCACGCGCGTCGTGTTCCTCTACATGCGCCGCGACCTCGAGCGCAAGTCGGCAGAGTGGGACCCGCATTCGGAAAATGCGGCCAAGTGGATGATTTTGGCCGAGGTGCGATCGCGATGCGTTGCATTCCGGCCCTTATCCGCCCAACTAACGACATTCATTTTGGGTAGTGGATCCAACTGCTCGCCATGACGATTTCGGTCATGGTTACCGTTCTTTCCCACCTGAGGGAAAAGCGCGACAAGGCCGCTGCTGATGCAAAAGCCGCGGCCGCCCAACGAGCGGCTGAAGCGGCCAACCAAGAGCACCAGTATGTCGATGGATTCTATGGCGGCGGCGGTCCGCAGATGGTGTAAGTTATTTCCGTGCGGGGTGCCCGTCGCGGCCGAACCGGGCGCTGACGATGTGCGAGAGACCGAATAATTTATTCAGACGTGCAAATGGATACACATTGTTTCTGGTTTCTTCAGCGATGCACTTCTCACGCGGATGTGACGTGAGCTGGCCGCGAGCGATCATTGCCGCACCTCTTCTCCATCTTGTCACTCGCCTCATTCTTCGATCTTCACCACCTCTCCGAGTCCTCATTTTCGAGCGCGCCCTTGCGCTCGAAGCTCTTGGAACAACAGCAGCACTCGATACCACATGGACGCCTTCAAGGAAGCCCGGTCCAAGACCAACTGGCTCGCGCCGGCGCACCAGGCCGTTGCGTCGACTGCTGCACCCGCACCGACTGCACCAGCAGCCAGCAAGAGCGAGGACCGGAAGCGCTCGTCGCGCCGGCTGCAGGCGCTGCACGAATGCGTCAAGATTTTCGAGACGTGGCCGGAAATCTACACCAAGTACCGCATTGTGGGTAAAATTGGTGAAGGTACAACCAATTGGAGCGAGTCATACTGCAGTTTTTGGGGCCGGATCAACCAACAATGGATGCCTGCGAATGGAATAGGCACCTTCAGTACTGTCTTCAAAGCCGTCGACTTGGAGCGCGACCAATACCTGCCCGTGGGCGTGACCAAGACGGCGCTGCCCTACATGGCCCTCAAGAACATTTTCCCGACGAGTTCAGCAAACCGGATCGTCAACGAGGTGGATATTTTGGCGCAGCTCAGGTACCGGTGATTTGCGCGACGGCTGCGAAAATAACGCGTTTCGTCTTCATCTCACTGCGTTGGATTTGCGTTCTAGGGGACACCCGAACGTTGTGAGCCTGACCACGGTGCTGCGCAACGACGAGCTAGTTTTGCTCATCATGCCATATTTTGAACACCTGGACGTCAAGGTTCGTTCTCGGGCACGGTTTGCCTTGATTGTTAAGCACACGTGCTGACCCATCATCGCGAATCATTGCCATGCAGGAATACTTCAATGAGCTCAACCCGGCCGAGCTGCGCTACTACTTTGCGTGTCTGTTCTCGGCACTCGAGTTTTGCCACGTCAAGAAGATCATTCATCGCGACGTGAAGCCGAGCAATTTCCTCTACCACCCGGCGCGGAGGCACGGCATGCTCGTCGACTTTGGACTTGCTCAGGTGCGTTTTCGGACGCGGAATCGCGACCAAGCGTGCCGTGTTCACCACGAACTGTTCATCTCTTGAACAGAAAGCGCCTTCGAGCAAATCGAGCCTGTCGGTGCTCGGCAAGCGCAAGGACCGTGACGCGAGCCTGAGTGATTTGCTCAAGCACTCGTCGGCGTCGTCGCGCGCCGCGCCAGAATTCGCACACGGACCTACGAAACCGGGCCTCGTTGCCAACGACAGACGGTACCGCGCTCTTTCCCTCCACAGCTCCTCCATCCACCCCACTTACTCGACATCCCGTGAATTAGACCGAGCGTGCACGCGAGCCGTGCTGGTACACGCGGATTCCGCGCGCCCGAAGTCCTGCTCAAGGTGGAGCACCAGACGACGGCGCTCGACGTGTGGTCGGCGGGCGTGACGCTGCTGTGCTTTCTGACGCGCAAGTTCCCGTTTTTCCAATCAAACGACGACGTCGAGGCGTTGCAGGAAATCGCCGTCTTGTGCGGCGAGCACCGCATGCGCGACCTGGCCAGTAAATACCGTACGTGTGCGAGCTCCACCTCACCTCAGTTCGATTCCTTGCGCTGACCTCGCGCGACGGTGATAGAACGCATCTTCCTGTGCCGGATCCCGACCGTCGACAAGAAGGGCGTGCACTTGCCGGACCTCGTCTACTCGATGAACCCGCATGACTGGCCCGAGATCCCAATCGAGGCGCTCGATTTGCTCAGCAAGACGCTCGACCTCGACCCAGAGTCGCGCATCACCGCCGCCAAGGCCATGAAGCAGGGGTGGCTGCGCGGGATCCCGACCACGGGCGCTGACACGGTCCAGGAATTTGTCGAGGAGTGAGTCGTCGCGCGGCTGGTCTGAGGCACGCCGAGATTCATTTTTGTTGCTTGTAAATACTCTCCTTTGGTGTCCCGTGCTGGATGGACAAAGGAACCGCTTTCCCCGCATGGGTAAAAGGAATCCAATTTGGGTGTGTCAACCAACCAAAACTTGGCGCCCTCGTCACAAATGGTCGTGAGCCCATGTCGCCAGGTCCAAAATTGGCGTCGGGGCCGTGTTCCAGTCGGCTCGTACGATCCGGCTGTGCGCGATAAACTCCCCCGACTCCCTCTAAACGGTCACGCACGATGAGCATGTTAATCGACACCCCCGCAATGAGAACGAGCCAAGCGCACGCACGAACCTCCGTCAGTGCCCTCCCACCATGCACGACCGCGCGCATCAACCCGGCGCACTCATCCAGCCCAATCAGCAACTTGCGCTTGCCCACCGCGACCTGCACGACCATCGCCGGCCTCCCCGGGCGATCGCTCCCCACGAGCGCCACGACCGACGCCGGCTCGACCAACTCGCAACCAAACCCGGCCTCTTCCACAAGCCGGCACTGCGCGATCACCGCGCGCGCCATCCACGCACGCGCCTCAATCTCATGCATTCGCATTGTCGTATCCGTGGCGCGCGCCGGGTCCGCGACGCGCGGGACCGTATCCGCCGGCGCGAGATCCCCGCACGGCAGCGGGACCCCGTCCTCGCGCACGGCAACGCCCGCGTCCGACCACACCACCTCCAACGCCGTGCTTGTCTCCGCCGCCGAAGCGGACGCCGTGGCCACGGGCATGACCGCGGGGCCCGCCACTTCAACCGGCCGCGCGGCACACCGCACCGTCAACTCGTGCCGGTCGCGCGCGGCCTCAATCGCGCCGATCCCCGTCACGTGCCGCAACACACGGTGTCGTGCCTGTGCGGCGCGCATCGACCGCTGTACTCGCACGTCGCGGTGGCCGAAATGTCGGACGGCGCCGGCGAGGGCGGCTTCGCGGTCGGCGAGTAGGGTTTGGAAGTGCATGACGGTGGCGGTGGCGGCCATGTGTTGCGCGGTGAGCGACTCGTGCGCGGCCATCAGCGTGTCGAGGTCGGTTTGTTGCGTCGCAAGGTGCGCGGTCGCACGACCGACTTCGGCTTTCAGGAACTCGGCTGCGTGACGGAGCTCGTCGCTTTTGTGCGGCTGCGGGCGCGGTTGGCGAGCCTAGATGAGGGGTAGGGAGGAGGGTGAGGGTGAGTAAGGTTGTGGGGACGGCGGGGAGGATCGAAGTGGGGGACGGACCAGGCGCGCCGATTCTTCCACGAGCGCATCGATTTCGGCGAGCATTTGCTCAATGGATCGCTCCTCTGTTCATTGGAGGGACGAGAAATTGGTGAGGAATCAAATGGTAGCCGACAGTCCGAAGGTAAAATCATGGACGGCTTACTGTGTGCAACGTCGGTGGCCAGTTCGGTCAAGATGGTCTTGACTTCGTCGGCCTCGGCCTTGGCCTGCGCGATAATATCCTGCAGCTCCATGACCGCATTCCCTACGAATTCGGCAAAAATTCGTCGGAAAAAAAAAAAAATAAAAAACAAGCGGAGGGAGCGAATCGTCAGCGTCGAGTGAACATCGTCAGGCATGTGTTGACCAGGAAGCATACCCAGTTCGTTGGCATCGTCGTTCGAGTAAAACACGGGTACGTCGGCGGGCAAGAGCCGTCCAAGGACTTCGAGCTTGGTGAACCGCTCGACAATGGTAAAATGAGCGTTGTCGTGAACAGTCTGGCGGGGCGCGACAACGGTGAGCAGCAGCGCGTCTTCAATTGTCCACCGGTACCATAGTCATGAATGATGGTACCTGGAGCTGCTCGAGATCGCCGGCAATCGACTCGGGCGTCTGCGCAAAGTGGTTGAGCGGATGCTGCAGAAACTCGTCGCTCGACAGCGTGTCCGGTCGTAGCGCGGCCGCCGCGTTCTGCTGCTGGAAGACTTGCGCGAGCGCACACATTTGAATCGGGCCCGCTGGGTCGGAGCGCATCGCGGCAAAGAGCTCGCGAGATGGGAGCGCTTGCCTGCGGATAACAGGTGGCCGTGCGTGAGCCATGGCCACAGTCGAGCAGCGACACAGTAGGAACATGGAGGCCTACTCTTGAACTTGAGCGACCAGCTGCGCGAGCGCATCGTCGTTGGGAGCGGGAGCGGTGCCCGGCGTCGGTGACGGCGATGGTGCTGGTGCTGGTGCAGGGGCGGGGGCCGCGGGTGGGGGCGTAGCGCTGAGATCCATGGCGGAAGCGTTTGTCGTTGTTGGAAGCGGCAAGTTGCTAGTGTTTGTCCAAGGCGATTGGGCAAGGAATGGCTTTGACGTCGACGGCGACGACAGCAGCGACGACGAAAACGACGGCAAGGCCGTGATCGACCAGTGTGACGTGGACGCGGCGTGTGGCGATCTTGCGGCCAAATCGCGCGCGGCCCGGCGGCCTGCCGACTCGGTCTGCGCCGATCAGTTTCAACCAGGTTCCGTTCGACCCACTGCGCGACAACGCGCGACCGCCGGCATCGCGCCCGTGTCCAACGTCGTCGCGGCCGACCAGTCCTGCCCGACGCCCGGGAGCGCGCTCTCCTGGTCCGGCGGGCCCTTCTGCAGCCAGGCCAGAACCACACACAACCTCGACAGCAAGTTCGACGGCCATTCTGTTGTAAAGGCTGCCGCTCTTCTGCACCCCGACAAGCGCCCGGCACGCGGATTGCCATCGTCAGCGTGTATCAAGCCGAAGACTCTTCTCCCCGTGTGTGCTCGCTTGCCACGACCACCATGACACGCCCATCCCCGACCACGACCACCAGCGCGCGCGACCGGCCGATACAACGCGTCCTGGTCGCCAATCGCGGTGGTACCGACCTTCTCCACCCGCCGCTCTAGGTACCAGGCCACGATATCTGATCCAAATGCGCGTCGAACAGAAATCGCATCGCGCGTCTTTCGCACATGTCGCGCCCTCGGCAAGGATGCAGTCGCCGTGTATTCCGATGCGTAAGTGCCTTTTTTTTTTCCGACCGGATATGCGTGTTATCGGGTTTCTCACCCATCGCGACCCACGTCTGGTAGGGACCGCACCATGCCATTCGTGCACGACGCGCTGCAAGCTGTTGCGCTCGGCCCGGCACCCGCGACCGAGTCCTACCTTAACATGTCCAAGGTGATTGACGCGGCCAAAAAGGCTGGTGCCGACGCGATTCATCCCGGTTCGTCTTTGTTCACACGTGTCGCCAAGTCTGGATTTGCGGGTGGTCAGTAGCTCACGTTCCCCTGGTTCTTTCGCAGGCTACGGATTCCTGTCGGAAAACCAAGAGTTTGCGCAAGCGGTCCTAGACGCTGGCCTGACCTGGATCGGGCCCGACCCAGAGTCGATCGCCGCCATTGGCGACAAGCGGCGCGCCAAGGAGCTCTTGTCCCAGCACCCGCAGATTGCGCTGGTCCCGGGGTACCATGGCGCGAACCAGGACGTTGCGTTTCTGGTCGTCAAGGCACGAGAGATTGGTGCGTTATCTTTCCATGACCCGGCTTTGTGCACCTTCCCTGACGGCTGTTCTTTTCTTTGGTTCAGGATTCCCGTTGCTGCTCAAGGCCTCTGCGGGCGGAGGTGGCAAGGGCATGCGCGTTGTGCGCGACGAGTCAACGTACGTGTGAGTTTTTAATGTTCCTTCCCTTTCTCAGCGCATCTCACGCGGAACCCCCTTTCTCGTTGTTAGCCTGCTCAAGGACATTGAAATGGCCAAGGGCGAGGGCCTCCGCTCGTTTGGCAGCGATGAGCTGCTTATGGAGCGCTATTTCGAGCACATCAAGCACATTGAAGTGCAGATCATGGGGTACGCACGCCGGATCACTTTCTCAGGAGCTCAGAACACGTCTAACTTCCCTCTCTCTCCCTCTCACTCTTGCCCATCCCAGTGACCGCCACGGCAACGTCATCTCGCTCGGCACACGCGACTGCTCCCTGCAACGGCGGCACCAAAAAGTCATCGAGGAAGCCCCAGCTCCCGCGAAGTACCGCGCGGCCCCGCCCGGCCGGCACGCCGCGACCGCGCACCTGCCTTCCCTGACCATGGAAGAGGCCGCCGTACAGATCGGGCAGGCGATCAAATTCGTGGGTGCCGGTACCGTCGAGTTTCTTGTCGATATGGCGGGATGCTGGTACTTTCTCGAAGTCAACACGCGACTGCAAGTCGAGCACTGCGTGACCGAACAGATCACGGGGCTCGACTTGGTTGCGCTGCAGATTTGGGTCGCCGAGGGCCAGGCCCTACCGACTCTCCTCCCGCCGACCCCGGCGGTCGCGCCACCGCCGCTGCACTCGATCGAGTGCCGGCTGTACGCCGAGGACCCGGATAACGAGTTTGCCCCGTCGACGGGCACGATCTTGCAGTGGTCTGCGCCCACCTCCACCACCACGTTCGCCACGTCCGCGGGTACGCAGGTGCCGGCGATCCGCGTCGAGTCGGCGCTCGCGACCGGCAGCTCAGTGACCGTCTTTTACGACGCGATGGTCTGTAAACTCATCGCCACCGCCCCGTCGCGCGTCGCCGCGATCGCGGCAATGCGCCGCGTTTTGCTCGACACGGTCTGTCTCGGCGTGCGCACGAACCGCGCGTTCCTCGCGCGCCTGCTGGACGACCCGGCGTTTGTGAGCGAGATGCACTCGACGCGCACGATTGCCGAGATCCTCGCGCGCGAACCCAATGCCGGCAAAGACGACGCGGCGGTTATCGTCAGCGCGGTGGCCGCGACGTGCTGGCATGCGCTCGCGATGCAGCATGCGCGCTCCGCGTGGCGGTGCGTGCCGAGCAACTGGTCGAACATGCCGAGTCACGCGCCGCCGAAAGCCGCATGGATTGATTTGCGCAGTAAGACGCGCATCGAAGTCACTTACCGCCGGCGCGACGGCGCGGTGGACACGTGGGAGATGGTAGTCACGTTCGGCGTCCAGCCAGCGCGGGAGCCGGTCACGGTGGACGTGCACCATGTCGACTGGCCGCACACACTGGCCGTGGCTATTGATGGCGTGATGCAGATGGTGCATTTGGCGCGCGCGGTTGAGCCGCCGCGGTTGCCGAGACGGGGGAACGACGAGATGGTGCTGCACGTGCAGCCAGGCGCGATGTGGGAGACAGTGCCGCTGCAAAAGGTGTCAAGGCTCTGGTCGAAAGCACAGTCGGCCGAGGAGAGTGGTACGTTGCGGGTTTGGGTGGGTGGGGTTGGGTCAACGATGTGCGCTGATGTTTGGACTCGCGTGGAACAGACACGGATTACAAGTCGCTCATGCCGTGCCGCGTGTTGAAGATTCACGTTGGGCATGACCAGCTGGTACGTTTTTTTGATGGCGTTCATCAACGAATGTTTCTCGGCTGTGACTAACAAGTGAGTTGACGCCGCAACCAGGTCCAAAAAGGCGACCTGCTCCTCGTCATTGAGAGCATGAAAATGGAAATGCGAATCGTCGCAAAGCAGGCCGGGCATGTCACGGTGCATGTCAAGGAAGGCGCCCTCACGGAAGCGGGCGTGCTTCTGGCCCAGATCAAGCCGGTGCCGACCGAATGAGACCGAGTTCGGCGCATTTGGTCGAGAAGTGGACGATGACACGTTTGTGTCATCCATTTTGACGATACCAGTGCAATGGTATCCCGATTTGCAAGACCATTTCATTCCATTCAGTCCACCCAACATAAGTCACACGCCCGGCCCGCGCACCTGCTGGATCCGGTCCTTCAGTTCCACCAGTCGCCGCATTTTCTCGTCCACCATGACCTCGAGCGCGGCTACGTATATGTCGAACCCCACCACAGCCTCGATACAGTCATCAATCAGCGCCTCTTCCTCCTTGGCCAAATCCAGGATCGTGTGCAGAGTGCTCACGTGCAAGTCGAGCAACGACGTGGCCCTGTCGTCGTCGAGTGCCGCCGGGCTCGCACCTGTGAGCAGCTGCGGCGCGACCGGCGGGATCGCGAGATCCGGGCTGCTGCCCTCGGCCGAGTCGGACGATGGCGATGCGGGCAAATTGGTTGCAACCGGAGGACTGCGCCGCGCGACGTGCGGTGTGCGGTCCTCGCCGTCCGACGCAGGCGTGCTGATGGTCTCGTCGTCGTGCTCAAACGACTCGTCATCGTAACCCGTTTCGTCGCCGACAGCCGCCGGGCCGGGTTCGGGTTCGCGGCCAAACCCGACGTTTGCCTCGACGGGCGACGGCGTGAGTGCCGACAGTTGCGCGAGCAAGTCTTCGGCAGTCGCTGGCAACGGCACCCCCCCTCCGCCCGCATCCCCACTCCCACCGCCAGCCGCGTGCGAGTACTCCTTGATGCGGTTCGCGTAATGCAGGCAACTCATCGTCTGCTCGACGGTCAAGTTGGTTGGCGCGACGTTGAGCACCATGATACAGGTACCCGCGCGGAAACAGTCGCGCAAGACACACGTCAACTTGTTGGACCGAAACGGCACGTAATTGCTGTTCACGTGCAGTGAGCGAATGCACTCCTTGAGCGCGAGCAGGCTCTTGTTGATGGCGGCGCCCTCGCGCCGGACCGCCGCCGATGCCGAAGGGTTATCGACGCCGCGCTCGCTGCCGGCCAGATCGATCAGCGTCAGGAGCGACGTGGTGCCTGTGTGCGGCACGCGCAATTCGAGCCGGAAGATGGCGTGCGACCGGCTCGAGGTCGAGTTGGAGTCGGTGGCTTGCGTTGTGCGTGTTGCGGTGCCAACGGCCATGATTTGCAGGCAGTGTTGTACGGACGAGGCGTGCGATTCGCGCAGGCCTTGAAAGATGAAGTTGCCGTTTTGTTCGAGCAGGTTGATGTGTTGCCGGTTGTTGAGGAGGTCGACGACTGGAGGTGAATAATCACACGGAGTTAGTTTGCAGTCGCTTCTGAGCGAACGGCCCGACGAGCGACTAAGTACCTTTGCCGCTGTAGATTTCCAAGAACGAGACGAACACGTCGGCGCCCATTTCGGCCGCGACGCCAAAGACTTGCGAGCACGCATAGTGGTAGAGCCCAATGTCGGCAGCCGTCGTAGCGGATCCACGACCTCCTTCGGGACCAAACACCGTGTCTGCGAGCAACCATGAGCGAGTGAGCGAAAGTCGAGCAACGAGACGCAAGTTGAGCCATACGAACGGGTCTTGCCGCTGCCCGTGGCGCCGTAGCAAAACAGCGACACGTTCTTGCCCTCCTTGAGCTTGGGAATGGCGGGTTGCAGCGTCGTTTGGAAGATCAGGTCGTTGCCCGCGTACTCGTCAAAGACCTGGAAAGCAAAGAAGTGGTCAATCATGGAAACCCTGTCAAGATCCTTGGCCACCGACCGCGGCCGCCAGCGAGAATCGCGAGCGCACCTTGTCGAAATGGAACGGATGGGTCACAATCGACCGAGACCGGTCGAGGCTCAGCTTGGGCTCGTGCAGGAACGCACAGGCGTGCGGGTGCACGGCCGTCGTCGTCGTAATAATGTCAAACCCCTTCTTACCGGCCTCTGTTCAACGCAATCGATTAGAACATGCCAGTTCACTGAACGTGACGCGAAGTGTCCACCCACCCTTTTTCGAAATCGGTCGCTTGCGCACGCACACCTGGATTGGCGCGTCCCACTCGGCGAGCGCCTGTGCGGTACGGCGCCCCTTCCAGCTCTCGACCCACTGCATCCACGCGTGCCGAAACTGGTGAATCTTGGCCTCGAACTCTTCCACCATCATATCGGTCTCGTCCTTGCCCGCACGCGCCTCGCGGATCAGCTCGGCCTGCTTGCGCCGCAACTCGCGCGCGGCCTTGATGCGCTCAATTTCCTTGAGCGGCGAATTCGTGTCGAGCGCTGGTGCCGTGGTCGTGGCTGCTGTTGGTGCACCGCGCGTGTGCAGGGCCGTACGGCTCGCCGTGGCCGCAGCCGATCCGGGGCGGCTTGGTGTGCCCGAGTGCGCCCATGTCTTGCGCGTCGATTTGGACGACGTGCGCCTGCTGGTGCTGGTGTCGGTCGCGGGAGCGGATGCACTAGCGGTGGATGCACCGGCCGAGGCACGTTCGTCTTGCAAGGCGCGCAGCCGCTCCTGGCGTGCCTGCGACGACCGCAGCAAGGCGGCGGGCACAGCGAACGCTGACATGATGCGGATTGCAACGACTTGGGAACAGACGCCGAGTGGAAACTTGGTGGAGATTCGTTGTCAAAGTCGGGTTTGCTTGCTTGCACAGAAATGATCGCTTGAGAGACGATCAAGAATCTCGCGCAGCAACCTAACCTAATTGGGATTGGGTCCACGCGATGGATACAGCCAAGCTCGGACTCTGAATCACATCGTTCAGCAACGCATCACCCTTGACCACCCTGACGAGAAATGCTCTGGACATGAGGGCGGTGGTACCCGCTCGTCCTGGTCTCGATCGCGCCAGAAATCGGTTCATTGGTCTGGATCTTGTAACTCGGAGTTGTCGTGACCGTTTGTCGGCCTGATCATGGAGCGGTGTCAGACCGCGGCGCTGTGAGCTTCTCATGCCTACCACTTTGCTTCTCGCACCGGTCGCAACGCAGGATTACTGTGGGTGGATCAGGACATGCTGATTCTGAGACTTGAGACATGGCAGGCCTGGCCGTCGCGATCATTTCAGCTGTGCCAGACTGACACAGACTCCCAAGAAAAATTGAAACACGAGCAGCCAAAATAGACCGAGCGCGTTCAACGCCATCTTCTCCACCCATTTATCGTGGACGAGAGTGAGGTCAAAAGCGTTACGGGCGCACAGTGGCGACCGCCCCCATGTCTGAGTGGACAACGATCACCACACAGAGCAGCGGGCCATTGTGGCCGGTCCTGCATGGAGGTATGAGGCAGAGTGCCCATTGTCGCCATGTGTTCGGGCAACATGCCCGGCAATGTTCCGGTCGAGTTGACTGGGCGTTGACCCAAGTCCGAACGCATCAGGGTGTTGAGTGAGTGCGTGCCTCGGGCGCGTTGATGTCAAGTCTTGGGCCGCAAACAGGGGTATGAACCGAGGAGGCCGCCGTGATCACGAGCTGATGTTGAGCAACGATGCAAATGCGGTCGGCAAAGCCAGACTTGAGCCGTAGGCGGTGCAGGCCGACCGCGTCGTCACTGTCCACCACTTTTTCCTCGGCCCCGTCGTCAGTGACGGGTGGGTGTGTCGCGTCGTCGTCTTGGGGCAAGACTGTGCCATTCTGTGGCGCCGCAGCGGGCCGGATTGGTTGTTCTCGTATTTTGGCTCATGCCAAGTTTGATGTCATGGGGTGCCGGGCCGTATCCGTTGAACTCGACGACGGGCACGACGTCGGGGACGGTTGGTTGCAGTGGCCGAGCGACCAGCGAGGACGAGGCGAGCCCCACTGTGCAGCCCAGAGGCCTTTTCGCGTAACCGAGATGTGGCGGTGAACGGGCTTGAGCGCCTGGCAACCGACCCACCCATTGCTCGTGCCTTAACCATCGTCGGACGCGTGATGAATATCAACAGAGCAACTGTTGCACGAAGCCAAGAAAATCAATCAAGCTGGGCCCACCTGGCCAGCAAGTGATCAAAACCGAGGCCCAGCGGCCGACATTGCTCCTCCTCTCCCATTTCACGGCCGAGCAGCAACCCCCCTCCCTCTTCTTCTCTTGACCTTGTTCAAGGACCCCCTTGTTGCAATCATGTCGTCGTACACGGAATCTTTTTCGGGCGGGATCGGCATCGGTACGCGTGCCTCTGCCCAATGAACCGGCCACCACCAGCACCAGCGCCCTTCACCATTTTCTGTCGCCGAGCTGGCAAGAACGGCGCGGTCGTCCCGCCAGCGCTGCTGTCGCAGCTGCCGCTCCTCGTGCTGGCGGGAACGACCATCCGTAGCTTCCGCATTCCCGGTGCTGTCGGGCATGATTGTCTGTTCAGTTGAGCAAATATCCGTTCGCCTGGCCTCCCCTTCCCTCATCGCTTGGCGGCCTTCATTCGTAACCCCGGCCTTCATTCGTAACCCCGTCGTAACTCGCCCAGAATTCTGACGCCGTCTGTCTTTTCGCCCATGATAACCAGATCTTGGCACGACTTACTCGTGCGTCGCCTACATGACGGCCGACGGCCGCGTCGAGGTCATCCCCAACGAGCAGGGTAACCGCACGACGCCCTCGTACGTCGCCTTCACGTCGACGGAGCGTCTGATTGGCGACGCTGCCAAGAACCAGGCGGCCATGAACCCGAAGAACACGGTCTTTGACGCCAAGCGTCTTATTGGCCGTCGTTTCGACGAGCCCTCGGTCAAGAAGGACATGGCGCTCTGGCCCTTCACCGTCGTCGACCAGGACGGCGCTCCCTTCATCCAGGTCGAGTACATGGGTGAGGAGAAGACCTTCTCGCCGCAGGAGATCTCGGCCATGGTCCTCGTCAAGATGCGCGAGATTGCCGAGATGAAGATTGGCCAGTCGGTCGCCAAGGCCGTTGTCACCGTCCCCGCCTACTTCAACGACTCGCAGCGTCAGGCGACCAAGGACGCCGGTTCGATTGCCGGCCTCGAGGTCCTGCGTATCATCAACGAGCCGACGGCCGCCGCCATCGCCTACGGTCTCGACAAGAAGAACAAGGAGGCTGCCGGCGAGAAGACGGTCCTGATTTTCGATCTCGGTGGTGGTACCTTCGATGTGTCGCTGCTCACGATCGCCGACGGTGTCTTCACGGTCAAGGCCACGGCCGGTGACACGCACCTTGGTGGTGAGGATTTCGACAACACGCTCGTGAACCACTTCGCGACCGAGTTCCAGCGCAAGCACAAGAAGGACCTGACGGGCGACAAGCGCGCGCTGCGTCGTCTTCGCACGGCCTGCGAGCGCGCCAAGCGCTCGCTCTCGACGCTGGCCAAGGCCACGGTCGAGATCGACTCGCTCTTCGAGGGTGTCGACTTCTACTCGACCATCACCCGCGCCAAGTTCGAGGACATCAACGCTGCGGCCTTCGGCTCGACGCTGGAGCCCGTCAAGCAGGTGCTCAAGGACGCCAAGGTCGACAAGAAGTCGGTCGACGATATTGTCCTTGTTGGTGGGTCGACGCGTATCCCCAAGATCCAGTCGCTGCTCGTCGACTTCTTTGACGGTAAGGAGCTCAACAAGTCGATCAACCCCGACGAGGCCGTTGCCTACGGTGCCGCCGTCCAGGCTGCCGTCCTGACGGGCACCGCCTCGGCCCAGACCGCCGACCTGCTGCTGCTCGATGTCGTCCCGCTGTCGCTTGGTGTGGAGATGGAGGGCGGTATCATGGGTGTCGTTGTCCCGCGCAACACGCCGATCCCGACCATCAAGAAGCGCGTCTTCACGACGACGCACGACGGTCAGACGACTGTCGAGTTCCCGATTTACGAGGGCGAGCGCACCATGACGCGCGACAACAACCTGCTCGGCGAGTTCACGCTCTCGGGTCTCCCGCCGGCGCCGCGCGGCGTGCCCGAGCTCGAGACCGTCTTTGAGCTCGACGCCAACGGTCTGCTCAAGGTCACGGCCACGGAACGCACGTCGGGTCTCTCGGCCAACGTGACCATCTCGAACAAGGCTGGCCGTCTCTCGGGTGACGAGATCACCAAGCTGATTGCCGAGGCCGAGAAGTTCAAGAAGTCGGACGCGGAGCACACCGCTCGCATCGAGGCCAAGCAGCAGCTCGAGGAGTACATGTACCAGGTCGAGAACACGCTCAACGACGCCAACGTCGCCACCAAGCTCAAGTCGGCCGACCTTATCATTGAGGAGCTTGCCGAGGCCATGGAGTGGCTCGAGGTTGACGGCAAGGAGGCCGCCAAGGAGGACTTTGTCGCGCGTAAGAAGAAGATTGAGCGCACCGTCACCAAGGTTTTCGCGTCCATGTACGCGCAGGAAGCCAAGAAGGGCGGCCGTGGCGGTCGTCGCAAGTAAGGTGCGCGCTTCGTTGAGTTGGCGTGTTGGTGGGCGGTGCACTCGCTGCGCTGCTCCCGCGCCATTGGTGTGTGGGCCGTGCTGGGTTCGTGCGTGTGATGGGTTGTGCTAGTAGGTAGTGTCCGTGGATTTGCCTCTGCGGAATTCAAATTGTAGATTTTGTTGCTCCATTTTCCTGGTTGGTATCACTTGGCTGGCTTCCGCTGGCTTCTGCGGGATTGCGCTGGATTTGCGTTCAACTCCTAGTTGACCTTTCGCATCACGGTGCATGAAAATGCGGATGCAGGATTCAGACACCCGAGGGTCGGATGCGGCAGTCGGATCTCAAACGTCAGCGCAGAAGCGACCATGTCGTAACCATGGTTGGCGTGCTTGCTGGTGGGGTGCCATGGCAACGGTGGTGCGTGGGCTCACGTGTTGAATAACGACCACTTCGCCGACGCCGCCGCGCGTCGCGTGCAAACGGCGTCGTCTTCTCATCCTCCTCGCCTGCTCTCGGACGACTGACGACGCCGTGCGCGCGAACCGTGCAAACCGCTGCAACAAGTGCCAGTGCCCTTGCCAGTGCCAGTGCCAAGCTCGTCTTCAAGTTCGAGCCAAACTGGTCAACTCCGGCCGAAAATATCCCCCGCTGGGCAGTCCGCACGCTATTGTGCTCCCCACCTTCGACCTCGCGTCCCGCTTGCTACAAGTCGAGCCGCTGCTGCTCGACGCCCGTGTTCCCCGCCGTTTCCCGGCCATATCCGTCCTGTTCCCGACCCGACAACCCGTTTGATTCCGCTGTTCTCTGCCCAATATGCAAAAGTCGCAGCAAATCGTTGCCTGTACGCCCCGTCCGCCCACCGCCTTACGCTGCCGGCTCCAGTCGCTCAAATTGGACACCAACCCTTGCAGACCGCTCCGGCGCCGATATCGCGGCCTGCGACCCGTTCAACCCGGAGGCTGCGCTCGCAACGCCGTTTGCCCGCACTGGCGCGTTCCGCCATTTTGAATACTCGCGCGACGGCTCTTCGCTCGCCTATGTCGGCCCCGAAGGGTGCGGGCTCTGCCGCTTATCCACCAACTTGCTCCCTGCCCTTGGATCTGACCGAACGAACGCTCTTGTGAATCGAACAGGTTAACCGTCGTCAACGTCGCGACCGGCGAAGACGTCTACACGTTTGCACGAAAGGGCATCATTGAGGTGTCCGTGTCGCCCAATGGCTCGTTTGTGTGCACGTGGGAGCGCCAAGGTCTGTGCTGTTACTCTTCTTTTTGCTCTCCCTGATCGATTCTCCGCGGTGTTCAGCGCGCTCACTCTCGCACCTGATCCACGTTGTAGCGCGCCCGGACCCGGAAACCAAGAAGCCGCATTTGAACCTGCTCATCCACTGCCTGACGACCAAGACCGTGATCGCCGAGCACGCGCACAAGGCGCAAGCGTCGTGGGCGCCGCAATGGACCGACGACGAGACCATGTACGCGCGGCTCACGTCGAATGCCGAGGTCACCATTTACTCGACGGCGCAGCGCGGGTCCACGTTCAAGCTACGCGCGACCAACATTGCCGCCTACTCGCTCTCGCCCGGCCGTAACCCGCACATTGCCATTTTCATCCCGGAGGCCAAGAACGGCAATCCGGCGATTGTCAAGATGTTCAGTCTTGGCAACTTTAACGTGCCCATTTCCAACAAGACCTTCTTCAAGGCCGACAAGATCAAGTTTATTTGGAACAAGATTGGGACCGGCGTGCTGCTGCTCACGTCGACTGAAGTCGATGCGACGGGCCAGAGCTACTATGGCGAGAACAACCTGTACTACATGAGCACGGCCGGGAACTGGGATTGCCGCGTGACGCTCGGTACGTTATTGATTGCATGACTCGATTCTTTGCGCTCACAACCGATTCTAACAGCCTTGGCTTGGTTGTTTGTAGACAAGGAGGGCCCGATCCACGACGTCGCATGGGCGCCCAACTCCAAGGAGTTTGCCGTGACCTACGGGTTCATCCCGTCCAAGACGGCGCTCTTCTCGTACCGCGCTGACCCGATCTTCGAGTTTGGCACAGGCCCGCGCAACACCGTCTCGTTCAGCCCAAACGGCCGCATCCTGTGCATTGGCGGGTTCGGCAACTTGCCCGGGCAGCTCGACTTCTGGGACATGACCAAGCGCGCCAAGATCGCGTCGGTCTCGTGCCCAAACTCGACGCAGCTGTCGTGGTCGCCTGACGGCCGGTACCTGCTCACCTCCACGCTCTCGCCGCGCCTGCGTGTCGATAACGGCTGGAAACTCTGGCATTACCGCGGCGTCTGCGTCGCGTCGCACGCCGCCAAGGAACTGTTCCAGGTTATGTGGCGGCCGTGCACGCAGCTCGCGCCGAACCCGGAGTCCTGGGCGAAACGCGAATTGTCGCCCGCGCCCGCGGGGCTCGTCGAGGCCGTGAAACCGAAACCCGCGGGGGCCTACCGCCCGCCGTCGGCTCGACTCGGGCCGCGCGCCGTGCCCGGTGCCTCGTTCACGCAGCCGCCGCCGCAGAAACGTACGGTGCCTGGCGCGCCGCAGACGGGTGGTCTTGTCCCGCGGAACGGCAGCCCGCAGCAGCAGCAGTCGCGCGGGAACTCGGCAAGCCCGGCTGGCGCGCAGCAGCAGCAGAACGGCAACCGTGGTCGCACGCAGGGTGGGAAGCCAGCGTCCCCGGCACCTGCGCCCGCGGCCGATGCGGCGCCCGCGCCAGGCACGGACCCGGCGTCAATTGAGAAGCGGTCGCAGTACCTGATCAAGAAGCTCAAGCAGATTATGGGGCTCAAGCAGAAGATGGCGAATGGCGAGACGCTCGACCCGGCGCAGGTGCGCAAGCTCGAGAGTGAGGGCGAGGTGCGCATGCAGTTGGCCGAGATGGGCGTCACGCCGCCTCTGTAGTACCGCGGTTGTGCGGGCAGGGTCGAGTCTCGTCGCGGTCTCGTCGTGTCGACGGCCGCCGATGGTGGGGCCAGAGCAGCGCGGCATGGCATTGCATAATATATGGTGTCGAGGAGAGCAAGGAAGCAAACATTATTGGATGAGTTTTGAAGCTGGTTCGAATCAGCAACACTTTCGCCACGTCACAATCACGTTATCGCGCCGTCCGCACGTTCAAGCGGCCCAGCATATGTCATGGCAAATGGCCACTGCCGAAGACCGTCCGACGATTTCAACTCACGCTGTCGCTCCTGTTGGGATTTTCGGTCAAGACTCGCTCAGCTGTCCGGCCGACTTGTCGCATTTGCAAGAGAACAACCAGAAATCAGAAACCAGCAACCATGGCCAGCTTGACCCGCCAAATGGCCACTTTCTTTGAGTCGTCGCGGTTCGCTGTGGTTGGCGCGTCGATTGACAAGAAGAAGTTTGGCAACCGCGTCCTGTGCTGGTATATCGACCACAGGAAGCCTGTCACGCCCGTGCACCCGGTGCGCACCTCTTTTTTGGAACCAGCACGATGTTGATGGTGCAACGTAATTGCTAACCACTGCCATGATCACCACGGCCCGACCACTGCAGAAAGAGAGAGAAATCGAGGGCATCGTGGCCATCCCCTCGCTCGCCGACCTGACGGGTGAGCCCACCGACGTGTCCGTGTCGGTGATCACGCCTCCGACCGTGACCAAGGGCGTGCTCGAGCAGGGCGTCGCCAAGGGGATCACCAAATTTTGGCTGCAACCCGGCGCCGAGTTCCCCGGGTGGCAGGCGTTTGCCGACGAGCACAAGGTGCTCGTCATTGCGCAGGGCCCATGCGTGCTGCGCGACGCCAAGCTGTAACGCGCATGGGCGGGCGGGATCGCTCGTTTCGCGGGCTCGGACGGTCTGACCATATTCGTGCGGGCGCGCACGACCTTCTCCACCTGGTGACAAGTAACGGCGCGGCCACAACGGTGGAGGTGCGAAATGAAATGTATCGCTGATGTTCGTTTTGGCTGCTTGGACCATGAAGAGAGAGTGTTATTTCAAAGGCGCTTCCCGGCTGCCAGCAATCTGGTGCACCAAGACGATTTGCGCGATATTTTTCAGTTAGCAAGAGCGAACACCTGGTCGGCTGCTCTTGCGGATGGCGACAACGCTGCCAAAATGCGATTTGCGCCCAGGGTCATGGGGCAGTGCCAACTTTTGCCGAATGGTCAAGCAACGAATGGCACACCTTGTCGCTGGGTCCGACAGCCCAAATCATTTCATTTGCGCACGTTGTCCACCAAGTGTTCTTGCTCGAGGCTTGCAGCATCACCCCGCCATCACAACGTCGATGCCGCCAATACTATCTCGGACTCGCTGCATTCGCATGCAGATAGGAGTGCGATTGGGGCCCGCGCCGACGCCGTGGTTGACCAAGCCGCGGCCAAAAGGAGAATGGGGGTTTGGTGCTCGTTAATGCCGATGCTTCACGCCGACCAACGGCGCTCTTCCACCCAGCAGACGCCAGCGGATGCCTTTTCAAATCCCAAAAATGAAATCCCTGGCGCGCTAGTATTTATTTATGAAACGTTCGAGAATAGTCGCCGGAAACGAAGAGGTGGCTCGCTCAGCATGAAGCGCTGCCGTACACCACTCGGGCCGGGTCAGACGAGCCACCAGGAGCCACTCGCCCACTTGGCTTTCGACACGACGCAAGACCCTCCAAGGTTGCTTGCAGGTCGCGCGCGCCACACCGTCGCCACCATTTTTTCCTTTCTTCCCCCGTTGATCACCGCGCCGACGACGGGCGGCCGTTCCGGGACGGCTGGCGTGCCCACGCTGGCGTCATCCAAGCACGTTGCGCGCGGGGCGAGCCATGCACGTTCAGGTTCGGCGCGCGCACACCGTTTGACGGCAACTGCTCCCTCGCTCGGATCTCTCTCTCTCTCGCCTCTCTCTTCAGTCTCTCACGACGCCGCCAAACAAAACTCGCGCCGTCGCTCACCGGACCTGCACGAGACGCCCTACCGCGGCCGGTTCCATCAAGTTTGATCACCGCTGATCACCCGGACCCGGCAACGGAGCTCATTGTTCAACCAACAATCAACGTTTCCGGGGCCCCTTTGCTGCCGACCCCCCGATTCTGCGCAGATCCGCCTCGATAGCGCTGATCCAACAAGACCCGGCCAACACATCCATCCGGTGCTTTACGAACGGCGACCCGCACCATGCACGATCTCGACCGCAGCAGCGACCCGCGGTCGCCACGGCCGCATGTGGCCGAGACGTCTGCGCCGTGTTTGATCCGGACTTGGGCCGGCTTGGCCATGGTCGTATTTGCCGTCGCTTTGCTCGCCGCAGTACCAGTCGCCGGCGCGACCGAGTTCAAGATTGCCGTGTCGTTGCCCTTGTCGTGTACGATCTATTCGCACATCGCTGAGATACGACCAGCGTAACACTTCGAACAATGGCGTTGACTGATCGTTCATTCATCACCAGCGCCCGGCGATGGGTACTCGGCCACGGGCATCAAGGAGGCGCTCGAAATGGGGTTTGACGAGGTCAACCAATGGGCCGCGTCGAGCTTCAACGGCAACAAGTTTTCGATGCTCATGTGCGTTCCTTGTTCGTGAATGACGACAATCTAACGGAGATTGAACGCCGGACTGATCGTCGCGCGCACCTTGGTTCTGAATTAGGTACGACTCGTACAATTCGACGTCGTCGAGTGTCAAGAACATGTTCCAGGCCGACAAGGACGGCGCGGTCGCCATGGTCGGCGATTACTTGTCATCGAGTACGTTCCGGGTGCCATGCAGCCGCAACTACGTTTTTTGCCATTCTCGCGCGACCCGTCACTCACCCGTTGGTCGTTTTTGCAGCGGTTATTCCGCAAGCTCTCGCCGGCAACAACTTCCAAATGTGGCAGTGTAGTGCGTCGGCGTCGTCGCCCACGCTCAGCAACAAGAGCGACTTCAAGTACTTTTTCAGGTCCGTCGCCCACCTCGCGTTGAACGCCGAAATGCGAGCGCAGAACAGTGGACTGACTAAATATCTTTGTTCTCCACTCTCATCCAGGACGATCCCAGTGCGTTTTCAATCGAGGATGTGAGCGGCTCATTTGATCGCGGCACTCACTCTTGCTTCACCACCAGGCCGACAAGACGCAGGGTGCCGCGCTCGCGATCTTCGTCAAGGGGATGGGATGGAAAAACGTGGCCATCATGGCGTCGTCTGACGACTATGGCGAGGGTACGGAACCCGCACACGCGACAACACGCACGATGTGATTGAATGGCTTATTCCTCATTCGTTCCTCTCATATAGGCATCAAGCAAGTCTTTACCGAAAAGGCCGGCGACCTGGGCCTGCGCATCGCGTCGGTGCAGTCCTACTCGCCCGGCGACCCCACGGGCCGGTCCTACGATATTGCCGTCGAGGGCATTCGCACGTCGGGCGTGCGCGTCATCGTGTTCATGGGTCTGCACGAGGACCTGATCCCGATCGCGCGCATTGCGCGCAAGGCCGGCGTTATTGGTGCTGACTGGGCGTGGGTCGCGTCTGAGGGTGTCTCGACGCTCGACGAGGCCATTATGCACGCCGAGGCGCAGGGCGACCACTCGACCTACTCGGACCAGGACAAGGAAAACACGAACGGCCTCATTTTCATGTTTCCGGCCGAGTCGGGCGCCGGGTTCAAGGATTTCTTGGCCGCTTACCAGCAGCGGTTCAAGCGCCCGGATACGCTGTTTTACGCGACGCTGTTCAAGGTGCGTACATCGTGCTCGCGTGGACTCGTCATCTGAGCGTCATGGGCTCATGCTGATCGGTTCGCGCTTTGGTTTCCGTTTTCTAGGATTGCCTGACGGCACTGGCGCGCGGCATCGCCAAAATGGTCAAGGCCACCTCGGAAAAAGATGTACTTGCGCGCAAGTTCGGCAACAACCAGATTGGCGATTTCCTCGAGACGTTCACATCGTCGACGTCGGGCACCGTCGAGTTTGACAAGAACGGTGACCGCATCATGGACTACTCGGCGTAAGTTTGATTGGCGTTGTGCACACCCTGCCGCACGGTTTGCTGACCATTACCTTCCCCGCTGACAGCATCAACCTGTACAACATGAAGCGCACGGTCGCGTGGACGGTGCGCTTGAGGAGCCAGACGATTGAACAGCGCGCCGATCCGACATTTTTCTCGGGCACCAAGGAGCCGCCCAAAGACGAGCCCGACTTGCAGCGCGGGTACCCGCTCTTCACCGACATTGGCGCGATCGTGACCATGGGCTTGGCAGGGCTCTTGATTCTCTTGATCGTCGGCACACTGGGGTACCTGACTGTCAACCGCGAGCACAGCGCTGTCAAGCACATGTCGCTGCCGTTCATTTCGCTCACGTGCGCCGGTCTCGTCTTTGTGCTCGGTGCCACGTTCCTGTGGGTCGGCCAGCCGACGCCGTTGACGTGCATGCTGCGGCGCTGGATCTTTTTAATCGGGTTCGAGCTGACCATGTCGGCGGTCGCGGCCAAGGCCTACCGGTTGTACAAGATCTTTGATAACGCTGCGCTCAGCAAGCTGCACAAGCTCAGCAACGTCAACCTCATGATCGGGTGCTCGTTGATCATTCTGATCCAGATTGGCATGCTCGCCGCGTTCACGTTCTTGGCGCCGCAGAAGAGCGTGCACATTGTGTCGTTTTCGTCGGACACATACGAGTGCGTCGCCGACAATGCGGGCATGGACCGGCTTTTCAACATTCTCTCGCTCGTCTACAATGGACTGCTCGTCGCGGCGGTTGCGTATCTTGCTTTTGTGACGCGCAAGGCGTACAGCCAGTTCCGCGAGAGCGTGTTCATCATGTACTCGGTGCGCTGTTTTTCGGTTTGATTTCTTGATCATGTCGCGTTCTCCGTGCTAACAAACTGGTGGTGGGTACTCGCAATAGGTGCAAAACATCTTCCTCAGCGCTGTCGTCGTGTCGCCGTTCCTGTTCATTATCGGCGGCGATTTTGCGCTCGGTGCTTACTACATCAAGGCCTTGACCGTGTGCTACGCCGTCGCATTCACGTACGCGTGCCTCGTCGGACGTATTGCCCTCGCACTGCATCTGGCCAAGTCCAAGTCGGCCAACACGGGCGTCAAGATGAACCTCAGCAACGACCCGTCGAGCTCGGGTAACAATGGCATTTCGTCGGCCGAGAACCTGCCGGGCAAGCCGCAAACAATGCACGGAAAGTACCCTGTCAAGGTGCGCTCGAATTCTCACGATTTTGGCTCGTGTTTCCGCTGGTCAAGGATCTCATTCGTGGTTCCCTTTTTCTTCTTTTCAGATTGCCAACAAGCTCTTCGAGACGTGGCATACGAACCGTGTCATGCTCCTCGCGCTCGAGGGGTACCTGGCACTCACGCGCAACACGGGATCGACGGAATCGGGCAAGTTATTCAAGCTTCGCTCGATTACCTTTGATCCGAACCCCCCTTCGTACCCAATTTGTTTGGAAATTCGTGCCGACACGACATCCTACCTTATTCAATTCAACAAGGAGGAGGACAAGCAGAAATGGGTGCGCGCGCTCTCGGTCCATTGCCTGATCATGTCGAAATCGTCGGCCAACAAGTCGTCCAACAACGGCGTGTCGAATCTCGGCACGCACCCGGGAGTCGGCAACCCGAACACGTATGGTGCGCGCAGTCTGGCGTTCTCGGGCGGCGTCGGGATGGCTAGCAACAACAACGCGACGAGCCAGTTCCAGTCGCAGATTGGCGCGTATGTCGGCGCGGGCAAGAAGTAGAATGGCGCTGTCGCTGTCGTTTGTCCGTGTATTGATCGTTTTTTGATCTTTTTTGATCGTTTGTCGTTCTGAGCGCCCACCGGCGGCCGTCTTGACCGGTGGAGAACATTTTTCTGTTCGCGTGTCCTATAGCTTTTTTACTCCATACATCAATAGAAGGCGAGGTGGTTTGGTTCAGCATACCTCTTCCTCCATCGTCGACCGTCTGTCGCGGTCCAGCGGGCTGATCCCTCTGCTGCAGAAAAGAGTGCCGCTGGCTCCGGAAGTGCCTGAGTCACGCATGTGACAAGCGCGACCGTATTTTTCTTTCGCCGACCATTCATTCATGAATCAACTCCAACGATGATCGCAACCAGCACTTTGCCGACCACCACCAGCATAATCGTCTCCGGCACCGCGCACAAGCAGCAAGCGCCTGCTCACTCGTCGGAAAGCCTTCTCCACCGCGTTCCAAGACCATGAGCACCACCGCCAAGTCGAGCCTGCCCAAGACCCGCGCTCAGCCGGAAAAACTGGCGACGCGCCAACTCGCCAGCCTTTTCCGCCCCTGTATCGACCTGCATCACGGCCACGTCAAGCAAATCGTCGGCGGCACGCTCGACGACAGCGATCCGAACGCGCTCAAGACCAATTTCGTGTCCAAGTACGCACTTGTCGCGCACCCCACCATCCATCGTCAACCACAGATGTGCTGACGCTGTGTTCTGACTGAACAGCCACTCTGCGAGCCACTACGCCGAGCTCTACCGCAAGCACAAGCTGCACGGCGCGCACGTCATCAAGCTTGGCCCAGGCAACGACGAGGCGGCAACGAGTGCACTGCAGGCGTGGCCGAGTACGTCTGTGACGGTTTACGCGCCAAACGACGGCGTTCTCGTGCAGCTGACGGCTCGAAAGACGGTCTGCAGGTCGGCGGCGGCATCTCGCTCGAGAACGCGCAGCTGTGGCTCGACCGCGGCGCCAAGCAAGTGATTGTCACGTCGTGGCTCTTTGTCGACGGCAAGTTTTCCGAGGACCGGCTTCGTGCGCTGTCGAGCGCGATTGGTCACGACCGGCTCGTCGTGGACTTGAGGTATGCGCGTTGCCACATGGCTGTGGACGGGGTGAGCTGGTCGACTCACGAGTCGCGCTCGCATCTGCGTTGATAGCTGTCGCCGCCGCGGTGACCAGTGGATCGTGGCCATGGACAAGTGGACCAAGTTGACCGACCTGCACGTCAACAAGGGTTCGCTCTTCTGCTCTTCGAGTTCTCCACGGTGCTTTCACTGACGTCGTGCCCATGGACGCAATCTAGACACCCTTGACCGACTTTCGGCGTACTGCAGGTACGCCCATCCCCGCATTCACCCCTCCACCCTTTCACATTCCACTCACGATCCCACATCCTTAGCGAGTTCCTGATCCACGCGGCCGACGTGGAAGGTCTGTGCCAGGGCATCGACGCCGACCTCGTGCGGTGCCTCGGTGACTGGTGCACGATCCCCGTCACCTACGCGGGCGGCGCGCGGTCGATTGCCGACTTGCAGCTCGTGCACGACCTGAGCGGCGGCAAAGTCGACTTGACGTTTGGCAGGTGCGTTGCCCGTGATGCGGGTGTCTTGGCTCTCTCTGCACGCGACACGTGGCTGACATGCTTGCCCCGGTGTTTCTTGCCAGCGCGCTCGATATTTTCGGCGGATCGGGCGTCACGCTCGACGAGT
The DNA here is from genome assembly GCA_000151295.1 of Allomyces macrogynus ATCC 38327. Lineage (NCBI taxonomy): Eukaryota > Fungi > Blastocladiomycota > Blastocladiomycetes > Blastocladiales > Blastocladiaceae > Allomyces > Allomyces macrogynus. The sequence continues at coordinate 398,931 of GG745331.1, forward strand.
GCATCGCATGGAACCAGGCGCACCCGCGCGACTGAACAGAGCCGAGTCGCAATCAAATCGAATCGAATCGAATCCAACCTGTATTGATTCGTCATGGTCGCAAAAATTTACCCCCACCGCTGCCCGCGGCGGAAAATAGAGAAAGAGCAGGGCGAGAAAGAACGTCAGCGACGAGCGGGCCCCCAAAACCTCAAATCAGCAATTTTCCATCTCTCGACTCACACTACATCAAATCATAAATGGCCCGAATCCGTTCCGTCAACCGGCGCACCTCGTTCATCTGCGACGCGACACTGTAATGACTGCTGCGGTTCGCCGCCGCATCGGCCTCGGCCTGTGCTTGGGCCTGTGCTGCTGCTTGTGCTGCTGCTGCCGGCTCGTCAGCGCGCAAGTCCTCGGCCGACGCCTCGCCGCTCGGCGGGACACTCCCGGACGCGACCATCACCTCAAACTCGGCCGGCTGCTGCTGCTGTTCCGACCCGTCACCATTCGCTGCCGCCGCCGGCTCGGCGCCCGCTGACATTGGCCCATCCGCCGCGCGCGACGGCACGCGCAATGTCGACCCGGACGATGCGGACGCGCGGCGCCCGCCGGCTCCCGGCGCCGCACCCGGCAATGCTGGCGGTGCCGGTGGCGGGGCTTGCGGCAGGAGCGGAAGAAGTGGGCGCAGCGCGCGCAAAATCCGCACATCCCCTAAATCCAACAACTGCACGATCGCATGCAACGCGAGGTGGCGCAACGTCCAGTCGTCGAACCGCAAGAGCGCGGCAAGCGCCGCGACGAGTGGGGACATGGGTGTCGATGTCGTCGTGGTCGCGCTCGACCCGTGCGACGACGCCGTCGAGTTGCGGAGGATACTCCGGTGCGGGTGGCCCAGTGGGGACGGCGGGCGGTAGAGCGATCCAACGAGCGCGTGCGCGAGGGACTCGATATCGGTCGGCCGTTGCGCGAGGTTCGCGAGTGCGGCGACGCCGTTGGCCAGGACCTCGATCGACCCTTCCAAGTCCGGGTCCAAACTATCGGGCATGACCGCATCCAAGTGCCGGTTCCCGTCGTCGTTCATCACCACCGCCAAGCTTGGCGGGATCCGGCACAAGTACTCGAGTAAAGGCACGACGTGGCCCTGCGCCGGGTGCAGCATTTCGGCACGGCACTTGTCGTCGGTCGCGAGCACGGCCATGGCCGCGCCAATTTCGCACTGCACGGCCGCGTTCACGATATAAACTTCCGAGTCCATGGCATCCCCCGCGGGTCCCGGATCCTCGACGAGCGCGCCGAGCAGCGGTGTGGTTTCAGCAACTACGAGCGAGTTGGTGCGCGTGGGCGTTTCCGGCGGCATTCCCGACGACGCCGGCATCAACAGGACGCGGCGGAACGTGTCGAGCGCGCCGAGCCGTAAGATCCGGACCTTGTAATCGCGATCGGCCGCGGCCAAGTTGCGCAGTGTCGACGCGGCATGCAGCCGAATCTCGTCCGTCACTTGCCTGGTCAAGACGGTCCCATCCGTGACAAGCAACTGCTTGACCAAGTTCGACTGCACGATGCCGCGATCAGAGACGAGCGCCAAGAGCACGTTCACAAATGTGTCCTGCAACCCCAAACTCGCGAGCCGCGCGGGCAACGCGTCGCAGATCGACAAGTTGCGTAGACATGCCGCGGCGGCGAGCCGCAGTGGCGGGTACTCGGACCGCGCGTGTGCGATCAGGACGCTCAGGGCCGACGAGTGCACAATCAGGTTCTGGAACACGGTGGCCGAGGCCAAGTTGCGCAGGGCCAGTGCCGCCTGCGTCTGCAGCCGCAATGGCGTCGGTGGGCTCAGGTGGCCAACGAGCGTCGGCGTCAGCGACGCGTACCGGTCAAAGTCGGTTAAGCGCGCGCGCGTCGACGCGTCGACAGCCAGATTCGACACGGCGGTCGTCGCGTAGTAGACGACTTCTGGGTCCTGGTGCCGCCGGAGCAGATCGATCAATGCGGCTAGGGCATCGATGGTGGGTTCCGCGCCCGTCTCGTAGAGCGCGTCGACGTCGGGCTCGACGAGCATGGCACGGTGCGTCGCCGAGTGCGTCAGGTTGAGCAGCGCGCCCGTCGCGTTGCGCGCGACGCGCACGTCGTCGGCCTGCGTCAGTGAAATCAGACTTGTCACGAGTGCGGGTGTCGTAATGTGCGACTTGGTCTCGTCGTCGGTCAAGAAATTGGTGATGCAGCCGACGGCATTGCACTGCACCTCGATGCTCTGCGACTCCGTCAGCGCCAAAAGCCGCGAGACAATGTCGTCGGTGACAATACTCGGCTTGTTTTCGGCTAGGGAGCGAAAATGTTTTCTGTTTCGTCAGCGGGTCCACCACGTCGTTAAAAGCAGGTGAATGCGTACCAACAACGGCCAAGTTGCCCAATGCCGCACTTGCTGCTCGCTGCACCTCGTCGTCCTCAAACCCAAGCAGCGACGTCAAAATGTCCACGACCGTCTCGTTGACGACCAGCGGTTCTGCCGAATCCAAACGAATTGGGTTAGGCGGAGCCAGGAACACGTCACAAATTCAAACACCACTGCACGTACCCCGTTCCGTGACATTGGCCAAAATCAACGCGGCAGCGCGCCCGCTCGGGATATCCGTCGCGTCTGACTGCAACACGTTGAGCACCTCGAGCAGCTCCCCCTGGAAGAAATCGCTCGGCGGGTGCTCGAGCAGCGGGCCCGTCGCACCCGCATAGTCGGCAAAGAACGGTAGCGCTAAGGTCGTCACGCGCGCGTCAATTGGACACGTTCCAATATCGCTTCAGCGCAGATACACGTACACTCGACAAATGAAAACACCTCGGCAATCGCATTCCGCTCAGCCTCGCGCGGGTCGGTCGCGAGCTGGTCGTAGAGCTTGCGCGACCGGTCGTCGCGCGACAAGGACGGACAGCATGCCGTCAGGCCGCAGCACGTCCATGCCGTCGACGTGTCGGGCTCGGGCGGCGGTGGGGCCAGCGTCTCGACTTGGCTCGAGGTGGCGCCCATGATGTGGACGCGTCGTAGCAGGGAAGTAGGGAAGGGAAGGAGAGCCCGCAGCTGGGAGAGCAACCGAATAATGGACGCGTCATTCGTGGTAACCGTCGTATCGAGCAAGCCGAGCACGGGGGAATATAAGGCGAAAGAGCAGGGAGCGCAGCCGTCAGTTGCTGGTTTCTGGAGCGGTACGTTATGGGACGAACAGGTGCTGCTGCTGCTCTTGCGCCCAAGGATCAGCGCGGGGAAAAAATGGTCCGGACTCACGCCAACCATAACCATCGCGAGAGGCCCGGAACACAGGAAGAGCGGCACCTCTGGCTGGCACAATAAGAGCGGGTCGGGAATTACCTGCACTCAAGGGCCGGATCACGGCCAGGCAATGCGTTCGGTGCTGACGACGGCTGGATGGATGATTCCACTTGCCGATGCCCAGGACTGGCGAGCCAGTGCACAGTGAGGGTTCAAAAAAACCGGGGGGGGGGGGGGGGGGGGGTCGGCTTGTCGACGAGTCTCGACGCTGTCGCTCGAGCTAGCAGTCAAAATGGGCTGGAGGGTTGCCGGCGATGATTGCAGCGGAGCTGGCGGCCGTGTGCGGGCTGGTCGAGTATTGGCTGGGTCGCTGCACGGACGCTTGGAACAAGAAACGATTGCAGCAAGTATTGCTGGTGTCGGGGACGGGGACCGGCAGTGGTCGCCTGCTGCAGGGGACGATGAAGTTGTCGACAAGAGGTTGGTCAAGCTCAAGTTGCATTTGCGATGCCTTGCAATGGTCGTTCCGGCGCGGTCACCTTTGCAGTTTGCCACATGGCTTTGCGTTTCGCTTCGGCCAGCACAAGGCACGAGAACACCAAACGTTGCTGCAAGCTTGTCAGGGCCGAGTGTTTTCCACGTCGATCCCAATCCAATAAATTACATCATCTCGTCACGCATCTCCTCCCTCTCTCCACCCTCCGTCACGCCGGCCCGCGGTCGCTCGCCGCGCGCGGTACCATCCGGCGCACCTCTGGCGTCGGCGGTGCGAGGGGCATCTCCACGCTCCCCGCATGGCCCTGCAGGATCGCCTGCGCCGCCGACATGGACCGCGACCGTGCCGGCACGCTGCCGCCAGACGAGGAGGGTGGTGGTGGACCGACATTGGGCGACGCCGACGCGCCCGCTCCACCCCCACCGCCGACAATTGGGCTCGGTGCTGCCGAGGACATCGCCGACGCCGGCCGGTAAACGTACATGTCGACGAGTTTCTGCACGGGCGCCTGCGCGAGCTGATAATGCTCGTTGAAGTTGAGCCGCACAGCGAGGTTGCGCAGGTGCTCGTCGGCGTGGGTCGACAGCTCGCCAAGAATCTCGCCGACCAGGCTCTGTAAAAGTGGAATGGGACAGGTGAGTCTCTGGTGCTGATGAGTACAAAGGAGCAAGCAATCAAGCGTACTTTGAACGTCTCGCGCGCCCTCGCAATCATGTCGGTAATCTCCTTGAACGACCGAGCATTCGGTTTCGTTGACCGCGGCATATCCTCGACCCCACCGCCCAACCCCCGATCCAATGACCAGTGCTTGCGGTGCCTCAACTGCTGCTTGGCGCGCCACTCATCGGCCTCGCGCTCGGCATACTCATGCAGCTGCCCAAGCCCGCGCCGAATCACGCTGATCTGGTTAAAAATGCGCATGAACCGGTCCAACAGCGTCGTTTCGCCCGACGCACTCGCCGGCATCGGCGCCTGTGGCGGGAACAGACCCGACGACGAAGCGGCCGCCGAGGCCGGCGCACTGCCGTCCCCCAAGGTCGTCATGGTGGGCGCGGCCTGCATGACGAACCCGCGCGTCGCGAGCCGGTTCAAATACTTGTGGTGTGCGGCAATCAGCATGTCGAGGTCGATCCCGGGCTTGTCAATCTCCTGCATCAGTTCCGACCACCCGACTTCGACCACCTCAAACACGTAGTAGTACTGCAGCTGGTAGACAAAGTGTGTCATTTCCGACCACAGCACGTGCCCGAGGTGCAGTTCGCGCTTAACACGCGGCGAGATCCCACCCGGAGCCACAGGGCCCGTGACGTGCGAGGTCATATTGGGCGTCGACGCGGCGGACCGTAACCCACGCACTCCACCGGGCCGATCGAGCGCGTGTGCAGCGGTCGCGGCCGCGCCGGATCCGCGCGGCGCCATGGCTTTCCGCGCGGCACGCATGGTCGTGGCTTCGCGGCGTGTTGCGAATGCGTGGTCAGACCAGCCGCGCGCGAGCACGGATTCAGCGCGCTTGAGGTTCCACAGGAAGTTGGACAGTTTCTGGTACTGCACGAGCGCGTACGGCGAGATGACCGTATTGATGGGCGCGTCCACGTGGTAGTCGACGCTGAACACGTCCCACCCGACATCACCGGCCGCGTGTTGCTGCAGTCGCACGTCGAGCCGGCGGAGAATGTCGGGGTCCTCGTATTGCGCGTTGGAAGACCGGATGGATTGCTCGAGGACCGACGTCAGGTGGTGCCGGTAGAGCGTCGACGCGGGTTTGTTCAGGTGTGCGCTGGGGGGTGGGGATCGTTCCGGTAAGTGAGGGCGGGACACGACCGCAAGGTTCAGGTGGGCGAGAAATGCAAACGTACCTCAGCCCCTCAAGCAAGCACTGAATAAAGTCGCCCTGGCCGAGCAATAGGTACTTTTTCAGCGCCAGGAAATGGTCCTTGAGCCTGAACTCGCCCAGCAACCGCGACACGAGCCGGTCGGCCGTAATCCGGAACGCCGCGTCGATACTCGTCTCAAACAAGTGCAAGTCGCCGTACTCGATCCCGACGGCACGCGCGCCTAACTGGCTGCGCATCGCGACCCACTCGTGATCGCGCGCGCGAAACCGCAAAAAGTTGAGAGATTTCCCAATCAGGTAAATCTTTTTGGCCAACGTCTTGTCAATAAAACTGGGCGTCATTTCGTGCCGCATCAGGTACTTCTTTTTCCACCAGTGCTCGTGGTCGTCGCGGATTTCCGGGTCGGACTTAATGAAAAACTCTTCGTGCGGATCGACCAGGTCGCCCTCGTAGACCCACCGCCGCACCATACTGAACAGCGGCTGGCAGATCGTGCGCAAGATGTGCGTCGTGAAGGCCTGCACGACCGGGTCGCCGTGATGCAGGTACGAGTGCACGTTCGTGACAGCTTGCCCGCCGCGGGAATCCCAGCTCGTCGTGAGCATGGCCGACATGAGTCTTAACCGCTGCGTCGGCTCGGCGCTCCAGTGCAGCAGGCGGCGGAGGGTCAGGCCCTGTGCGCCCGGCTGACCCGCGGCGGTCTCGAGCACAGCGACGAGACGGTAGTAGTTGGCGAGTTCGGCTTGCAGTGCCGCGCAGAGAGACTGGCCCACGAGTCCTTGCGGCTGCGCGACGCCCGGCGCGAGCCGTGCCTCGAGGCCGCGGTAGAGCGACCCGACTTCGCTGATTATCGTCACAATGGTCTTGATGGGGTGGGAAAACCCGTCGGTCGAGACGAGCTTGTACCCTTCTTTGTCGTCCCACTTGATGAGCTTGCCGTCGACGCCCTGCAGTACGAACAGCAGGTCCTGGATGATAGCGGCTTCCGGGACGGCGTAGGAGGCTACAATACCCAGAGTGAGTTTGGCATCGACCGGAATCCACGAGAAAAGTGGATATACGCACATTCGGCCTCAGTGACGGTATCGAACCGCGATTTGGTGCGGCTCGGTCCCCTTGTCGATCCTGCTGCCGAGGTTTGCGTTACGTTCGGACTGTCGAGCGCAGCCTGTAACGAGGTGGGTGTGATCCCGCGCGACTGCGTAAATGGAAGTGCGAGCTGCGACGCGCTCAGGCTGCTGAGCGGGATCTCGACCTGGAATGGGATGCATCATGAGCACGGGCAACGCAGGTCAACAAAAATGGTCGGAATTTCGTACCGCCGAGTCGTCGGTCTGCTCGACTTGCTGCGCGACGGCGTGCAGAAAGTAGAGAATGGCCCATTTGCGCGTGACTTTCGGGTTCTATGCCGGGCGCGTCGAGCATGAGAAGGGGTTTGAACGAACGGACGCCAGCGAGAAGACAGGGAAACAGACCCTTTGCAGCTGGCCAGCAAGGTACGAGAATCGGAGCGCGCGCGTAGCCGTAGACGAGCTAGTCGCGACTGGAAGTGCCAACAAGACGTCATGTCAGCGTCGGCCATCGGCAAAGTGCGATCATCATGAACTCCAAGAACCACCATCACCATACGTTTCTTCTTGATCAGGTCGGCCACGACCGTTTCGTTGTGCGACGCCGGCGCGGCGATGCGACTAACGATGGCGGACAGCATTAGCCCCTGGTACCACAGCTCACGATCCTTCACCCGGGCAACAAATACCTGCCGAGAATGCGCATGCAGCGATTCCGCAGGCGCGCGAGCCGTGGGTCGTCGTCGGGCGCTGGGCTGTCGTTCCCAGCCGCTGCCATGGACGAGGAGCCGGCCATGGCCGAGTAAAAGCCCGAGTCGGGCTCCGGGCGCGCGACAAAGCGGCGGATCAAGAGGTCGAGGTTCTCCGCAACGGCGTTCGGCATCTGCGCGGCGCTTGGGTGTCGCGGCAAGCTGCGTGGAGGAGGCATGCTGCCGAGGGCGCCGCCGAGGGCGCCTGCGGCGCTCGGGTTGCTGGACGACATGGTCGCGCGGTCGTGCAGCTAGTTGCGCGTCGTGGTTGGCCTGGATGTGCGGAATGATCGTGCAGCCCACGGCAACAAGCCGACCGCCAGTGCGAGGCCGTCATTGGAAGCGCTCACGTGGCGTGGACGTGGTCGCCGCCACGACGCGCCGGCCGCTTGCTCACTGCCGGCCCAGCTTGAGCATGGCGGCCACGGCACTGATCAGTACCAGCACCATGACCAACAGCCCAACCACGATGCACGCGCCAGAGTACCCGCAGTCGGCATTCAAGGACGACCACAGTCCGTGCCTGCACTGTGTCGCCCGACGCCAACCACCATGCTGCAACTGATGACAACACGGCAACCACCTAGAGCGTTTCGGCAAGGTCGCGCCCTACTCGTTCCACGACTACCGCCACACACTCGAGGACTCTATCCGCGATGTGCGTCTCCGGCCGCTCACTACGCAACGCGTCACGTCGTGGTTGCCCGGCCTGACCGTCTGCGGCGCGCACACCGATCTTAGATCCTCGAATACGACCTCGAGTTTGACCTCTCCACCAAGTGGACCGACATCCGCATCGTTCTCGGCTTCCTTGCGTCCATTATCGGCATTGGCGGCGCCGTCTACGGGTTCCTCGTCCCGTTCCACGAATCGAAAGCGGGGGTGACCGCATCCGTCATCGCCTACCTGGCCGTGTCCGCGATCACGACCTACATTACCCTCTTTATCGAGGACGCGAAAGTGGCCACGGGCAAGCGCGTCGACCCGGTGGGCGTGGTACGCTCCATCCTTCTGCACCCGGTACGAAGAGCTCTGCTCACCCTCGGCGGCCGTGTTAGGAACCGCCTGTGACCCTGACTGTCGCGTCGGCCGTCGACACGGCCTCGCCCAACTGCCAGCTGCACCTGACCTTCCACGCGCGCGCGGGCGCGCGGCACGCCGAAGTCCGTGCGACGGCGCCGCTCGAACAGTACTTCACCACGTCCGGCGAGTTGATTGCCGTGCGGTTCTACCGCGACGTGGTCGCGTGGATCCACGACACGGTGCGGCAAACCGGCAACGAATAGAGCAACATGGATTCATCTATGTCTCGGTCTACACGCGGAACTCGGCAAAGAACCGCACCGTCGCCTCAAATCCGTACCGCGCCGCATCCATCGAATCCAACGCGTGCCCAGAATCGTCAAACGCGAGCGTGCGCACGGGCACGTGCGGCTTGTTCCCGCGCATCCACGCGATCCATTCGAGCGCCTGGTGGTTGGGCACGCGCGCGTCCTTTTTACCCAATTGCATCAAGGTCGGGGTTTCGACGCCCGAAATGACAGAGTAGGACGAGTGTGTCCACATGCGCGCGTAGGTGTCGGGTGTCACGAGCGACGGGCGGCGCAGGTCGTGCGGGAGCGCGGCCTCGGCGAAGGACCAGTCCCTATGTTGGTATGGGAGTGTGGGTGAGCGCGGGGCGGATAAGGCAGGGTGGAAAGGGTGCAGGAGAGGGAGAACGCACATGATATCGGTGCCCGAAAAAGTACCGAGGTTGAGTGCCGGGTTGCGGATCGACGCGGCGCGGTAGAAACCCTGCCGTCATCAAAAAGGTGGTCAATGCACCGAACCAGAACCGGAATGCCAAGGACACAACGTACCGGGTACCGCCCGATCAAGAACGCGCCAATCAATCCACCGTGCGACCCGCCCAAGTAATACACGTTCTCCTGGTCGAGGTTCAGGTCGGTGCGCGCAAGGAGCGACTTGGCAACACAGTGCGAGTCCTCGACCTCGAGATCGCCAATCTTGCCGACGAGCGCGTAAATTGACCCGTTACCGAATCCGGTCGAGCCCGTGTAGTTGACTAAACGATCGCACACTGTCAGGGAAACCTCCGCGCTCACCCAAAGTCGCCAGCACTGGAACAACGTACCCAACGCAACCGTATGCCCGTGCGCGACATACCCGAGCGTGCTCGCAGCCGACACATCTCCCCACTCATTCGCCGACACCGAATGCGGCCCGCCGTGCGGCAACAAGATCAGCGGCGAAGGCTCCCGCTGCTCCTTTTGCCGCACAACAATCGCCTGCACGCGCGGCGCAAACTCCTCCACCGTCACTTCCACATTCGCAAGTAACTTGGCCACCGCCGCGGGCGGCGTAAATGCCTTGACCGCGACCCACTCGCCGTCCTCACCGAGCCGAACAAGCCGCGGCGGCTGGTCCAACGCACTCTCGACCGCGAGGATCCCGCGGTTCGACACGTGCAGGACGCGGTACGACCGGTCCTCGCGCCCGTTCACCTTCTCGACATGTCCCGTCGCCAGATCAATCCGCACAATCTTGGTCCACGAGTACCACGCGGTCGTTGCGTAAATCGTGTCCTCGTAGCTCGTCTGCGCGGGGGTCAGCGCGTCGACAAACAGGCCTGGGAACGCGCCGGGCACTTCCGGGTCCTCGACGACAGGTACGACGACGCGCATGTCGCCCGACTCGAAATCGATTTCGTGCAGGGCCGAACACGCGTTGTGCGGCCCGCCCACGGGCATTGACAGGTACACGGCTTTCGTGCGCGAAGCATGAAGAACGGGGTAACGCGCAGCGTCAGTTTCCGGCGTGAGCGGGGTCAGATCGGTCCCATCGAGGTTCAGCGTGTAGAGTCGCGCGAGCCGGTTTGGGCAGTAGACGAGGCCCCAGACTTTGGGTGCGCGGAGGTACCCGACGAGCAGGATCTTGTTGTCGTCGAGGATGAACGTGGGCTATCGGTAGGCCGGCTCCCCGTCAGTATTGGCCGGGCTGATCGAGACAAAATGCCCAAGAGCGCGCACCTTGGACGGCGACACGTCGGCGCCAAGATCCAGAACGTTGGCCGCGCCAAATGCCCACTCGCCCTCCTCTTCCTCGTTCAGCGCCAAATGCACGAGCACGGGTGGGCGCTTACCCCAGTAGGCCTCGCCGAAGTCCGGCTCGTACGTGAACGCGTCGACCGCGTCCCGTTTCGGCTCCTTGCGCTCAGCGACGTACACGAGCTGCGTGCCCGACGCCGACCACGCGAGCGCGCCAATCTGATCTGGATTATTCACGGCCAATCAGTTTCGGCCCCCTTCACCTCGCCCTCACAATCTCACCAAGAGAACGTACTGTCGACATAAAAATCGCCATGCGCGTCCGACACTTCCACGCTCGCGATCAGCGCGCCCTCGTTATCCCAAACCTCGACCCACCGTTTCTTCCCATTCCCGTTGGCCACGGTGGTACGCTGCACGGCACGCCACCAAGTCCCGTCGCCACGCTCAAACACGGCATCGAGACCGAGCGATGCGTCCTCGGCGGGGACAGACGCCGTGGCGCCGTCGAGGAACAGCGTCTGGTGCAACGTGCGCTTGGCATTTCTCTGCGTGTCGCGCACGGTCCAGGTTGTGGTCACGACGCGGTCGGACCCGAGGAACCGCGCGCTGGTAATGACGGGGACCGCGGCGACCGCGCGGAACCGGGCGAGGGTCGTGTCGATCTTACTGGACATGGTTGCTACTGCTGGTGCTGGTGCTGCTGCTGGTGCTGCTGGAGTTGCGGGCGCGGGAGAGTAGTCTGCGGGCACTTCCATCCGGCCGGCCAATTTATTGATTGTAAGAAGCGGAGGAAGAGAGAGACCGACAATGGCGCGACGAGAATGGCGCGAGCTTGTACGTGGATGAACAATCCGCGTCGCCCGCGTGTCGCGTGCACGCGTGGCTGTGGTGCAAGGTGATCGCCCGGCTGTGGATCCGCTGGTCGGACCGATCACAAATTGATTCCTCGAAAATCCAAAACCAATATCATTCATTTCATTTACCGGACGCGCCAGAGCAGGACGGCTCCGTCGGCCTTACCCGCGGCGAGCAGTTGCTGCGCGGAGAGGGTCCACGGCGACGCGGCGAGTGTTCCTGAAGTGGTCGCGGCCGTATCGGCGAGAAGCGGCGAGAACGCGACGGCCGAGGCGCCCTCGACGTTACACGGGAGTGTGGCCAAGTGTTTGCCGTTGCGCGACAGAATGTGGACGCTGTGAATGGGGGAATATTCACGTCAGTATCTAGTCTTTCAAGTCCCGACGAGAAACGAGCACGAACCCCGACGACCACGACGCTACCGCGATGCGCTTATTGTCGGCACGGAACACGAGCCCGTGCACGCCCAGCTTGCCATCGGCGTCGCTACCCACCGAAGCGGTGGGCAGATTCAGTGGCGAAACAATCACGTTCGACGCGTCCTGAGCACAAGCGACTCGTCAGCAACTCGAGCCAGCGTAACCATCCAAGATCCCAGGATAACGTACCTGCGGAACCAGTTCGAAAAAGTAAACCATGCTCGACGCTGTCCCCGCGACCCCAACTTTAGCCTTGCGGTCGGGCACGGCACTGGTACAGAAACAGCGGCTGGAGCGACCATGACGTGCGCGAGCAGTTCTGGAGCGCGACCGGGTGGGCGTGCACGCGGTGTCTCATCCGACACGCGGCGCCAGCCCCAGGTCACGACGGTACCCGACTCGTAGCCAGCGAGGAGACACCATGGCGTGACGAGCGACGGGTCGGTGCGGTGGAACCAACGCAGGCTCAAGAGCATGCCGAACGAGGTGGGTTGGGAGGAGTTGTGGCCGCAATAGCGAGCGATGGGGGCGAATGTGCTGCTGCCGAGTCAGAGCAGGAACACGTCGAACTGGCGGAAAACTGGGGGTCAGAACCACTGAACGGGAATGTTGGCGAGTCAGAAGACAGTGCACCTTGCCGCTCTCGTCTGCACTCGGGAGCGCGACCAAAAAATGCGATTCGCCGGACGTATCGCTGGAAACTAGTTGGGGACAGCGTTCCGGTCAGGATGAGCACCGTAAAAACGAGCAAGATCGAGAAACACCGACTAGGTATCACGTCTCCCCCGCACAGACCGCCCGAGAGGATTTGCATTTGCGCGATCAAGAGCGGCGCGGTGGCCACGGCCTCGTCAAGCGCGCCTTTGGCCTCGCCAGCTGTGGCCACTTAGTGGTCACTCTTCAGGTCCCACACATTGACTGCGTCGCCGCGACCAAACCTACGAAAAAGCAGCGTGTTTGGTCAAACCGTTGCTTCGCTCATCCAAATCTTGAGATCAACACGACCGAACGTACGTCAAGAGCGTCGTGTCGTTCAAGAACGATACGCGCAGGATCTGGTACATTGGGTGCGCGTTCCAGGCGCGGACCGGGCGGAACGTGGCGGTGCTCCAGATCGCGACATGGCCGTTTTGGTCGCTTTGCTTTGCGGCATGGCGGGGGCCGTGGTGAGCGCACGCGCCGACGCGGAGGACTCGAACGAGCGGGTGGAGACGCACGCCGAGGCCATCAGGGTCGCGTCCGGGTTGAATTCGACGGCAGAGACGGCGACATGGTGGCGGCGGAGCGTGCAGGCGGGTACGGCGGCGGCAGTGTCGGTCATGGTGGTCGTGGCACCGATCAGGCGTGTGCGGGCCGTTGGTGCGAGTGGTCGCGCAGTTAGGAGCGCAGTCGCATCGCTGGTTGCGGTGGATGCGTTGAGCGTGCGTGCACGCGACCGCGTCGGTGCGGTGAGCGAGCCGTGCTCTTCTGGCTCACCTGGCGCACTGTCCACAGCTCGCTTCACTGCCTCTCTCCCCCCACCGCTCCCACCGACAGCGACACGTCAACATCCACGAAGCGATTGCCATCGACACTGCTCGCTCACCCGCCCGCCACTTGCCGCACTGCCGGCGTCGTAACTACCATGGCCTGGCCGCGCACCCGCCGCGCGGCGCGCTCCACGTTCCGCACCGCCGCCGTGACCGTCCTCCTGCTGGTCGGCACCGCCGTTGTCGCCCTCGTCAACGCGTCTCCCACCATGACCACCGCCATGCCCAACGCCAACGCCGCGCCCGTGCCCATCCTCATCACCAACGCCGACAAGCTGCTCGGCTACGTCGCCGCCAAGGACTTTCTCGCCCATTTCGGTGCCTCGGCCTTCCCAACTGTCTTGCGCACCGACGACGAGCAGCACGTGCTCGACACTGAAGCAGCCGCGAAAGTGCCCATCTACCAGGTACACTGCACCGTCTCCGACGAGACCTCGGCCTACGCAGCGCTCGTCCGCGACCTCGGGTGCACGACGCACCAAATCGAGCCCAAGGCCACTTCGTCCGAACTCGCTCAGGCCTGGTCGACCGTCCTCTCTGCGATCCCGCACCTGCGCGGCATCGTCTACGTGCCCGACGTTGGGCCCGACGCGGGCAAGCAAGCGCGTGTCGCCCTTGCGGCAGCCGCGAACCGCGCGATTGCGCCGGACCTGCACCACGTCGTCGTCTGGTCGCGCCACGGTACCGGTGGTGCAGGGACTGCCGACCTCAAGGCATTCCAGTGGTACGCGGCCGTGGAGCGTGCCGCGCGCCTGACGCTTCGCGGCGACCAGGCGCCCAGTTTCACGCTGCTGCGCCTCTCCTTTGCACTCGAGCGGTTCCTCGACATGGCCATTGATATCCAGGATTATGGCGCGTTGCGGCTGCCGCTTGGCGAGGATGGCGGGATCCTGTCACCGATTTCACTGCACGACGCGACGTGGGCGTCGCACAATCTGTTTGAGGCCGCCGAGTCGGGGGCCGTGACCAAGGAGCCGTTCAAGCAAGGTACATTCTCTCCATTTCTTCGAATCCGTTCTCCCGACGCGATTCTAACCACTTTCATGTAATGCTAGTCATGACGCTCACGCTCGACTACCACGTCACGGCACGCGACCTCGCCGCGTCCGCCTCCGAGGCACTCGAACTCGACGTCGGATACATCCCCGTCTCGCGCGAAGAGGCCGTCGACATTTTCAGCTCGCTCGAAAACTTCACGCCGCGGCTCGTCACGACCATGCTCGACGTGCTCGAATGCGCGACGCGCGGGCCCGAGGCCGAGTGCAACACGCTCGCGCCCGTCGAAGACGTGCAGGCGCTCCTGCCCGGGCGCAAGGTCAAGCCGCCCGTCTGGTTCTGGAAAAAGTACGCCAACCTGTTTGAGCCAGGAGGTGGCGAGTAAATATCAAGGAGGCACCGCGCGCGCTCTTTTGAGCGTGGTTTGTTCATAGTTTCCCTTGCCATCCCGCTGCCTGCTGTGCGGCAGCCAGCAGCAACGCAGTGTTTGTCTTCTTCATCCATCCTCTGCGTCCCCCCATGAAGAAATATATCACGACCAGTCCATGTCTGCCTTACCGGTTCCCCCTCCCCACCCTATGGAGATCCAGTCCACCCGCCATCTCTATACAACACGCATCGTCGACAACGGCCGCGCCAACTCGCGCTGCAGCCACTCCTGGTACTCGCGATCCGCACTGCGCAACGCATCCAACCGATCCTGCTCCTCATCCGCCACCGCCTTATCACGCCACTTGTGTTCCTCCATCTGATCCAGCAACGCCTCCTGGTACTCGAGCTGCACCAACCGGTCTGCCAACCGCTCCTGATCCTCGGCACGCCGTTGCGCCTCGACCGACCGCTCAAGCTCCTCGCGCTCCCGCCGGGCCTCCGCCAACGCCGCCGCCGCAGACGCACGGCGTGCGGCCAACTGTTCTGCGCGTGCGGCCATGACCGACAACATCAACCGCTCGCGCGCTTTGGCGTCGGCTTCCGCACGGGCCGCACGCGCACGCGCGACCCGTTCCGCGTCGGCCACATAGGCGCGGTCCAGATCCGCGGCGCGCTGTGCGGCGGCGGCGCGCTGGGCCAGCACGGTTTCGCGGAACACAGCCAAGTCCTTGCGCAACGCGTCGCGGTGCGCGTCGTGCGCGGCCTTATCCTCGGCATCCAACTGCGCGAGCTGCGCGATCCACTGCAGATCCGCCTCCAGTGCCGCGGCTGCCTCCCGCGCGCGCGCGACGGCGCGGTCCCTCGTCGACTGTTCCAGCTCAGCCCGCGCGGCCCTCGCCGCGGCCGCCTGTTTCGCCTTGGCGTGCGCATCACGCACGTCCGCGAGCGCCAATTCCTGTGCGACGACGGCGGCCTCGTCGCGCTCGAGTTCCTTTTCGCGCAGTTTCAGTCGTGCGACGGCGGCGATTTGCGCTTCGAGTTCACGGACGGTCGCGAGGTCGGCCGCGCGGCGACGCGCCTGGGCGGCTTCTTCGGCGGCGACCTTTGCGAGCCGTTGCGCTTCCCATTGCGTGTCGTACCGCTGCTTGTCGAGGTCGGCCAGGTGTTGCGCACGCTGTTTTTCGGCGAGTTGCGTGCTCCGGGCCGCGGTCACGGACCTGGTCAGGGCTTTGGAGCGGTGCGTGCGCAGTTCGTCGCAGTTGAGTCTATGGCGAGAGGGAGAATGGGGTCAGCATGGATTCCATGGCTAGAGTGGGGTGGGCGTGTCAGAGGCATACCGGCGCTGCTGCTCGAGTTTCTCCTCGACGATCTTGAGCCGCTCTTCCTCGCGTTTCGCCTTGAGTTCGGCCACTCGCTGCCGCATTTCGTCGACACGACTCGAACTTGTACTTTCCATGCTGAGCAGCTCGCGCCGCCACCGCGCCGTATCCTCGTCCAACAACGCGCGCAATCTACCATCCAAACCAAAAGGTCAGCCCTCTCTCTCTCTCTCTCTCCCTCCCCCCCCCCCCCCCCTCTCCATCCATCCATCTCATTTCCACCAAGTGAAAAAAAGGGAAAACGTACTTTTCCCGGGGCTCCTCGATCCGCGCCTGATCCTCCTTCCCCATAGGGAGGACGGCGCGCGCGACCGCACGCCGACAAAAGCTCGCGGGGGCGTCCTGCTCGAACCGTGAGTGCAAGTCTGCAGTCGCATAGTACGCCTGGTGCGCCTGCATTTGCTCGCGCATGGCTTCGGGCGCGTTGGCGCGCGACGATCAGGCGGTCGGCGCCGGCACCGACCATGTGTTGCGTTGGGGCCGAGGTGCCACGGCCTGGGCGCTAGAGTGGAGACGAGGGCGAGGGTGAAGAGGAGGAGGAGGAGGAGGAGGGTTGGGTGGAGCGTGGGTGGGACCGTGGAGGCGAGGGCAGCGGACGGACCCGTTGTGCGTGGGCCATGGTGCTGGTGTTGGGCTGGGTTGGGCTGGGATGGGCCAAGTCGGTTCTGCGGTATGGATTGGCGAGTTGGCTTGCTGATTTGCTGTCTGGCTGCTGGCGTGCCGGGGTGGTCGTTGGTCGATACAAGATGATTTCCGGCGCGGTCGCGTGATGTGATGTGGCCACAAGACTCGCACGCGCTCAGGTGATCGGTTGCCAAGCTCTACGCTCCCATCCGATCAAACGGCCCGACAGCAAACACCGACCAACCACGGCAAATGACCGTCGCTCGCGCGACACGGCCGAACACAATTGTGCACGACGGGCAGTCGAACCGATGTGTTCGCGCAATCAGCGTTTGATGCAAGGAGCGACCACGATGCGGAGTAGAGGAGACGGGGACCCAGCCTCCAGCTCTCCAGACCGTTCTTCCTCTCCCAGCAAAAGCAATCACGACAAACACTGCCGCTCGACGGTCCCGTTTTCAGCACTCTCGCCATCGCGCCCCGGGTCCTCTCCATTGCGCGACCACGGCTCTCCGATCTTCCACCCCGTCCAGTAACCCGTCAAGATCCACACCGTCAACATCGACCCAATCAATGATGGCCTTGACCGAGGTTCGAGATGACTCTCTCCATCACCGCCAACGCTGCAAGACTGCACGGTCGCAGAATGATCTGACGACGACTCCATCCATCGGATCCTTCACCATGGCTAGCCCACGTTCGTGTGGTCGGCGTCGGCCTTCCTGCTTGGCGCCATTGTCATGCTCGACCTCAACACGTTTGGCACGGCGATTGCTCTCTACCGGCTGAAAAAGTCGGGCTACTACCTCGCGCTCGTTGGCGTGACCGTCGCGCACATGCTCGACCTGATCATGGAGAACATCGGGTACCAGAAGGACGCCGAGGTGGGCGTGCCGATGCCCATGAGCCAGACGGTGCTCGAGTGCCTGTCACTGCTGTTTGCGTGGGCCGGTGGTATGTACGCTGGCAAGCGACAGAGATTCGTGATGGCAAGCAATCACCGCTGACTCTACCGTTTTGTTCGCGCGACATGTAGCGTGCGGGTTCATCACGCTCAACTTCCTACGATTTCGCGGCATTTGCGCACGATCGCTGCACGTGGCCGTCTTTCACGCAATTCAGGGTGGCGTCGCGCTCTTCATCGCGCTGTATACGGCCAACACGGCGACCTACTTCCTGCTCATCATCCAAGAGGGCAACGGCGACGCGCCAATAAGCACCGACATTACCGATACGCTCAACCTAGGTGCGTTTCCCTGCACACCGCAATTCCTTGATCTTTCTCCCCCCCCCCCTCCCCCCCTTGCCCTCACTCGTCCACCGCGGCTGTCTCGTAATTCTAGCCAGCGCGCTCTGCGACGCCATCATCAACGGCACCATCTCGATCCTATTCCTCAAGCACCTGAGCACGCTTGTTGGCGACGCCCATTCCGCCGACGTTGGGTTCCGTGAAGGCCTCGGATCCCTGCTCAACAAGGCTCGCGTCGCGCTCGGATTCGAGGCCGTGCTCATCCTCTCGACCAACATTGTCGTCGCCGCCGCGCCCGACTGGGACCCGTGCTGGTCGAGCGTCTACCTGGCCGAGTCCGTGCGGTTGCGCATCTTTTGCGTGTTTCTCGAAACGCTCGCGCGCATCATGCGCCGCAACGCAAACCCGGGCAAGCCGTCGCAGTCGCAGTCCGAGTCGACAGTCGCGAGCGCCATGCCAAAGTCGCCGCGGATCAGTAAGGCCACGGGGGAGATGGCGCCGCTGAAAGCGAATCTCGCGCCGTCGGCATCGATGTCGGCGTTGCCGGTTTGCATTTGACGGTGGGGGACGGCGACGACAAACATGCGCACGGGCGGGAGCGGAACACCCTGGTTGCTTCCTGGGCGGGACCGGGTGTCGGACGGCGGGTCACGGTCGCGCGGGTCGGGCGTCCCTGGGCGGCGCACTCGCGGGGGGGAGTTCAAAATGAATTGAACCGACCCGGTGGGAGAAAGGGTTCGAGGGGAGGCGTACTGGCCCTTTTGAGGGAATCGACGATCGTCCACTGTTGAGCGAGCGGTTGGGGTGGGGGCGGGGAGTGGGCAGCGCCGTCCGACAGGGAATACACGTTTTTGCAGGTCCAGGGTTGGGAGATGGGTTATGAACTGCTTGGTTCGCCATTTTTGACTGCCGCTTTGGGCCATGTTTGCTGGCCGAGGGGGCCAATCCTTGACTTGCTTCCACGCCGGTACTTGGTTGTGATGGTGAAGTCGACTGATGTATTTTGACCGCGACAGGTGGGTGGCGATAGGGAAGTTCGCGTACGAAAGCAAGACTCTGGCGCGATCAGGTGGCCCGCGGACCCAGCTGTTTGGACTAGTTCAGCGACGACGTCGTAACTGGACCGAACACGAACGTGCGTGATAACCCCACGTCTCCCCTCGCACTGAAATTAAACTGTCCGCGCACGCGTTACAATTGCCCCCCCCCCCCCCCCCCCCCAAAAAAAAAAAAAAAAAGGCAAAAAGGGAAAGCTTGTTCCGGAAAAAATGCCAAACTGGACAGCGTCTCGACACCAACCCCGCCTTTGTCACAGCGTCCCAGGTTCTCTCCTTGGAACAAATGCAAATTGCACTCCGGGCCGATCAGAAAACCGAACAGATGCCCCGTCAAGATATCGCCAGAGCCATGACCTTGACCGAGGTTCGAGTTGGCCTGATCCACCGCTCTCGCCGCTCTAAATATTATGGCCACATCTCAGGAGCATGATATGACAGCAATCACGTCCGTCGTGTAGCCCACCTTCGTGTGGTCAGGGTCGGCGTTCCTGCTCGGCGCCATTCTCATGCTCGACTTGAACACGTTTGCCGCAGCAATCGCCCTGTATCGGAAGAAAATGTCGGCCTACTACCTCGCGCTTGTTGGCGTGACTGCAGCCCACATGCTCAACCTGACCCTGGCAAACATGGGGTTCCAGCAAGCCCCTCAAGTCGGTGTTGCCATGCCCATGAGCCAAACCGTGCTTGAGTGCTCGTCGCTGATCTTTGCGTGGACAGGCGGTATGTACGAACAACGCGATCAGGTTCTCTGTCGCGAACTCTGGATCCGCAGAACCGCACCCAAGCCGTGCTGACACTGCACTTACTAGCCTGTGGGTTCATTGTGCTCAATTTTCTGCGGTTCCGCGGTGTTTGTGCGCGAGCGTTACATCCTGGTGTCCTCCACGCGATCCAGGGCGGTGTTGGGCTCTTCATTGCCTTATACACGGCGTTTGCTATCACGTACTTTGTGGTCTTTATCCAGGTGGGCGATGGAACTCTCCCAATCGATGACAACATTCCGCGTTCTCTCAATATCGGTGCGCTCATTTCTCTTTTGCACTCTCTGGTGTACTTGTCACTCTTCCATTCGAGCCCTGCTTTGCACTTCTTCTGATCTAGCCAGCGCGATTTGTGACGCGGTCATGAACGGCATCATCTCGATCCTGTTTTTGCGACACCTGGGCACGCTGGTGGGCAATACGAACATGCCGGCTGACATTGGGTTCCGCGAGGGCCTTGGCTCGTTGCTCAACAGGGCGCGGATCACGCTCGGATTTGAGAGCTCGCTCATTGTGTGCACTAACGTGGCCGTGGCCGTGGTGCCCGAGTTTGATCCATCTTGGGCGAGCGTTTGCCTTGCCGAGGTAATATGGGATGCTGACCAGCCGCTCTTTCCCCGCCGATGATCCGGCCTGGAGAGGATAAGAATTGACTGACTATGTTCGACCATTTCTAGTCGGTTCGCCTTCGCACCTTTTGTCTTTTCCTCGAGACGTTGGCGCGGATCATGCGGCAGCACGCGAACCCAGGCAAGCCGTCCCTGTCGTCGTCGCAGTCCGAGTCGGCCGTGTCGACTGCAGGACCGCACGTCGCGGGGCCGAAGTCGGCGGTGTTTGGCAAGACCACGGCGGGCGACATGGCTGCGCGCGCGCCGTTGACAGCCGCACCAACCCGTTCTTGACGGCATGTCTCCTGTGGTCGACGGCACCATAGCGAGGCCGGGATCGCGCACAGGGCAAGCACGCCACCGCGAGTTGGATTGCCAAGTGGTGGAGAAGGGAACGAGGAGAGTGCTCTCGCGGCCAATGGCGGAGTCTGGCGGGCTGGTCGTGTGATCGGCGAGCGAGACGTATTTACGCTCGAGAGAAGTGAGCCACGACATGAGCGCGAAGTAGGCGACTTTGAATAGGGCGTTTTTTGAAATATTTCTCTTGCTCTCCACAATTGCGTTATTCAGCCAACGAAATGTGACGTTGGGATGTGGACACGCCTTTTTGGGTGGCGTTTACGCGTTTCAAGATTTTCGGCCTGTTATTTTTGCTGGCCGAAAAATGGGCCATGTCGCTCGCCGGCTTGGGCAATCCTCCCCCGCTCTTCAGCTCCGGTCCTTAGCTTTGGCCGTCCCCGGCCACTTTGCGCGCGGCCCCGAGAGCAAGCCGACGAGACAGCTGCGACCACGACACGCTGCGACG